>WEIT01023470.1:800-58300 GCA_013389985.1 Dryoscopus gambensis | reverse complement strand
AAGGGTTGCAGCATTGTAAGATGTGATATAGCAGGTCCAAATCAATATGCTTTTTTTTTTTAATGTGGGAAATTTCAATTTTTTTTTCTTGCCAGAAGAGTGCTTTTTTTAATGCCAGAATGTTGCTTGGAACTGTAATTCATGCTCTTCAGCTCTGCCCTTTCCCTGGCGTTTAGCATCGTTAATTGTAACAAAAAGAAGTAATTAACCCTCTTCACTTGAACACTGGGAACAAAGGAATGGCCATAAACTGGATAATAACTGAGCCTGACCAAATGAGTGTTTTCATCTTGGCTAGGGCTAAAGGCTGGGAGGGGTGATGCAGTCTCTTTGCTGTGAGCTAGTTAATGCTCAGGAACGAAATGGCACCAGCCATAGGAACAGAACAGGTCACCTCTCACATAAAGACTGGTGGAAAACTCAACTGAGCTGGGTTTGAATTCTGTAAGTAGCGCTGAGAGCTGGGCGCCCCAGAGCCATAGGTTGCTTGTAATAGCAGAGAAGATCTCATTACCCACGCTGTCTCGTGTGCACATTCTCTCTCTCCCCCAGATATAGATGTACCGTAACACACACTCTTGTCTGTCTCCTTCAATTAGGAGAAGGTCATAATGGCTTGCTTACTATATTTAGAATATTTAAGTCAGTAGATGTAAATATACAGCATGGCAGAAAGGTAATGATTTCAGATGGGCCTGTTTTATAAATGAACTCGTCGACCCAAGAAGTGCCCATATTTTGGAAACTACACTTTTTTTTCCCCTGGATGTAATTCTAATAGCAGCTTGGATGTATCCACCAGGACAACACTTTACTTACCTGTTTCCTTTTTGAATATAATAATAATTATAGTATATCCACAATGTATTATAAAGTATATTTGAAAATAAATGGATTTGAAAGTCAATTTGAAGCATAATTTTTCTTTGGGTATCATTTAGACAATATTTTCAAATTATATACTTTCAAATTTTTACTTATGAAAGGTGAAATTCTCTTGTGCCCAGCACATGAAATTAGTTCTCCATCCAAATCTAGAGTACTTCTCTGTCATTTTGGCAACATTTTTAGGAGATTGCTGAGACCTTGGGAAGAGTAAAAGAAGTGGTGAGGGTTTTTGGGTTTTTTTGACACATTAGTTTTAGATCTTGCTGAGAGTATTTGCTAATATGCCTTAACAAAGAACTGCAGCCTTTACTGAGGGGCACGTGCAGCTTCTCCAAACTTAAACATACCCCATTAATGCATCTTTCCCAACTGGTTGTAATGGACCATTACTGAAATTGATAGCACCACCTATTGGTGCTGTTAGAACACTGCAGCTCATCATGGTATTTTGCATAATTAAAAAACAAACAAGAAAAAATTTAAATGCATAATCCCAGCTTTTTTACTATTGTACTATTGAAGCAGGAAATTGTGCAAGTCATCTCATTCAGTTATTCGGATAATCAGGGAATGTTACTTAGAACTGTTAGTCAGTGAACGTCAAAGAATGTTTTTGGCAATTTTGTTGGGAGACAGGAGTATGTGTTTGTGCAAGAGCCACTCCTTGTGTGGCACATAAATAGATGGTTTGGAGGGTATGATGGTAGTGAGTCAAGAGCAAAAGCATTGTGAAAATATAGGAAATCTAAATGATCCATGGGAATCTTTCCTTGCAAAAAGTACTTTGAAAATCTACACTCTTGCACAGTTTTTGATCAAGTTGTTCCAAACCTGACCGTGTTGTGCAGCAGTGCAAGCCCCAGCCCTGCCAGGGCCGGTGTGTGACAGGTGCTTGGGTTTGTGTGGGACCTGCTGAAATCAATTGCTCTTGTTGCAGGTGCAGATCACATTGCAAGACCAGGGAGCTGGATGTCAGATTTATAGGTCTATTTCTTTCAACCTCATTTTTGTATCCTTTCTCTGCTAGCCTCCAGCAGAACTATTTTACTTGTTTCCCAAGCCCCCTTTTCTTGCACAGTACAAAAAGATCTGGTAAAAAATAACTTCTAGCAGTTCAACAGTTTTTAACCTAAATCTCACACAGCACATGTGAATTTAACTCTTTGGTGTCTTCCGCTGTATTCAGGATGCCCCAGCCAAAGTCTGGGAGTGAAAGAAGAGAAATACAGGTACTTACATTTCATATAGGGTACTTATAGAACTGTGCCTCTAGGCAAAATACTTTGGGGAAGAATGGATCTATGCCTGAAATGGATTTCTTAAGGCCAAATCTTGGTTTAACTCAGGTGTTTTTTATCTTGCAAGTTGTACCCCTAATGCTGCTTCTATCAGGCTCAGCCAGGGTGGAGGGTGATGAGTGAGTTGGTGCAGGGACTGCCTGTGCCCAGGATCTAGAGGAAATCTGTGTCTTCTCTGCCCCATCCTAACTGTGGTCTTGTCATGCCTGTGTTAAGATCTAATTCATTATTTTTTATCTATTGTTTTGTCTGGTGTAGAATTCCTTTTGGGCAGTCTTCTCCAGTGTAGCTGACAAGCAGCTTTTTGTGTGTGTTGTTTATTCATCATAAGGGCTCCCCAGAACACTGATTTTTACCAAGTAGTACTTCAAGCTAATAAAAAGTTAGCGAGACAATCTTGTTGGGAACTGAGGCTAATGTTGCATTTTGCTTGGCAAAATTGCCAGACCTGTGTCATCTGACAGACCTTTAAATAATCCATGCTTGTCATTCATTTGAGATTTTCTTCCATCCTAAGCCCACAATCCATCCAAGATTGCTCTGGGTTAATATTTTAATTTCTCTCCTGTTCTATTCTATTATAAAAAGTCATAAAACATCTAAATTAATAGATGCTGCTTTTCTTCAGCATGTTGGGTATAATGTAGTATAATTCTCTACAACCTCTATGCACAGTCTATGAGCTTGAATTAACTTCTATGGCCACTGCTTCTGGAGCTGTGACATCGAGTCACCCTGGCAAAGGCATCCTGTTTCCAAAGAGGTTTTGTTTTCTTCTCAAGGCTCTGCAAAATAACAAGGGTATCCAAAGAAAAGCTAAGCGAAAACACGGCCATCCAAAAAGGAAGTTACTTAAACTGGAGAAGAATATTGGTTTTCTATCTTTTTCTGATCTTCTCATGTTTTATTTTTCAGGAGTCAGGTCTAGTAGGAGATTATTTTTGAACTGAGGTTATAATGTTTCAGCCCAACTGGCTTTGTTTAAGAGAAAGAATGGCAGGATGACTGCACTGTTTTCTTCCCTTTATGTTTTGGTGTAGGTGGTTGAATTATTATTGTTATCATTATTATTATTATTATTATATGTTTTGCAAGTCTGTCATGTGAAAGACTGGATCATGATGATATCCTGCCATCCGCTGTCCAGCAGCTCACTCAGATTCCTGAAGAAAAATATTTTATTTTCTCTCCTAGTTCTGGAAATGTTCATGAATACAAATAACAAATGCAAATGGTATAGGGACAGTGATATTAGAAATTGAAATGCCCATTGTGTATTTTGTACAAATATATTCATTATGCTAGAAATGCATGATGACTGAGAGGTGGTCCCTGTTGGTCCATGGTGGCTACAGTTGATGGATACAGATTATTAAATTTTATTTTAATAGCAGGTAGTGACAAAGTGGCTCAGTGCCTAACAATGCATCCCAGTATCTGCTATACAAACACATGCAAATTTATTTCTGTAACAGTCAATAAAATCCTATCGCTTCCCTTAGGTTGCAGAAGAAGCTCGTACATGAGTTCCTAGACACCTAAAAGTATAAAAAATTAGGTGAACTGAGAAAATTTTTTCATGAATGATCCCAAATGTCCTTCCCCACAAATTCAAGGTGGTTGGCGCATGCCAGGTCCCTGGACCAGGCAGGTTAAATGGGTGAATGCAAAGACTCGCTGCCTGCGTTGCGTCTGGGGTTTGCCAAGGGCTGGGAAGACAGTTCTAACTGTGCCAAGCCCAGAGCCTCGGCAGACATTCCCATGGCCAGCGGTACTGCCTACTGCTGTGACCTGAGGACAGGCTGCTGGGGCTGTTTCTGGGCCAAACCCTGCCAGCATGACCTGCTCTCTGCCCTAGTGCCTCTAGATCCCTCAGCACACCTGGCCAGAGGTGCTGCTTACCAGCCTGAACAAGGAAGGGAATGGTTGCCAAAATGCCTGCTAAGGGTATCCCATATTCTCAAATGCCATAAGTCATAGGCTGCTTGCCATGAGTGGCAAATCTGTCACTGATTTTAGGTAATGGGAAATGAAAGACAGTACTTGTGAAGAGTGCTGGGGCAAGGAGCAAGAGCCCTGTGAACCCACCCTGGGCTGTGTGGCCCCGTCAGTGCATGGGGCTGGAGCTGTGCTGCTCACCAGCTTAGCCAAGGGGGCTGGCAGGGGTGGAATGGAGGCTGTCTCTAAATCTTTCTGCAGTCTCACTTTTCAAAGCCAGCAAAAGAGAAGTGAAGGGCTCCTGGGGAGAGAATTTGCAAGGTATGGAAACGCTGTTTTGATGATCTGACAATAAATGTTCTTCAATTACAGCTTCTCCCACTCCTCTGACCTTCTGGCCCCAGTGCTCATTATGAACAAGGTCTGAGCTGCTCTGAGTTTGAAGGACTGAGTTTGACTCGGTTCTTGTGCTCTGGCAAACTCCCACTGCCTTCAGGACAAGCTTGATTTAATATAAGGACTAAAATCCTTGGGGTTTGGCCTTAGGAGAGCAGTAAATGCAATCAGCTTCTCTGGTCTGACAGAATGAGTAAAGAGAGACTCCGGAGCATCAGCAGAGATGGCAGAGATTATGAGGGAAGATCTGGATCATATTACTGGTTCTCAATTCATGGTAACTCCTTGTCAAAGACATATGGGCGTCACCCTGGACAGCGCAGTGAAGGGCTCCCCTCCATATCTTGCATTGGTTAAAAGTCAAATGAATGGTATCAGTTGGGAGAGCAAAATAACAGTGAGACTATTAGAATGACATTATTGTAAAAAAGCTTTATTTTTCTGCAGTTCTCATTACTCTGACTCAAAAAAGAAATAGCAGGAATAACAGAGCTTATGCTGGGATGATGGAAATTTGTGGAGATGTGAAAAGACTTCTGAATGAAGAGAGAGTGAAACGATTGGTACTATTCAATTTAGATGAAGATAAACAAGAAGAGACATGACAGAGATACAACGGGTAACAGATGCTATTGGGAAGGAAAATCCAGAACCACTTTGCCTCTTCTCATGACACCTGAATAAAACAATTGATTAAATTGATAAAATGCACATTTTGGCCAAAAAAGGGAGATATTTGAACCCATCTTAAAAGACTTATTGCACTCAGCTGTAGTCCAAGCCAAGTAGCTGGTGAATCTTGAAAAAGAGTTACAGCATTTACAGTCTTTTCTGAGTTACCTTAGACGTGGTGTACATGGCTTTAGGGGCAGCCAAGCTCTCAGGCTTCAGGGTCAAAAAAAAAAAAAAAGAATAATCCAGAGGCTCTAGGAAACGATCTCTCCTACATACATTAATTCCACTTGCTTGCCTTGGAATTCTTGCATTGGCTCCAAAAACCTGAAGCTTTGGTAGGAGACCTTCTATGTGTTAGACAGACCATTATTTTGAACTGATGTGGCAACTATCTTTACAGAAATTTGGTTTACGAAGTAAATGGTTCTGCTTTTACCATACATGCGCTATCTAGCTTTGACTCAGAGAAGTGCCAACAGTGTTGAATTACTCCTAGATAGCAGAGATCAGTTGTGCCCTCCCAGCTCTATACCAGCCCTGGTTGTACTTCCCTGCTGCCTACTTTTCTTCCCTAGCCTTTTTCAGGAGAACAGCTAATCTCTGAAATTATCTGCCTTGGGATTTGCACAAACAAATGCAAAGGACAGGTGGGCTCGAGGAAGGGACACCCACGAAGCCCTTTCTGGTTTGAGCACCTTGTGTCTCAGGAATTTATATGGTGTCTGTCCCTTGGGTGAGCTGTAATGAATGGGGTAAGCTCACACCCTCAGTTTTGTAATTACTATCGGTTAAGAGAAGGTAGGAGTAATGCTGCTCAGCTGGTGAGCTGAGCTCACTTGAACTTGTTTAGGCACAGAAATTCAGTCTCCATACTGTCTCTATACACCCACATTCTGTCTCAGCAGGGCTTTCCATGTGAGAAAAACTTAAAGAAAATATATTAAGTAAAGATGTGAGCAGAAATTTTTCTTCTTACTCTCTTTCATTATGTTGGTGCTCTTCCATTCCCTCTTCTTTCATCCAGTATGAAATAAGGCAAATCCATAGACCTGATTTTGATCACCCGGGCATTATTGGAGGGAATAGCAAACATAGCTGGAGAAATTTTAGTTAAGATGATCAGTCTTTGAGGGATAAGTCTTTGCAAAAGAACCAAAATATGAAGAAACAGCTGATTATATATATAGCTGTGAAAGCTGCATGAAGGAACCGTGAGTGAGTGGTCACTTCCTTCTTTGCCTTCTGCAGGGAGGAGTCAGGATTACCTGCTAAACGTATTTCAGATGCAACTATTCAGGTCTGGGGTAATTTTAGGGTAAGGATCTTAAATACCTTTTTTTTCCCCCCCAACTCCCCCGCTCTTTGTAGTATCTCTCCACAAAGTTACTATTTTATGACTTGCACAAGGATGTGGTGAGAGGGTTAGTGCTTTACTGCCTGAACTGTGGTAAGTATCAAAGTTTATCTTTTCACTTCTGTACTAGTTTGAAAGCAAACTAGTGAGAGACTTCAAGTCAGAAATACAATTTAATAGGAAAAATAAAATAAATGTAATAGTACAAAAAACAACCCACTGACAGAGTCAGAGTACAAACCTGACCCCCTGACAGTCAGGGGGTTGGCAGTAGTCCAAATCAAATGGTGGCTGCAGTCCTCCTGAAGTGATGGTTCTGTTGAGGCAGTGACTCTGTAGAAAAGGTTTAGTCTTCCTCTGAAGGTCCATAGGCGGAGTAGAAGGGTCTGGTCTTCCTCTGGGAATCCAGTGGGTAAGGGCTGCCTCTGATGTTCGAAATCTCATCTTATACCCAGGATGGAATGCTTGGTTCCTCCCTCTGGGCGGAGCATCTCACAATGGGATGATGTAATTTTATCAGCCATGCGGTGATGGCCCATTAACAGAAGATATCCCCCTGGAGGGAGGATGGGTCATGGGAGAGATAAGAACTCTGCCCCACCCGGTGTCAACAGCTGGCCCATTAACAGAAGATAACCCCATGAGGTTATCAGGGGTGAGTCATGAAGGAGGTGGGGAACACTGTCCCACCGGTTCCAACAGCTTATGAAGATGGTAAATAGACTACATACTTTTGAGCACATCTTACATTGTAACCTAGGACAACTTCTCTTTAGTTGAGCACTCTCTGCTGGGACACACACTGCATATTATGTGGTTATATGGTAAATGTTAGTTTTCAAGCTATATGTGCAGAAAAGAGTGCCAGAGAATGGATTCCTGAAAGAAGTTGTCAATATTAAGAGAGATTTGTCAGAACTTACTGAAAACAGAACCTATTGTGTCCCAGTGAAAAAAAAAAAAAAGGAGCAATTTTATTAAAGTTGTGTTGATGGGAATTCAACTCTTTGTTTCTATGACCAGAAGCAGGACTGGCAGTCTCTCTGTGCTGGTAGATGTGCAAGGGCTGTGGGTGAGCTGGTAGTGGTCTGGCAGAGCTCTGTGGAGTGGAGGATTTTTGGCATCACTGTGGTTCACAGGCTTGGCTTTCCCCGGGCCTTTTGTTTAACAGATGACAGGTTTGCCCTTTAGGTATCCCAGCTCTAGATTCCCGAGTGAAAAACAAAATCCACAGCAAACTCTGAAGTTTTTCAAGTGAACCTTCCCTTGTTTCTGCCGAAGGCTGCCTATATGAAAATGTCACTGCTTTGTGTGCTGCAGCTGAAGGGTCTTTAGGGCTGCGCTGGGTTTCTCAGTCTGATTGAATTTGACTGCAGCGATGCTCCAGATAATTTTCTGAAAAAGCTCAAAACCAATTAATTTGTTTTTCTTAAGCATTTATTGCTTTCATTTGGGCCCATGCTCTCAGCAGGCTTGCAGAGAAAGACCAGATTTGGAAGCAGCTTGATGTTGGCTTATTTGCAAGCTGGTGCTGCAATTGGAGCAGGGACCTCCTGAAAACTGGGTCCTACAATCCATGGTATTTATTGCTGGGGCTCTCTACCTGTAGTGAACTGAGAATGTGAGGGCAGAAATAATGGTGATCAATACAGTTTGGGCTTTTATGGATAGGGATGTTATGTTAGAGTGGCAATAGGATTGGTAGGTGTCAGGCTTAGGCCACACCTGCAACACCGCATGAAATCCTGGGAACAGCATCGTTACAAAAATATTGACAAACTGCTGAGAAAGTGAGAGGAGCAACGAAGCAATCAGAGCAGAAGGGACCAAATGATGAGAAAGGATTAAAAAAAAGCTAAGTGCCATATCTATGACTTTGCTAGAGGATGATTGATGGGAAACACAGATAAGTCTGAAAGGAGCCTGAATTAAAAAAAAAAAAAGTGAGAGAATAGTTAGGACAGTACAAGAAGGTATAACTAAGAATGATGGGGTGAAATTAAGCAAGAGAAAATTTAAGGTGAATCTTAGGAAAAAAATCATTACTGAAATATATTAGGCTGCTGAGCGATTGTCCATGGGGAGCAGTGCAAACTGCTGCCTGTATATTGTTTAGCCTGGGCAAAATGTTGTCAGGCATGCAGCCAAGGAAGCTGCAGGAGCAGGAAACTGAAGCATACCTACTTTTATCAGCGCTTTTAAGCTTTCATGTGTATCATTTACAGGCATAAGTTGGTTAGAACTATTGCAGCAAAGCATCTTTGACCACTCATCCCTGCTGAAATTGGTGAAAGTGAGATGCATAAATACCTAATGTAGACTTTGACCTGAAGGGCTTGATACCCATTATGGGTGAGGATGACAGCAGCAATGTGTCTTGTCCCTAAATGCTGGTGCATCACCAAAAGCACCCCGGAGAGTGGGAGCCCTGGCAGGATGCAGGGCATCTCTGCTGCATTGTTCTGTGCCATGGCAGTGGCACCCATCCAGCCATCTCCACAGCTCAGCTGACTGGGCAGCCTGGACCACTGGGGTTGGCCACGCCCCAGACTCTCCAGCCCACAGATGCAGTGCCCTGGAGATACGTTTCTTTGGCTTTGGACACAGAGAAGTTTTCCAGGAAACAGCCACTGTTTTAATTTAACCAGGCAGAAGGAACGCCTTCCTCCTCAGGTGGTGTCCCTGTCTGTGAAAACCCAGTGTCCATTTGTACTTACCTGGCATGTGGGATCCTGTCCCCCTAAAACTTTCCCTGAGAGAGGGGCTGAGGGTGGCATCTTGTCCTTCATGAGAGTTCCTAATTAAAGGAGGGCTTTGAGGGCAGGAACTTTGCACTTCCTGCTAAGAAACTCCTCAGGTTTGCAGAAAACTTAAATTACTTGTGTTGAAGAATGGCAAGAATAAACCCAAATAGTCCATGGGCCAGCCCCTGCTGGGAGCAGTGAAACCTGAGTTTCCTTCCCTGTTTTGATAGTATATTTGAGAAGTAAGGCTACTGTTTGCATTTTGTGCATGACTTGCATTTCTGGGTCTGCTGTGACCTCGGGCTGTAAACAGAGGAAGAAATTGTTTGTAGATCCCAAAAAACTATAGGGAGGGACAGGCTGTAGGTTTGTCAAAGTTGTCAGGACCTGTCTGGAAACACACTCTTCAGGGGCATGTCAAAAATCAGTGTTGAGAAATGGAAGACGTCTGTGGATTTTGGGTGGCTTTGGAGATAGCTGTCAGCTTGATGGCAATATGAGGGCTTCAGTTTTCATAACGGTGAGATAAGCAAGTACTTGACTAAGAACACAAAGCCACCAGGGTCTGGGTGGCCAGAAGTCCTGCTGGTGATGAGATGACATATTTCTTTGTCATGTGGGGCTTCTGCAGCACTCACTTGGCATTTGTAAGTGAGAAAAATGGAAAATAAGGAAGCAAACTCGACCATTTACCTCTCTTTGCTCCATAATGTTTCTTACTGTTTTCAGAGTTCTGGCTCTGTTTTATAACAATTTGAAATAGTTTTGAGGTATTTTTTTCCTGTATTGCTGCCCTTTGCCTTTTATTCTGTATATTCACTACTCCCTATCTAAAGAAGTTCTGACTAAATTCCTTGAGGGTCTGACCCTTCCCTTAGCTTTAGTTTATGTTCCCTTGTTCTTGTGTTTGACATAAACTCAAACAGCCTTGTAAAATCTCATTTCTCTTCCCTTCAGGACTGTGTATTCTTCTATGAAATACTTTCCCCACCCTCCTTTATCCTGCCTCTTCCTAGAAAAACGCTTCTATTTCGGTAACTGTTTTGTTCAGTTAATTGTTAGAGTTCTGCATTCTTTTGTCACTTGATCCATTACTGTCTCCATTAGATGTTAGAGTTCTACACTGAGTTTTAGTTGTAAAATAAGTTTCACTCTTTTTGTTTGTATGTTTGTTTGTTTATCCAGCACACCACATTATTTCCTGTATAGTCTCCTAATTTTTCTCTTCAGTAGTTCAGTACCAGGGCTTAGCAAACTGTAGGCTGATTGCATCACATTTTCTTTTCAGAAAGGTGTATTCTGGTCTAGGTTTGTTGCTGCTCCCCATAGAAGATGTAGTATGCTTAATTCAGCAAAATGATCTTATACTAAATCCAGAGTTACAAAAACCACACATGGAAATGTGAAACTAACTTTTGTAAAATCTATTTGGCTCTATGTTTTTATTTGTCAATAATTATAATTTTGAGCCCACACATTAAACTAGTACTGCAAACTTCCCTACTGTCTATAATATAATACAAATTACAATAAAGACCTCTTTTAAAAACAAACAGTGCTAAGTGGAACACTGTTGAATCCAGATTAATACGCTGCTGCAGATAGCTTAAAATGAAGAGGAATTTGGCAAGAAGAAAGCTGATTAAGAAGGAAATGAAAATTCACAGTGAAATGTGTTTGCTAGTCATATAGGGGAGCTGAAGGCTCCTGCAACATGTCACAAACAGCTCATGCTGCTTTTTAGAACACAATTTTCCAGTTTCTTTTCCCTGGAGTGTGCCAATAACTTTGGTCTTCCATTAACTTCCTTGGTAACTTCTTAAAAGAACTCTCTAGAGATGAATGTGTCTCTGGAGGACCAAATACCAGCTTGAAGAAATTGAACAAATGAGTGATTTTAGTGTGAAGCAATTTTGCTCTTTGTCTTCTGTATTTTAACTTCAGTCAGGGAATAGAAAATCTGCTGTCTTATGTTTTTTGAAATATGTAACAGGTATCAGTCTCAAAACCTCATGATTAGTTTACATGCTGCACTGACCAAGAATTGAAAGAAACCAATTGTAAACTCTATCAGCCTTAGTATTTGTGATGGATGTTATTTCTAAAATGGGATCTTTTATTCTCCAATTCTGACTGTGAACTTTACATGCTTCCTAGCCTCTGAGCTGTCTGCAGAATTTTCTCAAAATCAAATGCAAAATTCAACACAGACTTTTTTTTCCAGACATGGATATCTACAGGGATAAACTTTACAAATAATGTAGCCCACATCTTAAATTATTCTTTATCCAAAGGAAGTACAACTAGAGACAGAGCAAAACCACTTCCTCTCTTTAAGCAATATTTTCCAAATATTATACAGCATTTTTAAGCAAACACTGTCAATTTACAGACTCCTACAGTATTTGGTAAAGAGTTAAAAAAAATTATCTTCTGAAATGTGTCACGGTATTTTGTATCTTGAGCGAAGTTATGAGTTCCAGGGTTCCTGTTAGCACAGCTCAAACATAGTTTTTTGAAAAGATAATGATGCTTTAGTGTGATTTGGCTTCAGGACAGCTTTGCCTGAGCCAACTCTGTGGCAGTTCCCTTAGTGCTTTCCTGGGCTTGTTGCTACAGAAGCGCGCCCTCTGTTTTAGGAGCAAAAGACTGCATGTCTGGTCCCTGTGGCTGCCGCAGTGAGCCTTGGTCCTCCAGCTGACTGGTGGGAGCTGGTTTGTTTTATTGCTCGAGGCAAGGGCTTTCCCTGTGGCACTCCACATGGAGCCTGCTCTGGTGAAATGCCTACCCCAGGGCCTTCACAGAGCCAGCCCCCAGTGCGCCCCAGCCACGCTCCTGCCTCCCTGCAGCAAATAACCACGGTGCTTCCACGCAGCCAGTGCAGCACCACGGCTGCTGTTTGGTGGGTGCTGAGGTGCCCCTGCTCACCTCCTGCTCTGCCAGTAGCCACTGTTCAGAATTTGATAACTCACTCCAAAATACAGACATACACATATACACACAGATATGTTTATATACATATATGCACACATAGATGTATACTTTTAATCTTCATGAGACAGACACCCCAGGATGTGTGTCCTGGTCCATTCAGGAGTCTTCAGGACCTGTAGGCACAGAGGTGGTGTGTGTCAGGCTGGGATCAGGACTTAGCTAAGGAAACTTCCCAGCAGTGGCACCAGCTTTAGGCGACACCCCAGGAGATCACAGCTGAGCCCCCTTGCTCTCTCCAGGTCCCAAGTTATAACAAATGAAACCAGATGGCCAAAGATTGTGAAAGCTGTTTTCCTTCCTGACTTTTGTTTTTATGGTATACTGTGATGATGTGAGGATATGTCAGGGTGTCAGACAGCATAGAGCTTGCCAAAAAAATGGTGGGGAACTGTTCTGGGTAGAGGGAACAAAACCTGGCACAGATTGTGTTCATACCCTCTATCAGTAAAGTCATCTCTCCTTTACCTGGGTGGTTTTATGTAATAGAGCAAGAGAAAATGACCATACAATGATCAAAATTTTCCTTTACCAAAGTATTTCCGAATCAGTTGGTTCTCAGATTCTTGAGTTGGGGATGGTGGTGGTTTGTGAGGTGATGATCATATTCTGGAGCATAGGGCACTCTCCTTCCTTTACCTCTTAATGTAAGACATAGGGATCCAAGCAGACCTTGCAAATAGTAGGATAAAAGGAAAACTGGTAGCATTTATAGCTAAGTATAACATGTTCTATTTCATATAAAGGAAGTTTGCATGATCAAGAAACTTCTTCTTCAAATTCTACTTTTCATATATTTTTGTTTAAAGATAAAAGGATTTTGTTTTATTATACAGCTAGCCAACAAAGAGACAAAAAGTACTCTGACATTCAGTAGAAACCATTTGGTTAAGGAAGAAAATGTAAAGAAATCCCATGTCTTCAAATAAAATGGTCTCTGTGTAAGCCATCTGTGGGGGACAAGAAGATTTCTATTCCCAAATATTTCATCCTGAATAAATATTAAATCCTGAATATCAGGATGGTCATTGCTGTCTAGTTTTTCAGGAAAGAGCATGTTTATTATTTTTTAATTCACACACAGAAATCAGAATTGTACTGTCTAGGATCAAACTCTGAAAACTTTCTCATGAAGATAGCCATAGTGATGAACGAGGCTGAGTTAGTGGGTTTTTGCTTTGCTATTTGCAAATCATCCAGTACGTGGAGATTTCCAACAAAGCTGATTGCCTAGGCATTGTAAGTGTACTTACAAGTGTATTGCCAGCTCCATTCTGGATAGCCTCAGCAAACATCCCCCTCTTGATGGGAGTGGATATCTCCTTGCTGCTCTTGGTTGTATTGTTTGATGAAGGCAAAGTTTAGCTTTGGGGTAAGGAGATAAAATGACAGTTGTGACTGTGACCAGAGTGCTGTCATAGCTGTGCAGCTAAGACAGACTTAGCATGTTTCCAGCATCCTCTAGGCCCTTTCAGCACTTCAAAGAAAACAGATGCAAATATGATGGCTTTCATATAAGACTTTGCTTTTCTATTGCAGTTGGATTTTGGATTTTATAGTGTGCACACCACGTTAGAGTCCTCTGCATTCCACAATAAAAATTTTTGTCTTTATCATTGTGCAGCTATCACATAATCTAGGAGCTTAGCTGAGCTCTTGCAATAGGTTAGATTTTATTGACAATCAAAACCTAAATCTTGGCGTTATGGCAGGAGCTGATCTTTGCCTTGCAGTTTATTGGGTAATATTCAAGTTGCTCATACAGCTCTGCGGATATTCTCGATACTTTACAGAGAGATATAACATCAAGCTCTGCCCCAAGGAATTTACACTCCAGATTCAACGTGGCAGAAGAGCAGAAGAGAAATCAGATGATGTCTGAAAGGAAGGCTCGGAGTAAATCATCAGCCTGTAGAGCAACATTAATGTCAGCATTCTGCATATTGAAGTCACCAAAAAAAGCTGCTCTTTTTGTAGATTGTATTCTTCTTTTCTCATTAAATATTCAGTTTTGCAGTGATGCTAATGTGTAAGCACTATGAGACCGTGTAGGTAGCAGTTGCTGGAGGTCTAAAGTCACAGGTCAGTGTACTAATCACAGCATGCTGCACCAGCCAAGCAGCCACGGGGTACCAGGCACGAGGCAGCAGCACTGCCCTGAGCATGCTGCTACCACATTGCTTCCACACAGCAAAATTCATTGCAGGACGCGATGCCAAATCTTCCGGTCAACACACTGTATGGAATAGTTTTCTCTTTGTCACCAAACAATTTTAAGGATACAGTCCAGCACAGTAGGGCTGTAATCTTGTTTATTCTTTGCAGACACTACAAGGCTCTCTAAAAGCCTTAGAGATCATCACACCCTTGTTATCTTAGCAGGTATGCACCTTGTAATCTTGCCGTACTAATTGTTGAGAAAATGTGCTTGGTAGTCTGCACCAGCAGAATCCCAATTGCCAAGGTAATTAATAGTGTTACAGACTTCAAGGCCATAATGCTCATCAGTTATTAATTAGCAATTCATTTTGCTGAATAAATAATACTTATGATTGATGATGGAACTTGTAATTGGGCACTAGTAGTGTTCCTCAAGGGAACAGCTTCTCTGCCAGTATTGACTATGACAGTAACAGCTCAGAAACCCAAGATCATTTAAGAAAATCTACTCTAAGCAACTGTGACACAATGAAGGCATTTACATTCAGTGTTGTTGGAAAAATAGAACTTAAACATTGGAGACTTGCCTATGACAACCAAATGCTACTATTTTTGTCTATTTTTCCTGTATGTTGCTTCACTTTAACCATTGTCTCCTTATAAGGAAATTTCCTATATAATTTAATGGCATGCATTACATTGTCTTTATGAGCTTTCATCTGCATTCTTCACAAAATCAGAAGACAGTATAACAAAGGAAATACTTCCTCAAGCACAATAACCAATTTAAAATAAATTTGTTCAGATTAAATCTATTTCAGATTTATAGATAGTGGAAATCACTTTTATTTTATATTAGTTGGCACTACCTTTTGACATAAATGAAATAGAACTTATAGCCTCCATTCCCATGATGGAAGGAGAAGCTGGTAAATAAAGCAAATAAGCTGTTAGTTTTAACTGGTTAGTCAACAAAGAGAAGCATGGGAGGTCAGCTGCTGACCAGATGCTGCCTTCAATTAATATTCCAACCCTAAAAGACATTTATCGTTCAGTTTAGAAGGCAGAGCAGCTGAGTCATAAAAGCAGCCCACAAAAGATACTTAAAAGCATTTATAATGACTAAATTGCTTGAAATAAATTAGCCCTGAAAATAAACATATTTTGTACAGCCTATGTAAACCAAATTTCTTCTTCCTGTAAATTGCTTGGACTAAGTGGGAGTTTGTGTTTGACAAGAGCATACATTTGCTTCATTACTACATGCAGGTTATTTTTTTTTCCCTTTGAAAAGGGTTAATAAACTATAAGATACCATTGCTAACTAAATGAGTCCTGCACCCTTTTAAGGGAGGAAGATGCTGCTGAAGAACAAGTTAAAAAGAAATGCAGAGCCTGTGTTGTAATGCTAACAGGCAATTAACAAACTCATGGGTGTTAATTATCTTCATACTGTATCATGTTCAATTAGCTCAGCCCCTGCAACAAAGGCAACCATGAGCAATTGCTTTGATAGGCGTACAGTACTTCATTTGTAGTTAATCGGTTTAAGCCTTGCAGTTGCTAGGCTACACCAGTCTCCAGAGGTAAAAAGCTGCACAGATGCACTATGTTTAAATGACTACAGAGAACTGTTTAAACTCAAACCATGTATAACTCTTTATTGATTTTTCAGAGAAGATCTCAGCTCTGATGATAAGGTTTTGATATATTTTCCTGCTACAGCCAGTTCCTTGGAGTATTGCAGAAAAATCTGTCAATATGCTTCTATTATGATCTCTTGATCTGTGGCTATAAAAACCTTTAGCTGCAGCCCTTATTATAAAATAATGGAAGAAGCGATATTTGATTTTTTCCCCTTTTTTTTCATCTTCCCACTCTATAATACATGGAGATTTTTTTTCCCCAGTGCCTCTAGAACAAAATTAAAGTATGTTCCTTCTCTATTTCTGTATTAGAATAATACAGAAGAATTTCTATCACTAATTAATTTGATTGACTCTCAGCAGGAAAGGATCAGCTGTAGCATCATGAACTTTAACAATAACTACCAACTGATGGGCATTTCACATCAATAAGACCATCACTAGCCTCCCTCACCTGTCACCACGCAGGGAATGAGCAATAACCACCCCCTGCAGATGCACTGCTTAGGTCTTTCTGCCCGATTAGCAATTTATAATGGTGATCAAGAAACAGTCAGTGGCAAATCAAGACAACTGTCTGACTGCCTGTTTAATTGGCCTTGTTTGCTTTTTGATAAATGGCTCATGACTGCTACAGGCCTCCGTATTTTGACTTTTAATAGGCCACTGTGATTAGACTACCAACAGATACTGGGTCAAAGCTGAGGGAAGGTGCAAAAAATGTTAATTAATATCAATAATAGGCAATTATTAGTTAGACAGAAGGACCTACTAGCTGCGTGCTCTAATGACTCAGAGCTAACTTGAAGGGAAACAGTGCCAAATTAGCATAACTGTGTATGCAGGCTGCATTGTGGATCCTAGCAAACATCTGTTATGTAATTCAAACGGAATTCTTCCTTTTTGCCTGATGCTCACAAAATTATCAATTCTTTTCAGTCATTTCAAGACACTAATGATACCGTGGGGATTACTGACCTCAAAGTTGGGCTTTGTGTCTGTCCATCGTATCAAGAGCTAAACTGCAAAAGTTAATAATTTAGGTGTGGTTTTCTAGATCTCTAAGATAGTAACTCCTGTATAAAGGTCACCAATACTCTAATTGGAGAAATACGTGCTGAACAATCATGTTGGTCTAAGTGTTGCTTTCACTACAAATAACTTTTCCCTCACATTGTCTCTTTTAGGAAAAAAACCATGCAAAACAACAATGGATACTGAAATATTTGTGTGTCTGCTGTTGCTGACCTGCTGAATAGACACGATGCAATACAATGGCATGTGATGAGAGCGTCAAAATTCTTACATATGGGGATGACACAAGGAGAAAAGGAGCTCCTTTGACTCTCTAAAGGGTCTCCTTTTCTATGGTGGTTTCCAGGATACTGAGTATGTCACCTTTCTTGCAAACACAGAACAGACAAAGCACACCCACGGGCAGTGGAAGCACTTCGATTACAAGAAGTGTTTCAAGTAAACTTTACATATCGGGGTAATGGCCCTAGATTTTAGAGGATCCTTTATTTTTGCAAGCTTAAACTCTAAGCGAGATGAACTTGTGGTGTAGAGGCTAGAGGAGACTTAGTTGAGAGTGCACTATCTTGTAAGTAGTTTAGGGATTTTTTTTCTCTTCCCTAAAATGGTCAGAAATCCTTTATAGTAGAGTTAGTGACAATCAAGCTCTGGTACAGCTTTACTCTGGGTATTTCTAAGGCAACTGCAGTGCCCAATAATATGCCTGTGACACTGATGGGAATTTGGTCATGACTGAAGAAGACACATTGACGCAAACAGAATCGAGGCCTCATTATCAAGACTAAAAGAAACATCTGTGACTGAAGGCTCAGGAAGGTGCTGCAGTCTCTGTAGAGGCTTGTCCTGATGGGGATGGAAAAACAATCTCCTGTTAAGTGCCATAACATCATATATCTATTTCCTTTATTATATCTATTTCCTTTATTATTTCATATCTATATCTCCAGATCTAAAATCATCAGGTGTCACCAATCCCTGATTTGCCTGGTCAGTAACATATGCAGCAGCAAGATCAGGCTGATGGACTGTCTGCTCTGGACAAAGTCTGGCTCTTGGAGCCCCTACCTCGATACACATTACAACAGTTTGAAGCAGGGGATGATCGTGCAGTGTTTTCTCTGAGTATTTCGAAACTGTTACAGGACTTATATTCTAAAGTTAATGGAAAAGACAGGCTTTCAATGGCTTACAGGATGAGAGGTATGCTGTTTGAGATGTCTTAAAAACAATATTTGGGGAAGAGAGCGTGCTCCTGGCACATCTTCTTTTGTAGGATTCAGGTGTTAGGCTGCTGAGAACCTGCAGTGCTGACTGACAGAGGGGGGAAGGAAGTGTTTTGTACACCCTCCTATTCAGAGAAAAAAATGCAGGTTTTGGGAGAAGACTGGTCACTGCTTGTAGGCTTGGACCAAGAGATGTGTATTACTGTGTGGGATGTGCTTTGGATGAGGGCAGATGGCACATAGAAAAATAGGAGAATAACAGCTCTGGAAGCAGAAATTGGGTAGCAGGTGGTGTCTGGTGCCTCCTCCTCCTCCTCACTTGCTCCTTTCTCCCGTGAACTTGAGTGTGCCTAGTGGAGACCACTCTTGGCTTCCAAAAATGCAGGGAGCATAAATGCTTACATTTCTCATTTTTCTCTTCTGACTGGTCTCTTATTCAGTAGCTCCCTTTCTAGGGTGCCATGGACTTTTGTAGTGCTGCAGCTTGGAAGGCACCACTATGTGAAGTTGTCTTGACTTCTGCTTGGCAGCCTGATGCTTGGCAGCCACAAATCTGCAAGAGGTCACCTGGACTAAAAGGGAATCATAGTAGGCACAAGCACATGTGACTTCCACTTGTTATGATGGATGTTCAAATTGCACTGTTTATTTGCAATAGAAAAGTACACGGAGGCCTCAGAGGCAGATTATGGGGCAATACTCTGGGGAAAACACCCATCCTGAGTAAAATACCTTACATTTTATTGTGAGAACTAAACAAACAAGGTGGGAAGAGATGTTTCTGCTTCACAGCTGGACGCAGAACAAGTGACTGAGGAAGGGTTTGTTTTCTTTCCTATCTCCTGAGTTCCAGACCCAAGTCTTAGCCACAGAACTGTCCTCCTAAATACATCAAAAACTTACTGTAATATTTTAAGCAAGCAATGTTCATGGGCACGCATATAACCTATAATCATATTGGTTTTCTACTGACATGCATAACCTATTTTTTTATATTTACAACAAATTGAGAATGAAAGATGTGACTTCAAAGAAGTATCTCCTCACTTAGAATAATTTTCATTTTTGATTTTACATTGAGGAGTGGGAACAGTGGGAATCATAGAAAACATATCAGCTAAGTGCTCCAGGTGGTAGTGGCCACTTTTCATCCCCTAAGGATGGTATTTTACTGCTTATCTATCTACTCAAGTTTCACTTACATGAAGAGAGAACTGCTTTGTACTTCCAGCTTTTGTAGCCAAAATGTACATTATGATGCTTAGCAGCTTAAGGAATCATACATGTTAGTACCTAAATTTTGAAATTCTAGTTGGTGCAAAATGGAATCATTGTAGAGGTACTCCAAAAAATGATCATTTTCAGGCTTTAGAAGAGCTTGTTTCCCACAGAGAAGTCTCTCTGATAAGTTTCATAAAGAAAAGGTGAATAAAGATGTAAAGTCTGCTATAGAGTATTTATGTGCTTCATATAATTAGTGATTTTTTTCAGCTGTGACTGTCATGTTATTATAAATATGACTGTTGAAACACAAAATTATCTGAATTCAGTAAGTTTTGACTGCTTCAGGCTAGGTTCTTCCATCTTTTATAAAGAAAAACCTTCCATTATCTACAGCTGAAAATCCTTTTAAAAAAAATTTACATGGAATATTTGAAGGCATCTGACAGAATAAAAGACTTTTAAAAAAATCTAAACTTCTATTTAGACAGGAATTTTCTTGAAAGTAATTTGTTTAATATACCAGAATCTTGAAATCTTAAGGGCATTTAACTTCAGTTCAGTTGTTGTCTGTTATCTCTCTCGTAATCATTCTTGATATCTAGAGATTTAAACAT
Organism: Dryoscopus gambensis; assembly: GCA_013389985.1. NCBI lineage: Eukaryota > Metazoa > Chordata > Aves > Passeriformes > Malaconotidae > Dryoscopus > Dryoscopus gambensis. Next base: position 38,114 of record WEIT01023470.1, on the reverse strand, counting down.
TAGTCTGGAGGAAGAAAACAAAACCAGCAACCTCCTTCTGTAGTGTATGTACTCTGATTGACCTTTCTGTATTCTCATTTATTTTGCATAAATTATTTTACTAACCTCATTAGGGAAAGAATTGTGAAAATGTATAGTTTATACAGCACTGAAGCATTGCTCTGAAAACCACTCATGATACAACACGTTTTGGTACATAAGGACTATTGTTTGAAGAGCTGTGGGAGGTTTTATTTTCAGTAGAATAATCTGGGCCAGCTGTTAGGTGCACTCTTTTGCTTTCCAGTTCCCTCGAATTATGTGAAGTGAGTCTTAGAGTGCATAGAGAAGTCTCTTTCGATGTTCAGGTCTGCTAAAAGCTGGAGCACCAGAGCTCTGTGCTGGAATATTACACCTCTGTTATGAGGTCTTGTTCTTCTAGGTCAATTCTGACTAAACCTTTTCTGAGATGCTCTGAAAGGACACATTCACTTCATCACACATAACCCCAGGAAGTTATTTTTGGGTTAGCAAGGAGTCTAGAATATATATATTCTAGAACATATAAAATAATATAAGATTTTTGTCCTTGCACGATCTTCAGTTGCCTTCTAAACCATCTCTTGTGAATCCCCTGGTGACAAGGTTATAGAAAAGGGTGGGAAATTATTGTCTCCTTTGAAAAAGGAATTTGAGAGGTTTACTCTGGTGTGAAACAGGAAAAATTCTGAAATTCATAACATCATTTGAAGTATGAGAAAAGTACTTACAGTTAGCTCCACTAATTGTGCCAGAAATGGATGTCTTTATTATGTAGGTCAGATTTCCATCTTCCTATGAACCCTAAATTATTGGCCATTGATATCTTTGACAGTGAAATTCTATGCTAGATAGATGTGTTTGAAAGTCTTTGAGCCCAGATCAGAAAATTTACTCTAATTGACTGAACGTAACAGGCTCTGTAATAAGCTCTGAAAGAATAGTTATTGTCTGAAGATAGTCAACAGTTTCCATTTTAAATATGTCTAAATATGTTTAAATAAGTAGTTCAATGGGAAAAAATACAGGACACTGCAGTCTTTCTCTTGAAGACTTTATATTCTTGCATTATGAAGCACAAATGTCTGTAAAGCTCATCCAATGAGCTCAGCATAGCATAGAAGCCACATGTGACACTGGAAATAATGAACATTTGTATTGCACAACTTTCCTTGTCAAAACTTGGTTTGAAAGATCTTTGGTTTAGTTTTTATACAAGCAGAATTACAGAATCATTAGGGTTGGAAGGGACCTCTGGACATCATCCAGTCCATCCCACCTCGTAATGAAATGCAACCCTGATAATTTTTGTTTGTTTGTTTGTTGTAGGAGACACATCAAACACTTAATATCCAATGCATTCAATTCAGGAAGCTTGAACTTCTTCAAATTTTGCTTCATGCATGGCTTTAAAACATTACGGTCTCTTCTGGAAAGCTGTAAGCCTTGGAAAGTTGGTTCTGCATATCCCAGATTTACAAACAGGAGTGTAAAGTGGACTTGTATGGTTTTGTTTGAGAAACATCAGAAAGGTCCTTTATCCTTCCAAAACAATATTCCATGTGTTTTTCATGGTCTCTTGAATGAGATTTTGACTACTGCACACATAAAGGGAGAAAGTGTGTGTTTTTTAACACTTTTACAAAAATGCATGTCAAGTTAGTCATTTATGAATTTCATTTTTAAGCTCTATGACTTTATAAGACTTCCATTTTATTAGCTTTTTATTTTTTAAACCGATAGAGAACACTTTATCACACGCTGTCATTTCAAAGCACTGGGTTGAGATCGTGAAAGATGCCTCTATCTCCCCTGTTTTGCACAGTCTGTTCATGGGCTGCCTGTTACCCCACCTCCTTCATAAGATAACAGTATGGGTCCAGGTCATCATTGCTTTTGGCGAGATAATGCATCAAAAAAAAACCCGCCCAGAGATTTGTAGTAGTTGTCACTTTTTGTATTCAAAACACATGTTCTAGAGTCTTAGAACAACAAAATCCATGAAAAATAGTTTTGATTTCCTGGAGCCATAACAACGAATTCTGCTAGTGCTTTGTCTTGTGTTTGCAGGTTTGGTATTCTGCTACTCATTTTGTGCTGTGCTGATGAAACTGCCTCTCTCCTTCTATGCTTGCCTGATTCTTAAACATTACTGTCCAGACCATAAGTACTAGAGGTTTGTGAACGTAGGTGGCATGATGTGGGTATAGACTCTGTTGTATGAACTGTAGAGTATTGAAATAAAAACCTGAACCCAGCTAGAGAAGATGAAATTAGGGCATGGTGCTGGTTGTTAAGATTAGAGAGGGGTTGAATCAAAGCCCTCTAAATTCAGGACAAATACAGATCTCTGCCTTTCCCAATTGTTTCATATTGAAGTTATCTGGACACTTAATCATGAGTTCAATTAAAATATATTTTAAGGCATAATGCATTTCAACAAAATTGTCTTCATCTCAAGTAACATTGGAAAACCCTCAAATTAATAGTTTCAATTTCATTGCTCTCGTGTATTTTTGGTGCTATGTACCTTTTGTTACAGATAAATTATCAAATAGAAAAGTATCAAAGGAGAAGGTTTTCTTTATATTAAGTAATGGTCTCAGAACTTTGTACTAGAATTTATGGTTATATGCTGTGAAGAAAGTACAGACTCTCAGATACTACTAACATGAAAAATACAGTCCAGCAAAGATTAAAAAAAAAAGTGAAGAGGAAAATAAATGACCTAGGAAGCATTTGGGGCCAAGCAGCCCACTGTAGCTTTTTTCTTCCCAAACAACGTGTGACCTTCGTATAATGATTATATCATCTTTATGTATTTTATCACTCCTAATGAAAAAAAAAGAAAAACTCTAGGGAAAAAAAGAGAATTCTTGATATTTGGGGATTTATTTTTGACTGGATTAACATAGAAACAATGGCATTTAGGGGGACTTTAGGGAGACTGATGAGATTGCATGGCTGTCCTCAGACTGAGTCATGTGCTGTGAACTCAGATGCACAGGACGCACTTGGGAGGAAAGTAAAAATTCTGTTCTCATCTAAGCCGAAATCCTGTAAGACTCATTCAAAACAAAATCTTTCAAGTGTATCCATTTAATCTGTGAGACCAGATACAAGCTTAATTTGAATGTACTGCTAATCTATAGATCTCAGGACACCGAGCTTCTCATAGAGACTGCCTAATACGCTGCCTGCCATAGCGATGCTCACACAGCTCCCCGCCTGAAGAGACTTGAGCATCTGCGCTCTGCAGATCAGCCTTCCCAGAGGCTTAAAACCACTTTAATTTTGTTTTAGACCCAGAGTGCACAAGATTGAGTGCCTGGACATACTTTCAACATACCTCAACTTTTCCTTTGGACTGTCTGTGAGCAGATAGGGCAGGAAAGCCATCCTAGTTGCCTAGCATAGCTACTCTTTTATGAGGTAGAAATTAAAATAATTGCTGTGAGAAGGAAAGATCTGTCATGCAACTTCTTGAGAAGTTTCATCTTCTCATCCAAAACCTTTCTTAAGTAGAATTACAGCTAGTTAGGAAGTTAGACTTCAAGGGCAGCAGAACAGCCTCTCCCTGAATGTGCATTTAGATGGGATCAAGCTTAGAAGAATGGATGCCTATCTGGATTGCCTGATACCATTTGCATTCACATAAAAACCCACAAACCACTAAGTGAATTAAATTATACTGCTTTTTGGTTTTCTGGGAGAAGAATATTCTCCTCTTGGCCAGCCCAAAGCTGTCTACTTCTCCTGTAATTTTCATGTCTTATGTTTATATTTTTGCATTCTTGTCAAAATTCAGCTGTAGTTTTGAAAGTGAATCATTGTTCAATGTTTTTGCAAAGTCTTTTTCTGGATGAAGTTCAGATGAAGGATCCAAGCAAATGCAGCATCTTCACCCAGCAACTGGGTGAAGGCTGCAGTTTTCTAAGATAAACAAAATGAAACGACTAATTATAATGCTAACACCTTGGGAAAAAAAACCAAACAATACCATGTTGGTCTTACCCTTTATTATTTTACTTATAAAATCTATGCTCAAAATAAACCAAACATTTTCTTCCTGAACACAGAGGACCCCAGGCCTAGAGTTGAAGGGCAAGCAGGGCACCTTGTAGCCCAGTCACTGTGCTGCTGGTCCCCAGGGCCTGTCACGAGAACAGGGCTATTCCACTTTGCCCACAGGAAAGTCATCTTCTGAGATTGCCTTGGGTGAAAGGCTTGTCACTAAGTACAAGTGCCTCCCAGATGTTATATGGACCTGATGGCCTGTTTATCTGTTTTTATATATGTGCTCTCCCTTGCACTTGGTTAGGCATCTTTGGCTTCCCAGATTTTTAGATTGGAACGAGACCGTAACTTAGGCTTTAACACCATCTTCGTTTGTACCTTACAACCCTTTTCCACTATATGTCATTTCTGTACTAAATAAAAATAAACTGTATGTTAAGTATATAATAAAATCTGCTGGTACATCCATAATTTGTGCATCCAACCACAGATTGTGTTATAAATAATTGTTCGTCACTAGACTCTGTTTTCGGCAGTCAGCCTGTAGCTATATCTTTCCTCAGGAATTGTTCACCACATTAAAAATTACCACATGGTTAACTAATGTTCTGTTTAGCATTTTTGCAAAGAATAATTGACACAGATGCACAATCAATGCTGTCTATATGAACTTAAATTTAGCTGTTTCAGCTCTCATTAAAGCAAAAAACTGCATGAAATGCTATATTCCAGTGGTGAAAAGTTTAATAATTGAAGCCCAGTTCTGCTTTTCTGTCTTTTCTGTTATGCAAAATAAGTGAGGATGTCTTTGGAGTACTGAGGTGTTTTGTGAGGGGGGATGTTTTGTTAAAGAAAGCTTTGGATGGGCCAAATACATGACCAATTTTCAATGAACTTCCCAGGATTTCTTTTTATTAATACAACTTAGTTGTTGAATTTGAATTCTATTCCTTAGTTTTAATAGTTAGTATATTTTAAAAATAGAGAAGCTTAATTGTGACATATGAAAGTCCTTATTTGGGGTAGATTTTTAATTTGATTGCTGTCTGCCCTGCTGTGTAAATAGTCTCTTGGGTATGGATTTTTAAGAGTGCGTGTTCTCCTTTACATTTCACTGTGTGACAATTCCTCTTTACCCATCCTCTCCATCCTCTGAGCAAGCCAAGAGCAGACAATAGATACATACTAATGGAGCTGTGTACTTGCCATCTGTAAGAGCAGCTGCTCTCCTGCATCTGTACAATATGTTGGAACTGAGAGCTTCACTAATCTGCATAATAAGGAGGAGGCTTATCTCACTCTAGCTAATAATCGCAAGCAATCGATGCACTTCATTCCCCCACTGTAGAACACAACAAAGTTTCAGTATGTTTGCATGTTCTCCAGATATACAGAGGTCAAGCAAAAGAATGGGCTGCTCATTCTGCCTTGAGCAATAAAGAAAATTCCATTCTCTGTCATTTGTGAAACTGTTATCAACAAACCCCCATTACTGTATTCTTATTTTGCAGTTCAAATAGAAAATTAAAAACTTCAAGATCCAAATTAAAATATCACTACATCCAATCAAGCATATCTTTTAAACTGTCTGTAGTATTTAGTGTTTTAGGTTTGTACTATGACCTCTTTCTCTAACCTTGACCCCTATGAAAACATTGAATTAGCTCACATATGATTTCCCCACCCTATGTCCTACTGAACATAATCCATATAGAGGAGTGAGATACTGATTACTGATACTGATACTGAGATACTGATTAATTTCTTTTGCTACATTACATACAAACACTGATGGAAGATTATACAAATGCCCTTCTCCTAACTGTTGTGCTCATAGAGGATGAATTTGAAATTCATGGCCATTTCAGAATGGAAATTTTGTTCATGGCTCCCACAGAAGCAGAAAAGGCTATAATGCTGTATCACACTGAAGAACAACAGAATGAGAAAGGAAACAGGCCGAGAGCAAGTGATAAGCAGTATTTATTTTCATTTCATTTACAACATCAGAGTGAAATGTGTATCTCATCTCTACCAGAATCCTGCAGGCAGCAGGGTTGAACATAGAAAAATTATGAGAAAACTTTCTCTTAGAAAATAGAAAAGTAAAATTTGAAGGTAAATATCTGAAGTCCTGCTACAAAAGCATCACAAATAAAAGCTATTCCCTGATTTCTTAGGGACTGGTTGCAACTGTATATTTTCTAATATTGATAATGTACTCTAGATGAAATGAAAGAGGCAATTCTGAAAGAAAACTGAATGCAATAGCATTTACCGTATTGGAGTAATGTGCAATCAGTTTATTTTCCTGGCAGCAGCAGGAGCTAGCAGCCCATGGAAGGTGGCAAATAGGTCTCCCTTCCTTCTCTCCTGGAGGAGAATCCTAACAGTTCTCGCAGTGACTCCTTGGCACCTCCCCAGCTATTCCAATGTATTTATAGAGCATAGCAACTGGGGTAACAACTGGCTTGAGAACAGTGCCTATATTAATCTATGAACCTGTTGTGGCTAGCAAAGTTTATAGGACAGGAGCTATGACTTGTAGGTTATAAAGGCTTTTAAAAATCTTAATGGCAGAATCTCTAAATAGGGTGGCATCTGGCAAACCTCTTGGAAAATGTGAAAAATGTGTGTGCATATGTGCTCTAAAAACCTACTTACACCCAGGTAACTTTTCAGCTCCCACAGACTTGAATGTTTACGATCAGGCTGAGCCATAGCTATGTTTGGAAGCTGCAATGAGTTTGTTTTAGCCCCAACAAACCATGTATTTGGTGGGTGAAGGCCATATGCCCTAAGAACATGGGAGGCTGCACATCAGAGTACGCCTTGAGCAGCTTTGCTCTGTGCCTGCACTCACCTCTTCCAGCACACGGAAATCCTTGTGGCAGCACCTCTCACTTCAATTCAGCAGAATGTAAAAAGCTGCTTTGAAGCAGAAAATGTTGGGAGCTGGCAGTGATTATTTTACTTCTCACTGTAACAATGTGGATTTTTTTCCTTGCGCAATGGTAGAAGGAATCAGATAATTTTCTCTGAATTTTATTTTTCAGACTACAAGAGGCTCATCTTGAAAACATAAACCAAATATGCTCCAAAAAAGCTAAAGTTTTTATGTTAAAATCAATCTATTACTATTTTGGTTGTTGTCCCAAAAGTCAGGGTTTAAACATAAATATTGGATATACTGTGTCAGTGATTCTGAAGACCATACTTGCGAGAAACTGTGTATTTGTGAACCTGCAGACAGTAGATACACAGGAAAAAGGGGAGGTAAGACTCAATCACTTGTGACAAAAAGGGTGGTTTTGGAAGAGTATTTATTCATACTCTGGCTCTGGTTCTGGAACCCAGGCAAGCAGTTTTGGTGTTCCCCACCTCTGTCCGTGGGTTTGCAATGGCTGTCGAAGCAGAGTTTAGGGGAATATATTAAATTACATAATTTTTTTAACCCTAACCCCCCACCTGCCAAATCCAGAGTTTTATGATGTCCTGGACACATAGGAGGTGCTTCAGTTTGTCTGTTACATTAGCATTCAATATTGCCATTCATGCTGCAGAGAAAAACTGTGATGGATCTTTTTGCGTTTCATGCTCTTTCGATACACTGAGCTCTGCAAAGTGGAAGGAAGCTTGGAAGAAAACTCAGATCTGGTGGATTTTGAGGTGGTGTCACACACACATATTTGCCTTTTCAGTACAGTCAGCCAGGCTCTTTGCCCACATGATGCTTAAAAACGAAACAGTATCTCTAATGGGGGAAAATCAACAAAACCCAGTGGCATCCCCAGATGTCCACCCTCCATTCAGTGACTGACAAATGTGTAGCAGATGGTACAAGTGCTCCCGGATGTATTTACAGATCAACGTAAATGTAAATAAATAACTAGCAGCAAGTGCAAGCACCTACCCTACTGCTGGTGCCTTGGTGGCTCTAATGAGTCTGACCTTATTGGAAACATGGAGGAAGAAAAAATTTGCTTGAAGTTACTTGTCCTAATGCATGGAGGGGAAATGGCAAATCTTACAAGCTCAAGCTCCTTTTATTCCTAAGGAGAATTTCACAGACAGTTAAACACATTAGTGAGTACTTTTGCCACCTCCTTCTCTTTAGGTGCAGTGACACTACTGCAGTCTGAGGCAGGGTCTCACTTTTTCCACCCTCCATAAGAAAGAAAACGTTGAGTGATGTGCAGACTCACCAGACTCTGTGAGCTTGACTTGTGGAAATCATTGTTTTTTCTTGCAACAAGTTCTCCATTTTCTAAAGATGGGAGAAGAAGAGAAAGATGTGTTTGGCTTTTTTATTTGCCCGTATAGCAGCAGCAGTGGCTTCACTGTGATGCCAGTGGCAGGGATCCTGTGGAAGGCTGTTCCAGCCCCTCGCACTGCATCTCACCAGGCTCCACTCTGGGGCTTTGCTAAAGCCATGAAGGAGCACTGATCTATCAAAGCAGAGTTTTACAGGTTTCCTGGTTTAGAGAAGGTTTGTCATCCCCTAAAGCTAATCAAACAGGGAAAAAAAAAATCACTAGAACATTTTCCAGAGATATTATTTTAACAGCCATAATTATGACATGCTCAATAAGCACATGTGGGCACTGCATGTCTGCCACTGAAAGACCTTGTTGTCTAAATAAAAGCGTTCTCTTTGAGGCTTCTAGGTGGGCAGAAACAACCCCAGTATTCCCCAGCCTGCCTTAAATGCAAAGCCCCACTCACTTGGCCGTCTGTTCCCTACTTGACTTTTGATGCTGTCGTGTCTTCTCCAAAACCAATAACACATAAACCTGTACTTGTGAGTAATAAACCGATTGCTTGTGAGATGGTTCACATACTTGAAACACCTCAGTAAAGGCTGTTAGAAACATGATTCTCTGGAAAATTTTTGTGCTGTGAAGTCTATGACAACAACCTACTACTCAGAAAAGAAAAAGTATATCTGTACGTGGGAATGTTTTGAAGTCCCACAGCTATCAGCTGTGCACCATGACCATTTAAAAAATAATATCCCCCTATAAACATTTCTGAATTCAGACTTTTTTTCTATTTAGAAATATACCTGTAGCTACATAAAACTGGAACATTGTGACTTTCCCAATTTCTCTGAATTTGAACCTGTTCCTGTGATTCTTCAGTGTAAGATGAGATAACTGGACAACCTAATTTTAGGATGTATATTTTAGTATGGATGTATTGATAAATTTAGCCTATTATTGTAGCACTGAGTTGAATATTTATTTGACCTGTGAACCTTCCAGAGCTACTTTCAGATTTCACCAAGGAGGTTTTCAGAGCTGAAGGAACCATTACTCCATGTAGGAGTTTGATTCATTATCCTCACTGTTTAAAATTAGCACCATTTGTCTGTTTTAAAATTGTGTGCCTTTAAGTTCTAGTTCTTAATAACACCAACCCAATAAGTTCTATATAGTTACAAAAATATTGATTTTCAACATGTTTTGAAGTAATGGATGGTCTTAAGAATACAACCACACAGAAATAAACATCTCTCAAGGCAAATTGGCTCAGTGGAGTTTTTTCACTCAACTTCAATGGGTCCAGGATTATCCTCTTTTGCTCACAGGCAGCAGGAAATTAGGCCTTTGTTGGATAGTTATGATTCTTCCTCTGATGAATAGATTGGGTGAGAAACTTACTTTTTACGAGTTTGTTTGCACATTTTATATTTTGTATTGCACACAATAAAGGTTTAGACCCAGACTTTGGACCTGAAATCTAAACAGAATCCAGATGACAAAGTCAGATGATGCTAAACCTGGGAGTCTGACACGGGGACAACAATATTCAAAGCAAAAAAAGAGAGGGCAGTGACCAAATACAAATTCCAACTGTAGGAGCAGTGACTGGAAAGCTCAAAGGCCTTCTTTTTGCCTTGGAACTGTTTTCACTAATATCTGTCTGAAACAATTAGCATCAGCAACTGGACAGTGTCTACTAAGTGAAGCCTTCTCTTTCTGCAGTTCTTTGGTTTCAAAGTTTAAACATAGTGTATTCTTCACCACAGACTATTTCAATTTGCCTTCCTGCTAACTCCAGTCTGTGGTGTAGTCTTGCATGTATGCTCAGATGGTGGTCTTTGTTTGTTTGTTTGTTTTGGGGGTGTGTGTGTGTGGTGGGGATTTTCTTGTGTTGGCAGTTATTATCTCTTGCATGTGTCGTAGCTGGGAAAATTGAAGGGAGATGTACTGCAAAACTGGAGAAACGATGCTATTTCTGGAAGAGAGAAGTCCAGAATTTTTGATTTTGACTTTGTTGCCATTTCTCTGTGCCCATATTCATTGAAAGGCAAGACATTATACCTAAAGTACAACCTAAGGCAGCAACCTCTACCCAAGGTGCTGGATGAAATTTGCAGCTTCTGTGGCACAACACTAAGTTCCTGGGAGCAGCCCTTGCTGGTACAAGCAGCAGCCTTATGTTTAATTGCATCATAACTGGAGCCTTTGTGATCCTGGGTAACCAAATTTGACTCTCTGTTTAAATTTCTCCATTAGCCAAATAAGAATATTGATACTTTCATCACAGAAATAGAATGGAATTAAAGATTTAAGTGATACAGTGCTCTGAATTGAGAAAGTACCAATCCATGCCAAATATTGTTATTAGAAAAATCTGCGTTTGTAAATAACAACCAATTCTTACAAAGATTAATTTAATTTCTTGGAAATGATGCATTTTTATAAAGTCACAGAAAGTCTCCTGTAATAATGGGGATAGTGTAAAAACCCGCTAGCAGTTCAGTATGAATTCTTTTCAGAACCAATAATTAGTATGAACTGTATCATATCTCTGTATATCTGTCTATCTGGATATAATTTTAATTCTATTCCTGCTAAAGTTTTCTCTTGTCTTTCAAAAAACCCAGAAGCTATCAACAATTTCTCATACAGCAGTACTGATGTTATATCACCTGTACATGTCAGATTTGAAGAAGTTCCTCTGTGAAATATCATGAAGATGCCCCTGACTGAACATCCAGCCCACACCCAGAACAGTGAACAGTACTGAATGGGGAAGAAAAGTTGAGTTTTAGGAGAAAGAGTGATGTGCCCACAGGACATAGCAGCCAGGGTGAGTCATTTTCCCCTGACCTTCTGGCAACCCAATATAGACCACAAGAGATCAAAGCCAGCTCAACCGTCTTTACAGAGTAATGGAGTAAATAGGTCACCCATTACTGATCCTGTGCTGAAAAAATAGCTCCAGATGTATTTCAGATGGCCTGACACCTTTTGTACAAAAGCCAACTTACTTGGGCTGTGTACAAGAAAATAGGATTGGATTTTCAATATAGCTCTTAAAATGTAGGAAAGCAAATACAGCTGCATATCACAATAAGCCTGCCTTTGCCAGTGTTAAATACCCTGTGCAAAGGAAACTCATGTTTTCCAGTGCACTTTGAAAGTAGCACCTTTCAAAAGATAAGTGCTGCTGTGCACCTTTTAAAGTTATTCAGCTTTTCCTTAGCTCTGTGTTACGATGATTTGTTCTGTTTGAAAAACATGCAGCAAGGGAGTATATTTTCAGTTCTATGATACGTGGAGTGTGCTCACCTGCAGGAATGTGGGAGAGTGGTGCTGGAGGAGGCTTGCACAACCAAGATCAGCAAAAACTCTTGGTTTAGAAATGTTAACACTGCTACTAGCAGCAACAAATATCAGACCTTCTTGCTTTTAACTTGGATCAAGGGAAAGAACATAGAAGTGAGAAAGACTCAAAGATATTGAATAATTGGTAAAGTCAAATTAGATTTAAAATGTATTGGGTCTTCTGCCTATAAATGCAGTGGACCATTTTTTCCTCTCATTTGCACCATTACCATGCCAGCTGAAATAAATGATGCTCCCGTTTTTAGTCTATGACATTGTAGTGATGCCATTTCACACATCTAATGGGAGCACATTTTGCTTGAATAAGCCTATTAAAAAAATTCCTTGTTTTTGTTGTACCAATGTATGCTGCGTGTGACAGCACAGCAGGTGGCTGCATGGAGGTGAACTCTAATTAATTCAAATCAAAAAGTGAGAGACCCAGATAACAAGCTCCACAATTAGCAAATTACATCAAGTGTATGTGACTATCCATCAGGAAGTAGCTGCCTGGACACCAGTGTCTAGGAAAATCCAGCCGGTTCATGACTGTGGCAAGAACTTCCCCAAGGGAAAATTTGCCTTTCTGTCGCTGCCACCGCTGCCCAGCCAGACAGAGGGGCTGGCTGCCCACTGGGCTGGATGGCCTGGGCTGTGACCTGGCTTGCACTGGGCGGAGCTCTACGGACTTGTTGTGACCACCCATTTTATGAGGAAATAAACTAGCAAACAACAGTAAGAAATAAAATGGGTGGTCGTCTTGCCTCCTTGACATCAGAGTGTCCTGAGCTGTACAATGTACTTAGGAATAGTGTGGCCTTACACTAACTTTTAAAAGCTCTGCTGTGAGTACTTCACTGTGCTTTTCAAAGTACCTATAAAACATAGGAAGAGCTTGGGGGAAAAGATTTGCTCCCACCATAAATCAAAAGTGAGCAGACAAAGGTCAAAATACCAAAAGCCCCAAGAACATTAACACTTAGGATATAAAGATTTCCTAAGAAACTAATGCGTGCTCTTTCCTCAGATAAAGCAGACACCTTATCTTTGGGAGTTTACAAAATGGAGCCAAGCTATACAAGTAACTACTTAACTACACCAAGGCCTGGATCTTTTAGCAGTCTGCAGTCATTAAAGCTCTCGGAAAGTCTCCCAGGAGCCAATATGCTTGCTTAAGTATATGCTGTAAAAGGTCCCTGAGATTTACAAGGAACTGCTCCATGCTAAGCTAGGCACCATCTGATAAACAAGCAATTTTAGCTTCAGGCTAAACGATGCTCTTTGAGGCTTTGATTTACAATGGTGCAGATGATATATTTGTAGTTCTAGGATAGGTTCTGCTGTGGACCTGCTGTGATTACTCATCCATGAACTAAGTTAGGGCTCAGATCTTCAACTAGGAGGTCAGAAAATTGTCAGTGGAGCAAGAACTGTTTGATAAGGTTTATTTAGATGCTAACCACATTAAAAAAATTAAATTAAGGAAAGAGAGGTGAACAATTCTTAAGCTTTCTAGGGACCAAGCCTGTTTTTTTTCCTTTTTTCTTTTTTTTTTCTTTTTTTTTTTGGTAGCTTAATCTTAAATGTATTTTGAGTGAAAAAGACGCAGAAGTAAGTCCCAAATTGACTTTCTGGACTAGTTTTACTTTCATTAGGCTATTTTTTTTGAAAAGAAGGATGCATTTAACATCTTAAAATAGAAAATCCTAACTTCTATTTTACGAATTTCTCAATCCTGTTATACTTCTTTCTAACATCTAAAAAACAACTTTGAAAGAATCAGCACAAGAGAAGTCATGTAAACTTCAAAAATTTAGACTAAAAACCCAGGCAGCCTTAGGGGAAAGAGCAAGAAGGAAAGGAAGCAGAACCTAACATTTCAGGAATTTCATAATTTTTTCAGTGATCCCAGACGTGTGGGCCCAATCCTGCACACAGCTGGGTGCCTTCTGAGAAGTGATGAGTCATCTCAACTGCTGTTAAAGCTGGAATTTTTTAGCCATTCCTTTAACTTTGCTGTCAGGAACACCCAATTAATGGATTTTAAAAAATGTGATTTTAACCTTGCTGCTACTTACATTAGGATTTTTTTTCTCCAGAAAAGAACACAGCATTGTTAGAAACAGGTTAAACACAAAATTTTATTTCAGAAAAAATATAACTTTTATTTATTTCTTTTAAATGGAATTTATGTGTTCTGACATTCTTTTCTGTAATACTAACTGTGGATCTTACCTAAATAATATGTCACTGGAAAAACCTGGAAAATGTTTTTTGTTGTTGCAAAAGCTGTAGACAAACTTTAAAAGTATACCTAATTTTTTACTCCTTTTTTAAGGTTGTTTTCAAATGTAAACCTTAGACTTTTGGAAACTGTGGGTCTGAAGTATTTCAGAAGTGCATTGGTTTTAAAGGCTTATTTTTTAAAACCTTTTAAACACACAATTTTGTTTCACTTTTAAACCTATCCATCCTTGGCTCCATGAGACACTTGGTCCATGAAGCCCTCTGCCTCAGAAGTGCAGCATGCCCTGAATTCACTCCACCTTGGTTTCTTGCAAAGTTCAACTGAATTTATATTGAAGTTTATAAATCATTATGATTTCATAATGCAAAGAAGGCTTTTATCACATGAACATATGACTGAAAGCAAACAAAACATGTTGTTTTAGAAAGCCTCTGGGACTCAGCAGTCACAGAAGGGGATGTTGCCAGCTGTACTTGGGGGAAATATATAACAAGATGTTTTCATTTTTAGCAAATACTGTGCAGAATGTGCATGTGGCAGCCAAGATAGTCAGGTAATATAATCTTGTGTAGTATTATATGAGATCCATTAAATTCAGAGATGTGGCACTTATTTAAATATCAGGGTTATAGGCAGCGTCCAGAAATGGTTAAGAATTGCAATTGCAGTCACATACGTAACAATAGCTGGAATTAAGGCTCCAAAACTACTATCTTTCCTCATTTTTTTCATTATAAGCCACTATCTTCACTCATTTTCTGCAATGCACTTTTTAAGATTCAAATTTGGAGTATAATATTTTGTCAGTAATCTCTTAGTACAATTAAGTCTGGCCTGTGAACCTAAGAACCAATGTGGGGGGGTTTCTTAGTCATTGTTGTTGTGGTTTTTTGAATGCCAGCTGGTTTATGCCACGCCTTAAGTAAAAGGAAATACCCTGATTCTTTTCCTGCTCACAGTCTAGATAAAACTAATGAAGTCCTGCATTTTCTGCAGATATTGCATGTGACATAAAACAAATTGTGTAGTGAGTCTGACAATGCAAATACCTTACAGGAGGATTCTACTTCACAAATCTCCCTATTAAAGTTTGAACAACTTGAAACAAAAACCTTTTAATTTCAGTTGTTGTTTCAACAACTCAGACACTGGGCACTGGCCACTTTCTAGAGGGTATGCTTATATCATTCCTAGTGACATCAACCGGGCTTGTGGATCAGCAAATGAAGTCCATATCTATCTGTTAGGTGTATAATATACAAATTGTGATAGCAAGGTCCAATTGGCAATGTAAATGGTCATTTAAAAGGTGCTTAACTTTTTAAGTAGTACATAGGAGGAGTACACAGGTTCTTTTCTTGGTTTCAAGACTCTACATAAAGTAATTAAATATGATATCTTTAATGACAGAAATACTAGTAGAAAAATAACAACATATAAGTAATGGCTTTTACTAAATAGTTTTTTATTTATTCCTTAATTGAGAAAGACCCCATTGGAATTTTTTTTCCAAGAGTATAGTAAGTAACATACGAGTTTCTACAATAAAAGTTAAAACCAGTGAAAGCTTGCAAAGCCATGCTGCCACACAGAGCAGACTGGGTCCAAGCGATTGAACAGTTGAGGGTAGGCTTTGTGAGCAACCTCCTCTGCACAGCTCAGAGTTTCAACTGCTTTAAAACCAGGTGATTCCCAGTCCCTCAAGTCAGAGAAGCAGTGATGCCAGCAGGGAGGAGCCAAATTAGGCTGACAGCTGCCTTACTGGCGCGGATGCAGAAATGACAAGACGCATCCATTAGCATCCTGGCTGTAAGCATCGTCTATCCCAGCAGCCACGGGTAGGTGAGAGCAGGTCGTGAGTTGTCCTCTGCTGATCCGAGGAGCTCATAATAGCTCATTCAAGCAATGAGAAGAGGCAGAAGCCCTTTTCTCCTTGCATGTCCCTGTCCTACCATGAGCTCACAGCATGTGGGTGGGTGGGCAGCATCTTGAGCTCTGCTGTCCAATGATCCATTGCAGAGTGGTCTTACTGCTCTCTCTCCAGACACCTGCCCTCTCCACAGGCTGCATGGACAGGGGATCAGCAGAAAAGTTTACTTCCCCTTTTATTTTGGACTCATGAAAGCCATCATGGTTTCTGCCAGGCTATTTATATAGATTTTTCTTGGCTAAGAGCCCTTCCATCCAATGTCAGAATGTTGGTTGGCAAACCAAGAGTGTGCAGTTTTCCCTCTGCTGTGCTTCTGGGGCTTTCTGACCCATGGAGCTTGGTCTCTGAGATCCTCTGGCCTCATTTCAACTGTCAAGGTCAGATGAATGTCAGAATGAATCCTCATGAATATCATTATGCCCCAGAATTTTCCCAAATTTTGCACGCTGGGACCTTTTCAGATCCTTTGCAAAGCTACTCATCTTGAAAAATAAAATAAATTGGTAAATCTCTATGCCAATTGCAGAAGATAGAATCTAGGCAGCTCACAAAAATGTGAAAATATGCAAAGTAAACAGATTGTTTCTGACAGTAACAACCCTGCGATTGCATAAAGCATCATCAAATTGCAACATGCACATATTAAGCTTTGAGAACAACTGAATTCACAGTGACACATTCTCAGCTCTTGAATTCATTATCACACCTGCTCAGCTTGGAGATTGCAGTATTGTACCTTGTTCTAAAAGGTGGTCTCCAAAGGAGCGCTGTATTATCAATGTAATCTCATTTGGGTTCAATTCTATGAATTTCTCTGTGAGCTGTATGGAGAATTGTAGTGAGGGCAGGGCAAAGGGGTACCAAATAAAGGTAAATATATGCAAACTCTTCTTTGGGTGCTGCTTTCTGCAAAGATGCTCACAGCAGGACCATAGGTGCTCCTGAAAGGAGATTGTGAAGGGGGCAAGGTCCTGCAGTGCCATCAAATCATGCTCTAACTCTGGCTGTAGAGAGCCGAGCTGATCCGCAAGCACCTTCCCCTCTGATTTTAACAATTTACATTACTGCGTAGAAGTTTCTAGGAGAGAAATAAACCCTAACATTAAAATCTAATTCACTGGGCAAATGGTAATAACTCATCACCAGAAAACAAGCTTTTTAAAACAAAAGAAATAAATAGCAACCCCCTAATAAACACAGTTTCAAATACAAAGAAATACAGGCTTCATGATAATGCTACAGTCTTGACCCTGGACAGTGTGCTGGGGATTCCTTTAATCAACATGTTAATGGATACTATTGCAGGCATTTTTAATAGTCTAATATATTAACGTGGTGTAGAATTTTAAAGCATTTTTAATTGCTATGACTTCTCAGTTCTGCCAGATATCTTACTGAAGTATTTTCCCACTTAATCTAACAAAATGTATGTATGCAGACTTCTATTTGATGCTTTTCAGTAGATGTCATTAACATGTATATATATAATTTTTAATGGTTGTCTCTTCCAGAAGTAGTTACTGCTGTTATGGTTAGAATGTGAGAGGTCTCCTGCAATAGTATTTATTTAAGGTCAGAATTAAAGTTATGCTGTGATGCTGTACATTCTTTATAAAACAAATGTGTACCCAAGCAGCCCACAGTTTATCGTGTATTTATATCCATCTCCTTGATTTTATGTGATTGATACTCGGAGACAGATGGTGTACTTATGAAAAATAGTTTAAGCTGCTAAAGATTTTCATTTTTGTTGGTTTGGGTTCGCTCTAATGTGTTTATTTACCCATTGCATGTCTTTATTTCACACAGATGTACAACAGCACAATTTTCCAATAAGAAAACTATTTCCTTTCATGAACCGCTCCATGCTGTTACAGTAAACAGCTGCCAAAGCCAATACTGCCTGGGAACTGACAGACATATTTCTCCATCACAAGATCTTTCAAGGTCTTGCAGAAGCAGCTGGACAAGGAGAAGTCACCCAGCCACCTCCTAGAGGGACAGGGGAGTGCAGTGAGCTCTTGCACTGCAGAAACACATGTGAGCAGAATGAAAGCAGTCACCTGTCCTTAAAACAAAGCTCATGGCAAAGCACTCTCTGCTGCTTCTTCCATTCTTTCACGCACTTACAAGTATGGAAATTAGCACACAAATCAAAACTTCCAACAAATTAGAAAAAAAAAAAGGATTTGAAGACTTCTCCTCCTTATTGTGGAGAAGAATATTGCAGTGCTACAGAGTTTTACATTTTCAGTTCATGAAAAGTACCTTTACATTAAAGAATGTTTTGGTTAGAGTTGTCCTAACTGTCTTTTTACACAACATAGAGTGAGTGGAGAATCTTGGAGATAAGGACTTTGAAGTCAGAAAAGTTTCCTGGGAGCAAACTCTAACAAGGTGAGTTATAAAGATCAAAGTATGTCATAGAATCATAGAATATACTGAGTTGGAAAGGACCCACAAGGAACATCCAAGTCCAACTCCTGGCCCTGCACAGGACCACCTGATAGCATGAAGATAATGTATTTCTATTGTAGTCACAGAAAAACATGTCATGAGAACAAAATGTCTCCTTCTCTATCCAGTCGGTGGCAGCTTACTAATCAGATGTGAATAATTATAAATTCAGTAGTGTAACCCAGAGATAATTCAGCAATGACATAAGGGTTGTTTAAAAATTGTATTTGAAGGCAGAATCTTGCCGTTTAAAAGGTGAACTTCAAGCAAACAGGAAACTCTTCCTCTCAGCTAAAGAAAAGTACATCACAAAGGAGGTGTTGCCAACCAGATGATTGTCACTAATAACATACAGTCTGCTATGACAATTTTTTCTGTTTTCTTTATTTTTTTCATTGTCAAAGCAAATAAAACCCTTATCAGTTTGTGACAAAGACAGTTTTTATACCTGTTTTCTGTTCTAAGTGCTAGTAGGTTTGTTTGGGTTTTTCCTTTCTGCAAGTATCTCCATTTTCAGTCATAAAAGGAGAGAAGCAGTAGACATACAGAAGATTTTCCCTTTAATTCCATGCTATAAGAAAACATGCCTGCCTCAATACCAGCCTGTATCAGTTTCAAGATGTAAAATACATTTGGAACATGTGGTTCCATGTATTTTACTTTTCATAGGGATAGTAGCACTATGTCAGACAAAGGTGAGCAGTGCTATCTTGTTTCTTCTGTCCTCTTCCCTTGCTATCACTCCAGCCTCCCAGTGTGATGCTCAGAACACTTTACCCAGGTCTTTAACAAGGCTTTCAGTTTTTCTGCCTCAGGATTGTAGGCAAGACTAGGAGTGCTACACTACTGCAAGATCTCCCCATCAAACTTCCAGCTACAATAAGATTTGGAGAGGTAGAAGATGCCCCCTGCTCCCGTGGTCTTCCCTATATCCAGAGGCTCTCAATAGCACCTAAAAAAAATCTTGTGCACAGGTCTTGCCAGGTCATTACTCATTATCACATACTAACGCTGATCACCTCTTCTTACCATTAATAGTTGGCAAAAAAAGAAGATGCAGATACATTTCAGTAAGTACCAAGGTGTGTAACCAAACTGTCCTCCTTTGCCACTAATTTTACAATATATATATATCACCAAATATGTCTGTCAATAAATATATTTTGCCACAAATGTGCCTAATATATGTGTATTGAGATGCACTTCCAGAGCATTCACAAACAGAAAACAGGCAAAGAGAACTTGCATTTATTACAGCATTTTTGTTCCTATGAGAATGCAAGAGGCTCTTTTTCCTTGTATTTAGCGGTCTCATAGCATCTGTGGTGATCTGTTTTAGTCCTTGATTTAAATGATTATCAGCAATAATTGCATTTCTGAAGCTACAACACTTCAGTGAAAAGACAAACATTTATTCACAAAGGATGCAGCACAATACGGGGTAAATTTCCACATTATTCGTTCCCACAGAAATGCATCTTTAAGCTTTGGGCCAATACTGATCTCATATTACTACAGACATACTACAGTGTCAGCAGGTTAAATTTGCCATGAAGCCCTAGCATCACTTTAGCAGCAAACATATGCCTACATACCTTCAGGCAAGCTTTGTTGTGCTGAGTGAGTTGCTTGTCTCCACCAAAGGAGAGCGTGCTGGAAGAGTAGGTAATTGATGCTCAGCAAAGCCCCAGCAGCTTGGGGAAGGCTGCAGTGCCCACAGGTGTGGGCAGGGAGGCTCTGCAGCCCAAGGGGAGTTGGAGAGCAGCTGAGTGTGTGGCAGGGCAGCTGTGCTGAGTTACCTGAGCAGGAGCCCTATCAGAGCTAGGGAGGGGCTGGGTTAGTGGTTTTGTTCATGTTTGCTTTGGTATTGCTCTGGCTGTGATGGGGCTGTGTCTCTGTACTGGTTTCCAGGCATTTCCTTATTTTAAATCTATCACTGTGGTGTGGAGTTTGTTGGTTTGTTTTTGGTGGTTTTTTTTGTTTTTTTTGTTTTTTTTTTTTTTTTTAATAGCTTTGCTATGCTAGTGCCCATGGCGGGTGCTTTGCTAAAAACCTTTCTTTGGTTTTAGTATAGGGTGGACTTGAGAGGCTGTGTCTCTTCTGGAGCTGCTGAAAGAAGAGTAGAAATCTGTGTTTCATTCCTCAGGAGACATCTTGCTTTATCTTCTGTCTTGAGCACCTTGTAATTCTTAGAGCCATAGAATGGTTGGGGTTGGAAGGGGACCTTAGAGATCATCTTGTTCCAGCCCCCTGTTGTAGTTAGGGGTGCTTTTCGTTTTTAGACCAGGTTGCTCAGAGCACCATCCAACCTGGCCTTGAATGCTTCAAAGGGTGAGGTATCCGCAGCTTCTGTGGGTGACCTGTTCCAGTGCCTCACCACCCTGATAGTAAAGAAGTTCTTGCTAATTTTTGATTTAAACCTACTCACTTTTTATTGAAATCTGTTACATCTGTTCCTGTCCTTCCATGCTCTTATTAAAAAAAAAAAAAACCCAAACCAGCCCCTCCTCATTGTTCTTGTAGGCCCCCCTTAAGTTAGGTGCTTTAAGGTCTCCTTGGATCCTTCTCTTCTTCAGCCTGAACCACCTTAACTCTCAAGGCCTTTCTGTAACTGTTGCTTTGTAATGTACTTTTAAAAGTTGATTGAGTGCTATTGGGTGGGAACCAAGTGCAGCATTGTTGGAAAATCAAAACAATATTTCTGTTGTGTAGCCCTGTCATGACTCTGTTACTCTCATCACAGAGATGAGACCAGCTCTCAAAGAAATTAAGACTTCCAAACTGAGGAAGCTCAGTGGAATCTGGTTCAGCTGTGTGAAGTAAGCCTCTCTCAGGGAGCAAACACAGCTGCTCTAAGTGATGGTCATTAGAAAAGAAGCCCACCGGTTTTCTTGCCAGTTTAAGTTCACTGGCTTCTTTAGGTCCAAGTCCACGTTACCCAGGACTGGAACACTCTCCCTTTGTGGCTGTATCTGTTTTGAGCTCTGCCAGCTCAGCAGCTGTGGGCAGATACATCTCTGCCTTATGCTGCAGACAAGGGAAGGTGCAGCTTGTGCTGATGGAGCTCGGTGTGGCTGAGTAGGAGGCAAAGACTCCTGGTGCCAGGGTTGCTTCCACTGTCTTTGCTCCGAGTTTGTGCTGAATTATCCATGCTAATAACTGGTTGCCAGTTGCTACAATGGAGAGAATTCCCTGAGTTGATGGGGTGTAAGTCTAGTCACATTTCAGAGATGGCAGTTCCTCCTAAGCAGGGAGTGAAAGGCCTGTATGCCCTTCCCCCCTGCCCCCATTATTGTATGCTGCTGTTACTTTGTATATTAATTTTTTTTTAATACCTAGTAGAAAGAGTCAGGAAGAAGGAAAATGAGGAGCTCCTCTGGGTGACATAAAACTCACATCTGGCTACCAGGATAAATGAATGTGGTGAGTAACATATTCTGAATTCTTCTACCTTGTATTTACTTAGACTTTCTGGTGTAAATTATACCAAAAATATGTCAAATATATCTGGCATTCATGAATGCATAATTAAAAAAAAACTTTCTAAAGAAAACTCTTCTGATACGTATTATTCAATGACTATAAATTTTTACTTTCATATTCTTTAAAAACACAAAGGCAGAGTTAAAAATATGGTCCTGCATTTCATCAGTGAAAACACGCTGGTCTTTTCAAATGGGTAAAGTGGAGAAGGTAGCAGAGGGGAAAATATGCAGATAGCGAAAAGCTAGGTAGGAAAACAAAATGAACTGAGTAGAAAAGGAGAAAGAAATGAATGTGAACAGCCCTGAAAAGGACACTTGTTGCATAACTGCAGGAAGTCAAAACTTTAAGGAACAGACTGAAGAGCAGGAAGTGAGAGAGGAGTTGTGGTCACCTTTGTCCTTCTCCTGTCAAGGCACGGGAGGTCTGCAAGGAAAGCACAAGCTGTGCATGCGGAGGGGTGGCCTGACTGTCTCGTTGTCCCATTCTATGCTTCTCTTTTGAGCAGTCTTGTTCTTGTCATACTGAACTCTGCATTTGCTCCTGGTGCTTCATGTGTGCTTGTGTGAATGTCTGTGGGGGACTGGGGGAGCACCTGGCAAGGAAGGCTTTCACCCTGCCCCTTCTCCTTCCTTCCTTCCTTCCTCTGGGGCTCAGAAGTCTTTGAGTGAATAAAAGTCAAAAAGAAAATGAAAGCCAGTCGTGTCTTAACCATTACTATAAAAAAACACTGAATTATGGTGTGTCTGCAAAGGTCTGGATTTTCTGCATAGTAAACTCGGTTGGTAGAAATGAAAAGCTGTGACTGGGTTCTGCTGCTGTTGAGGTGGACCAGATTTGGGGTTTGGAAAGGATTTTCCCTCTCTGCAGTGCCCAGGTGGTAGGAATGGACTTTGCTTGGAGGGGTTTTTTTAAAATTGAAGTTGCAGAGAGCTGTACAATGAGTCTCTAAAGAAAAATCATTTTCTTGCTGATTGATGCATGTTACAGTGAAGATGAGGTAACAATAATAAGCAATATTTACAGAACACTTGGGGAAATTAGGTGAATTTCTACTTGAAATAATGGACAAGGCTGAGTGCAGACTTGCATTTTGACCTTTGCTCTTATTATAACTTTGCTATGTTTGTCAGAAGTGTAAAATTATTTACTTATGGAAATTTTTTTTCTTTTAAAATGTGATTAGAAACCAAGTAAATCCACAATTTCTCATTTAAAATGAAAAAAATGCTTAGTACTGCTTTGGAATACTTTCTTCTTGGGAGAAGAGGATTTAATTGCTGCTTTTAGAATAAATTTGCTAGTTTTTTCAAGGGCTTGCCTGTCTAGATAGCACTCAGTCCACTCAACAGTATGAAGGCAGATTTTACTCCTCAAGAAAGTGAGAGAAGTATATGCCTTTTCTGACTTTTATTAATAGTTAGTTTATCTTGATTTTCCAAAATGAATTCATTAGAGGATGTGATGCTATTTTAATACTGGAAGATCTGCTAGGGTTGCTGTTTAGTTTTCTTATATTTTCTCTAATGCGTAATCTCAGAACAGGCTTAAATAATGCCAAGAAAAGGTTTTGAGTCTTGGACTCTGTACTGAGGTAAAGGGGTAGTCAGTAAAAACAGGATTAAGTCATCAGTGTGAACCTGAGTGTTTTTAAAAAGAGGTCTCAGCTCCCCTCTTTGTTTTTCTTGAAAAGGTTTATCAGCCAGAGACACCTCAAACCCTGTGCTTCTTTCCTGTTAATTCTACCCCTGGCAAAGTCAGGGCAAGTTTTAACATCAGTTTCATAAATTAAAAATTGACCTGTAAGTCCTTGTTTCCAGTAGATGGTCTAACACCTTCTGGTGGATTTAGAGTGTTTAGTGCCTGGAGCAGTTTAGATGCTTACGCATACATGTTCTTGCATTTGAAGTGTTTTGCTGTTTTAAAAGAACGAGGTAGAGAAGCTGTAGAAGAAATGTAGGGCATCCCATGCATCTTGTGCAGGTCAGGGGAAGGTGCAGTGGGTGGGTGGAGTTTAGTGGAGAAGCCCCTGAATCTCACAGCTGGATACCAGCTTGTGGAGTCAGGACATAAGAGAATGGGTTATGCCCTTGGCTTGGGTCCTGTTGGAATCTGGGAGTCGTTCCTGTAGCTGATTTTCATGTAATTGATGTTAATGACAGTAACTGCTAGCAATGGGCTGAAGTTAATTATGCAAACAACCATTTCAAGTATCTGGAATTGCAAATATCTCCTTGAATGTATTGATGAAGGAGGGACCCTTTTCCAGGCATTTGATATGAAATTATATTAATTTGAAGAAGCTAGTAGAGTTTTTGGGTTTTATCAAGTACTAAAGTACTATTAGATGTTGATTTCTACTTAGTTGAACAACTGGAGAAATACCAAGAATATGTCAGTGTGTTTGGTTTTTAGGTGGTGGCTGGATTTTTTTTCTCACAGAGCAGAAGATTCTTGGAGCTTAAGAATGTATGACTTGGGTAGAAGTTTAGACAACTTTCTTTGCAGCTTCATATAGAGCAATTTTTCAGCTTTAGGTAGATGTGTTTTAAGCAGCTACAGGTCTGTCATATGCTATGATTCAACATGTTTTAGTGAGCTGTAATGTATAATCAATCATATTTCAGATTAATTGCTTGATTAAATTTGTAAAAATGCATACACATTGCATGTTAAGCTATTTTAAAATAGCAGGGTGCAGTAATGACCTAAGCTAGTGTCTTGTATTACCTGCCTTATTAGAGTAATAATGTGCAGATCTTGTTTTGCAGTATGGTTGCAAACCCTTCTTGACATGTAAATTCACTCATGTTCTGCATGCTTTTATTGATTTTTACAAGAGAATTGGCTTGTTTGACCTACCTTACTTTGTTTTTTTTTTCCTTTTTCGTAAGGAAATCAATATAATAAAGTAATTCTCTCTTGCTATCCTCTTCTTCACTAAGCTTTTCTGAGAACAGTCGGAAAATGTCTCCCCTTCAATTATTTTAGACTTGTTTGCATTAAATCCTTTCAAAGGGACACACGTAAGTGTGCTACTTTAATAAGGATGTCTTCCTGTGATATAAGCTAAATAAAATTTTACATTTAAGGTGAGTAAGAACCAGTTATGGAGAAAATTGTTCAATATATGTTCCATCCTGATTTCATTTTCCATGCAAAGCCTGCTCCAGCTCTAAAGTAGGATAGGAGTTTGATGATACTGTATGCATAATTCATAGTTTTGGCCTTCTGTCTGCCCTTCTTTTTCTGGAATACTACATATTTAGATTAGGTAAACTTATTCTTGTCTCCTATAAATAGTTTGTTTTCAAGCAGTATAATGCAACATACAGCGTTGCACCTGGAGGGAGTGAGAGAGACAGCTGGAGCCTCATTGCAGAACAAGCTGTTTTCTCCCACAGAGTGCATAGGTCTCATTTGGGAAGTTCACCTCTGTTTCATCCTGGCTATTGTCTACTGATGATTTTCCAGAAAGAATGGGGTGCTTTGCACCACCCTGACATTATTAAGCAGTATTTCTGTGGCAATTCAATGGCAGCAATGGAAGCACCAGTGTATGCACAGCGTATGATGCGCTGTTTTGATGCTCATTGCATGTGGTCTGACCCAGAGCCCACCTCTGTGTGTTTGGAGCCCTTCTATTCCTTGTGGTGTTATGTATTATCACTACTATAAAATATTTCTAAGTGTATTTTTGATTTTATATCTCATAGACCTTCAAGGCAGTAGTTTAGACTAACATGCCCCTGAACTATTGGAAGTTCAGCAGGTCAGATATGATTTGCCAAATGGTTCCAAAGGGGATTCTTGTTCCTTGTAATTTTTGAGTGATCTGGAGTCATCATGAGCAGATAAAATCTCCCTGCGTTGAATTTGGAGTCAGATGTTGCTTTAGAAATCAAATGTGGCCATGTGAGCTGTTACCATACTGCAGAGAAGCAGTTGAATTTGAATGTGTCTGAAAATAAATGTTTACTGTTAAATTACCCTTTTGAAGTGAAAGCCTAAGATTATAATTGCTTCAATAATAATAATAGGTTGTAAAGAGACCAAAGTAAACAATGGGCTCTTGGTTTTGGGAATTCAAATGCTGACCTTCATTTTAGATTCAACTCTTAATATTGTTGTTCCAACTCTTCATAAAATTTACAAATGGAAAAATTGCTATTATAGTTTACATTTTAAATAACATTCCTGAATT
The DNA here is from genome assembly GCA_013389985.1 of Dryoscopus gambensis. Lineage (NCBI taxonomy): Eukaryota > Metazoa > Chordata > Aves > Passeriformes > Malaconotidae > Dryoscopus > Dryoscopus gambensis. The sequence continues at coordinate 12,141 of WEIT01023470.1, read as the reverse complement.
AAACTATCCTGCATTTTTCACAAAGGGAAATAAGTCGTTAAATGTCAACAAACTTTCAGTTACTTAGCAGTCTTTTTTCAGTGTAATTTTGTGATATCACAATGAATTAACGGAATGCTTTTTTTAGCCTAATTTTTTTTCTTTCTTTAATTGGAAGGAACTTTGCAGAATCCCCAAACTGATCCTTATATCTTGGAAAAGGCAGAATTAAAAAGTATTCACATGTAATATTGTCAGTCTGACATCTAAACATAATGTTCTCCCAGTCAAGAAATTAAAAGTCAATTTATTTAATTATATTTAAGATGGTATTTTGAGCCTTTCAGATGCTTATTTTTACCCTTCAACAAAGTAATAAAATTTTAAGCTTAGAATAACTGCAATAGCAATGAATTACCACTTTTCCTTACTGAATCTTTAGGGAAAAGACCAATTGTGTCTTTGTGACCAAAAAGACAATTACTTGTGCAATTGAATGTTTGAAGCCCTGCTTTAGCGGGAATATCTCAAGATTCTTCCACTTGTTTGCAGTGGGGTGGGGAGGTACTGGCTGTGCTGCATGACTGCAGTGTCTGATTGCAGCACTGGGGCTGAGCTTCAGAGCTTGAAATGAGCTTGTGCAGATGCACCTGCAAGGTGGAATGTGTTCTTCCAAATGCTTTTCCAAGCTTCATAGTTTGCCTCCTGCTCAAATTTAAACTTATAGAAGGAAAAGTAGAATCAAGGAGTATTCCTGAACCTATAAAATAAATCAAAATGTTTCTCCCATGCCCAGATACTGTAGTTTGCTGTGAGTCTTGGATGCGGCAGCTGGGGGCTGGAAAATGGCTGTGGAGATGCTTTCTACTCTCAAATGTGGAATTACCCTTCATCCTTCTGAAAATAGTTGCTGAAAGATGGGAATTGGTTCCTGATAGTTAATCCACTGTCACAGACAATACAACCCCATCCTTCCCAAACAGATTTTATTTACCCATACTATTGCTTGGAAAGAATAATACTGTGAATGCTATTTCTGTTAAAGATCCTCTGCTTCAGTTTAGATCCAAAGTCTATGAATTCATGTTGGAAGTTACTATGTGTGAGTGCTATTTGTTGTCTTGTCTGCAGCTCCTTAACTGTCCCAGAAAGTGCAATAATTGCACTGGAACTGCATCCACTGTTTTATGTGTTAGAAGTTGCACCTATCTATTTTAGATCCCAAGGTACAAATTCCTGGTGTTGTCATCTATGTAATCCTTTCCTGCTGAGGTCAGGATCATGGCTCTGGACTTGTCATGGACTCTGAATTCCATGAACTGGATTGTGGCTCTGCATTCTGTGTTTTAACTAAAGAATGACTTTCACACTCTGTAATAGAAATCCAATAGGCAGGGTGAAGCTCAAGGACATAAAATATACTGTTTAAATAACCCTTCTCAAAGATACCGTCTTCATCATAGGTGTCTTTAGTAAATATAACCAAGGTACATCTGAGAAGAGGCAAAAGTGATAGGTGACTAAATCATAGTGAGTATGCACTGCAAAGCTGCTAATAAATACAATTCCTAGCTGCCATCATGGTGTAAATATTAAAATCTAGATTTTTCTAGACTAAAATGTAGATTTTTCCATGAATTTGTGTACTGAAAAACATCTTCATACTTATTTCAATCTCTCCCCTTCAGTATTATACCTCTAATCAGAAAGCAGAATAGACACATCAGGTGAGGTTTAGAAAGGGGAAGAGAAATGTTTGGTTTTGTGTGGGAACAATTAGAGACTGTAAAGAGAGTAAGAATTTGCCTCATCAATCAAAGATGTGTGTTGGAGAAGCTTGTTCTGTGCAGCAGGAGAGGAAAAGGTCTGGGGCTCTGTCTGTGTGTGCAGGTGTGCCTCTGCAATACAAGTTAATGTTTACAGTCATGATTGCCACTACTGTGGAAAAACTTTTGTTTTCCCATCCCAAACTGCACATTTGAATACCACATCAATGCAAAAAGGAGGCAAGCACAATAATCAAATAAAACTAAATACATTTTTATGTGAGAAAAATGCTAGAAGGGTGAATTCCTTGCTCTGTACTATCTTGAGGTTTTAATATGGCACTTAGTAGCACTGGGATGTGCCTTTAGTGGCTAAGAGGCTGACTTCAGTGGTTTAACAGACCTCGAATGTAATTGTGTGAAAGGCACTGAGGTACTTGATACAAACTCTTGCATGTGAAAGCTCCCATAAGTTAAAAATAATTTTGTACTTAGTTTGAAAATCTAGTCATAATACTTCGAGATCTTGCTTTTGTTGTATCTGTGACATAAGACAACCTTGTTTGTATCCATAGGAGTCACATTTAAACGCGTCTGAAAAAGCCTGGTAATTGATTAGAGCTCTGTATTTACTCTGACTCTGGACAGATCTGTTCTACACCCTGCACCACTGTTGTCTGTTTCCATTAAAAGTGGAATCCACTTACTACACTTCAGGATGACTTTTGCTAGAGATGCTAGACCTTTTGTGGACTTTAGGTTTCTCATGACTGGCACTATTTCTATAAATGTAGGATTCAGCTGGAAAATGTCCAATAAAATGCAAGCAATGCAGAAATAAATTTTTATAAATATGTCTAAGCAGTTTAACTGGTCAAAATTGGATATATTGGATAGATATTGAAGAAGCTTAATGTCAAAATGCTTTCTGAATCTATTGCCATCTTGCTCATCTTCATTTTATTTTGTCTTTCTGCTCCCCCCTTCTTCTCTCAAGTTGTTCTCCCTTGGTGCTGTTTGCGAAGTTGCTGCTCCCTGCAGTGGTGGCAGGCTCTGCACCTTGGTGTGGTGTGTTCCCTTAGTTTCTCCCAGCTTGAACCATAACCTGCTCCTCAGCAAGCTTCGATTTCACTGCTTTCTTTACTACAACAACCATAACTTCTCAGGGCTAAAGCTGAGAGTGAAACTGGATCCTGTGTGTTGTTGCTTTAATGACTAAAATATAGTTTGAAATAAGTGTGTCTGAGACACAAACACTATCTGAGGGGCTTACTGGGAGCTTCATATGCAGGATGCACAGCACCTGTAAAGGATTACTACTAAACCAAAGATAATTTTGATATAATTAAATTTGAGAATAAGAAGCAGGTCCACTCCTTGACTGCAGCAGCATGTCTCCTTACATTGAAATCACTGTCATAATTTGAGACATGTAGTTGCTGGATTTAGTACTTTGTAAAGGCAATAATCCTAAGTATGAATAAAAATTCAGCATTCCAGGCAGTAATTGAAGCAATTCTTATATTCCTAATATACTGTAGCAATTTTCTAAAGGTTAAAAAAAGATTTCAGTATATCTTGAAGTAGCTTCTGAATGATAGTAGTCTTCAGCTGATTGCTTCTTTGACATCCAAATGACATCCTGTGTTGCACATTCATAATTCAAAATATGAAACGTGTTGCAAAAGAGAATGGAAATTGAGAAGAATGGAAATAGGATTTGGAGTTAAATATATAGCTTTTCAGAAAAAATTAGCAAGGAATAATGCATACATTTCTACTCTTTATATTTACTTAGTATATACACAACTAGAAATGAATGTATTATACCATGTTGTACATGTTCTCACACATAAAATGGAAATCATAAATATTTGTCAATCATTTCATATATAGAGTGCCTATTTTAAACCAGTGGGAATGTTTTACAAAAAAAAAGTATTCAATTTAGCCTCAAAGACCAAGACCGTCTTTTATTTAACTGCAAGTGGTGGTGATGGTCCTTGATGACTTGGAGAGCAAGTTCTTCCCAGTTATGCCTGTCATCTCTAATTATGTAAAATTCCATTTGCAAACCTTATTTTACAGATTTTTGCTAGCTTAATGATATTGGCTGGTGACATTTATGTTTTGGCTACATTTTACTTATGCCAGAAATTATTTTGGTATAGGTGGAATTAAAGGAGTGCATATCTCTGTTTATAATGTGGAACACTGTAAGCCTCTGCAGAAACTGTGAGAGTAATAAGTTGTATTATCCTACATTATACCCCTTAGATGGAGACCCATGTTTTTAAAAGCCATGTCATTCTGCGAAGGTTTGTTGGGTGACAGATCCTGAGGAGAGCTCAGCTGGTGGTGACTTAGGTGGCAGTTGCATAGACAAAACAAAATGTTGTGCCTCAGTGCTGTGGTCGGGGCTGTCCCAGTCCCACTCCCCCCTCCTCCCAGATTTATGCTGGCACAGGCCTTGCTGAGCTCGGAGCTGCCATGTGAGCCAGTGGCTGCAGCAGCCTGGGGAGCAGGAGGGAGTTTGGACTGAAGGACCTGGGCAGTTGCAGGGTGGTGCTGGGGAAGCAGTGGGAACACCTAGGCAGGAGCAGATGGGAAGAAGCTGTTTTTCTCTCAGTTTCTGTGCCAAGAAGCTCTCTGCTCCACTCTTTTGGGGGGCTGCAGAGTAGCTGGGGCATTTGGTGGCATCTAAAGAACTGCTTCCACTATTTTTCTTACTTCTGCCCATCCCTGCTTGCCTAGAGCTGCCAATTATCTGTTTACAAAAAGTGATTAGAAAGCTTGTACATTAGAGCAGAATTTTGTTGCAGTGACCCAGCCCATTGGGGGCTGTGGCAGGGGGTCTTCCCCCAGGCTTGAGAGGCAGGCTTCTCCTAAGGACATTATGTGTTGTGGTGAATTTTTGTGGTTTTTTCTTAATGTTATAAAGGTGGTTTAACCTCCTCCCCCTCCCTCCCCCTCGGTGGTGAGTCCCAAGTCCCAATCCTTCCCTTGACCTCCTTTTTAAGGTTATTCCCCTCCCTTGCCTCCCTATCCATCACCCGGGGTTCCTCCCCTTATTCCAGCACCTTCCCTGTCCATTACCCAAACCCCTCCTGCAGCCCATGTCCATCTCCCCAGAACCGTTCCCCTACTTCCAGAGAATTCTCTATTCCCTGTTATCTCATTGGTTATCCCTAATGTCAGTTATTATAATTTACTCTCATTGGTTGTATGTATGTATGTTCCCTCCCTCAACTCCTCCTTATGTTATTCCTGATTGGTTGTACCCTTTCCCTGCTTTATGTATCCACCCCCCTTTATAAGTTCATGTAAGCTATGATTTGTGGTTCAGTCTGACCAAACCCTGAGGAATAAAGAACTCTTTGGACTAATTGGTCTGGCTGGCCCCTCCCTCGCCTCTTTACCTTGGAGCTTCATCCTGGCGTACCCATATCCTATCGCGTCCCACACGCGGAGCTAGCCAGGGACGAGAGCCAGGATTTGCGTGTGGCTGTGACAATTATGTACCCTAGTTCTGTTCCTTTGATTGATCCATTGTTTCTCCCTGCCCCGTTTTTTTCCTTACATGTATGTTTTCCCTCCCCTGCATCTCCTGTTGGCCCTTGTACCTCCCTCACGGTATTCCCATTGGTCCCCTTGCCCTAGCCCTGTCTCTGTACTGCCCCTGCACCCCAGCACCCTCGATCCTGATGTTTGGCCCGCCCTGCGAACCTCCTATATAAGGTCCGGGTCCTTCCTCCATTTTGTTCTTGGCTCGTAACCTGACCGGCCACGAGGTTCAAATAAATTGCCTCATGTACAAGACCATGCCAGAGAACCCTTCCTGACTCCTTCATCGTCCGCCTGCGTGTGTGAGTGCCTGCTGCTTTCCTGTCTAAAGCTGAAGCTACCTTCTCCTATGAGAGCCTGGTCCCTCCTGAGCTGCCCCTCTGGGTGCCCACCCTCTATGGAGGCTCAGAGGACGGGACAGGGCGGGAGCCTTGGTGCATCCGAGCTGGTCAGCTGGAAGGGCAGCGGCCCCGCAGAAGCGCCTGCAGACCCTGTGGAGACGTCTTCAGGAAGGTCACAGCACCCTCAGCCACCACGCTGCTACAGAATTTGGCTTTCAGATTTGTACATTTTTATATAGTTATACCAGTTTGTGATTTTAATTCTTCTGCATGAAAGGTGGAAGAATTTGGTTTCATAATCTTGATATCCATTTTTATCCACACTGTATTACTGTTCAAAATCCTTTTTGTCTGATTGGTTGTTCTCTACTCCTGCATCTGAAGGTTCAAAAGTGGCTGTAGTTTAACAGCCATTTCTCTTTTTCTCCATGTTTTTACTCTAAGTAGTTCAGCCATAGGTTCTGTTAGAACAATCTGTGAGCTCCTGGAGCAATAAAGAGACAAAAAAAATATCTATCTTTGGAGATGTTTGCTTTTCTTGATTTACCTCGTCTTTTTGCCTATAGTATTTTGTCTGTAGTTATTAATTATAGTCAGGGCAACATTTTCAATGATTAATTGACTACTTCTTAAAACAATAAGGCTGCTTAATAAGCAAAAAAACAGTAAAAACTTCTATTTTTGTGAGACCTGCTTTGGTAAGAAAACTCCTATGCACACTAGCAATTTTGGTGCTATAAAATGAGGGGAAAGTTTCTCGTAGATATGTGATGTTTAGAGTAATAAACTGCTTGTTTTAAAAATGTCCCCACTCCAGTATTAACACATTTGTTGCTTTAGCCCTTGATTAAAACTTACACTTATTGGCATTCTTTAAACAGAAAGGGGAAAAAAGAATTGACTTGGACTCACTAGTGCTGGGAGAAGGCGGTAAGAATTACAGCCTTGCATGGTAAACCTCAGAGTGAAGAGGGATGTGATGAAGCTAATTCCTTTCTTAATTTCACCATGGGATTGAGTTCAAGCCACTGAATTAATGTGCAGCCCCCAATGTTTGTCCCTCACCTGGGGTGCTCCAGGTGCTTTTTGAATACTGTTGACTTCCACTGTGCATGTAAGAGTTTAGACATTCTCACAATAATTTCTCCAAAACTGTCTTTTCAGGTGTCTAGATAGACCAACAATATTTTGTTAATATTTCCAAGACATTGCAAAGACCTTGCAAACCCACTTGATGATGGGTAGAGTTAAATGGACTGCAGGGACTGCTGGCTTAAGCTGAAGCCCAGCCAAGTGAGCCAAGTCACCATATCAGTGTTTCCATGCCACAGCCTCCTCCCTTCTTTCTGCCTGCAGGATTTCTCCATGTGATGGACCAACAGTACTAATGTCTCTTGCTAGCTGAAGGAAGACTTGTGCAGTTCTTGAGGGATTATGACTTTATCCACTCTTGCAAAATTAAGTACCTCAAATGGCTGCTATCTATATATAGCATAATTTTCCCTGGAGTACTTCTTAGTCATTTCTTTTTGATGCTTTCAATTTCTTTCAGCTCTTTTATCTCCCTCTATCAGATATTTTTTCCCTGCATAATTTGTTTCATCATCTTTCTTCTACTTCCACATTTTTTGCCTGGTATGCAAATATTGTACTTCAATATGACATCACAAGTATTGGAAATCAGGCAAAACTAGTTCTATCCTCTCACCTTCAAACACCAGCTCCTTGTGATGACACTGCTTCCGTTAAAGAAGCCTTGATGAGATTTAGCATGTCCCTGGCTCTATCACTTAACCCATCTCACATTATTGCTTTTCTTCTCATATTGGAAGTGTGCAAGCTAAAAGGGCTGTGATGTTTGTATTGATAGAGATATTTAAAGTGTCTCCAGCACAGTTAATAGCAGGGTTTATGCCATTTATCGTGAAATTTGCTTGTAAGCCTGTATGTCAACTAAAACGAATCTCTTTATAATATGGAAAATGAAGGCACTAAGCATCTTGCATATTGCCTGACCTACATCTTTCTCCACTAATGGAGCTGACAGGTCTCTCCTAGGAATGCGACAGGGGACATTATTTGTTTTCTTGAGTGCTTCTCTGGATCTTATGTTACTGCCGTGCAAGACAAAACACGAAGACAGCCTGATTGCATTCTTTAGAAGTCTCATCAGAGATTAAACAAATCAAACTTGATACACCTTCACAGCCTCTAGCAGAGTAGAGCCTCCTATGGAAAGCCTTAGAGTAAACCCCACCATAATAAAAGCAGATCTGGCTTGACAGGAACAAATGTTTCCATGGGTCTCTAACCATAACCCAGACAACTCTATTAAATAATCAAGGAAGAAAAACTGTACTAAGATTTCTGCAGTAACTTGATTTGAATGCAAGAAAAAAATGCAGACAATTGAATTTGCTGATGCTATAGTGAACCACCCTAATTCTACAGGGTTTCAGGAAAGGTCTGTAAATACAGCAGCAAACATTTACATCCTCTTTCCACCAGCAGGATGAAACTTTCCTACAGGATTAAAATAAATGACAAGTTGACTCACCAGGCAATAATTTCCCACACAGGATTGTCCTTGGCATCATTTGTCTGGTTCCTGAAACTAATCAAGGTGTAGGGAACTACAAAAATATCCTTAGGGCTGTATCTTTAGCTTTGTGTCTGTAAACTTTCAAGTCATCTGTAATATATTGTAGATGACACTCCTTATCAATAAAATTGACTTGAACATCTTAAATCAAAGCCACAATTAGACCAGAATTGGCATTGCTAATATATGTTAGTAATAGGATGGAAACTTCATTTTGTGAAGCAATAATTATTTGTAATAGTTTACAAATTAAACTTTTAGAATGTTATAATTGGTCTAATGATGTACTGTTGTTAATGACTGAAGCAAGCCAAGTTGATCTATGGTTAGGCAATAAAGCTCTTGGAAACAAATGGTCACAATAAATCAGAGTTTTGTAAGGTTTAAGTTAAAGCCAGAGAATACTTCCTTAGCAAGAGATCTCAGAAAATATCACTAAAAGTGCTTTGTAGATATGATTTAGAGGATGGCTGTGTTGAGCCTTCTGCTGAGCATAGCAAAAAGGGATGACCTGTGTAGAATTCTTTTAAAGTTTTGTATATTGTAGGAAACTTGTGTTTAGTGAAAGCAGTACATATATTGTAAACTACATAAATACTGGAATGTTTTAACTGGTGCTGTATGGTGATTACGAGTTTTTCTTGGGGAGATTAAATGTGTTAAGTGAATGACAAATCAAAACCAGAAAACCCTTTTATTTAGATGTTCAGCAGAGAGCTGTTACTGATCTTATCACTCAATACTGTTACACTTCCGAGTTCCCATGCCTGACATCAAGAAGGTCTGAGATCCAAAAGTGGTTCTGGGATTATTAACCTATAAGCCATGTGAAAGACTTCTTCAGGTTCAAGCAACACAAATCATTTCAGCTTAGCAAGGCAACTGGTTAGAGTGGCTACTGAGATCTGGGCACTGCTCAGACACACCTGCTGAGAGAGGGACTGTGGGCAGAAACTTGTCTATGCTGGAGCAAAAAATGCCGAGTGTCAGAGAGGAGTGACTGTGTCAAACCAATTATGTGAATTTGAAAATTCCTAAATGGGAAAGGAAATGGCTGCTTTTATATTTTCCTGTTTTAAAAAGGAAAATAATTTGGTTTTTACCCGTGAATAAGTAGTTTGTTACTTAAAAGGAAGCAGTCCTGCAAAGCTTGTTTTCCAAAGATTAGTTATTGAAGGGGAAAAAAGGTTCCACCACTCAGTTTCAAAGTAGAGAAAAATTCTACGGTGTTCGAGAAGATCTGGCTCTATATAAATGTTTCAACTCTACAATCCTGCTTATCACTTGGAGGGAAAAAAAGTATTTTTCAGGTTCTCTGACCAAAAAAACCCCATTTCCCTTTCAAAAAAAAGTTTTGCAATTTTTATAATATTACTGTATTTCCTTCATAATTATCAGATGTGAAAAATAAGCATTCTTGTTATTCAGGCCAATACTTTGGAAATTACATTTATATAGTTCCCAGAATATTTTTTGTTTTTTAATAATCTTTGAACTGTTTGGCAGCATTCTTTTGTAGTGCATTCTGTAACACCCCTCATATTCACCAAAGTAATCCTCAGTAAAATGAGAAGTCCTGATACAAATAAATTTCATTTTTAAGGTTCTTACATAGTCTGGAGAATAACAACAATTTATTGAAAAAGAAGAGTTATTAATTTGGTAAGATATATTGTTTGTGGACAATGCTGAGTGTTTAATTTTAAAAATTAGTCCTTACTTTCATATGGTTTAATGTTGCTATACAAGAGAAATAAAATTCCACTGAAACTCCTCAACATCATCCATTTTTTTAATAGCTTCCCTCTACTTACATAGTTACTTTTCTCTACTATAACAGCTTTGTTTCTTTATATTCATGTTATACCTTCCATTGAAGGGTGTAAAAAAAACCCCAACCCCAAACCCTAAAACCAAAAAAACCCTATAGTGAATTAAAGAGAGATGAGTTATCATTTTATTGAAACAAATAGGATTTCTTTTTCAATTTAAATTGCCTGCGGCGTGCTAGCAAAAATATTCCAAATTTTTTTCATAACCCTGAAGGTAAATTACCATGAAGGAGAAAATTTTAAGAATTGTTATTCATTCCTAATAAAGAAGCTGCAAAACAAATCTAGTAGAAGAGAAATGCTTAGGAGATGAAAAAGCTCATATAGAGGCTGTGAAACACTTGATGATAGATGGGAGTTATGAGATGGAGGAGGAAGACAACATGTTAGTTTGGACTTCCTTAGGGACTTTAATGCTTGCAAATAATAAGGAAAAATAAGAAGCCAAATATCCTGAAAGACAAACACTTTCAGGGTCTACGGTCGATGTCATTTCAGGGAATACTGTGAAAACAATTTCTGTTCTGTATTGGCAACTTGCTGTGTTTCTGACCTAAATTTTTATTTTTACACACAGCAGACTTTTGGCTGATCACTCAGAATATTTAGTTGCAATACTCTTATGCCAGATAGTTGCGTTGGGGTGTTGCAAATCTAGATTGGTACAGGAACCCGTGAACAATCATTATGGGTCTGACCAGTGGCCCATTACATCCACTAATCTCTCTAAAAGCAGTGTTTACCACTACTGTTAGAACAACATGGAAAAAAGCTTGAAGTCAAAATGGAGAAAAGTCAGTTGCAATTAAGCCTACAAATACTGTTTTGCTGTTCTTGGAAGCTCTTTGATGTGTTTATTGTGAATTTTGTTAAAGCACATCTGATGTACGCTCAAGTAAAAGAAAAATTTCTTCTGCTTTGATCAGAGCTGGATTTGTGCAAAGCCACAGTGAGGCTATTCCACAAAATGATAGTTTTAAAATATAATTCTGTCTCAAAGCCAGAACATACCAATACTATCCATGAGTATTTGAAGAGTGTCCTGAGTCTATAGCTTTGGATGGGATTCCCTTTCCTCTCTGCAGTCTTCATACCAATTTCCATGCCAGTCATAGTCAGCTGCCCTGGAGACCCATGCCTTGAACTACCCAAACACCTCTGTTTCTCCTTTGACTTTGAAATTGGGACAAAAAATTCCTGGGCATTCTGAGCTCTGACCTTATAGGATTGGCCTCATCCTGCCTTGAAATAAGGGTC
>WEIT01023469.1:65131-75992 GCA_013389985.1 Dryoscopus gambensis | reverse complement strand
ATGTAATCATAGGCTTTCTTTATCCAGCAGCCTTTTTCTCTTTCTATGTATAAGGTGCATAGAGCTAGGGCAGCTGGTCAGTACTGATCTTTATTTGATGTGTTTATTCGCTTCAGGATTATTGCATAATATCATGCATAAACATGTTGCTGAAAACAGCTTTGTTAATTTATTGTTTTGAATTTTCATCCTTGTCTTTTTTATATTGCAGTACCCCTGAGCAGTTATGTGAGTTCAGATAGGAGAAAAACAACTACTTACCTTGTATTGGTCCTATTCTTAGCTTATCTAACCTGTTAGACCTTCCTCTGCACTGGGGTTGACTGTGCTTCACAACCTAAAGCACAAGTCTATCTTCATTCACTTCTGGAGAACCTAATCCCAGCGCAAGCGTATTTCAGCCTTGAGATACTACCAACAAAAACCAGTGTGTTGAAGTTTGGAGTTTGCATAGGCACACAGAAGAGCACTGCACAAATTCATGGGTCTACAGCAGTCGTGAGAGGAAACTTGCTATATATGCATGTGGCCAAAATCTTGGCTGCTGTCAGCACTAGGATAGTTTTTGTGAAGGGACCTCGTTATGCAGGACTAGAGAGGATGACACACTCAACATACGTTTTAAACATACATCGGTCACTGCATCTACAGCTGTGCCTATTCCTGCGTCAGTGTTGTCCTTTGACATAAGTACAAAAAGAGCAACTTGCCCTCTTTTTTTTATAACCTATTTTTGTCTATCTCCTGGTTCCAAATGCACCTCATTGTTTAATAATCATGTAGCTCAACAGTCTCAGAACAGGAGGCTGAATGAATTGAAAGTTGAAACAATTTCTCTCAGTGACCTAGTAGTTAGCCCTGCCTTGGGAATCTTTTGATAAAGAATGAAACAAAAAAAACGGTACAAAACAGAACTTATGAGTGTATGTATAATTATTACAGTGTAATATATTCCATGTAAGAAGAGGTGGTGTCTCGGCCCCAGGCTCACTGGAGCATTATTAACATAGGTTGTAATGGGAAACCAGAAATAGGCCATCTCTGAAATATAATTGAAAATAGACTGCTATTAAAGACTTCATGTATATGTAAAAAATTGATTACATACCCAATTCCAATTCAGAATATAATTTTCATTTCTTCTGAAATTATATTTCAAGGGCATGTTTTTTTCAGTTTATCTTGCTCATGGATAACAACCCCTTCATTTCCTGACTCTTCATACAGCAAGACTTTTCAACAGCCAGTGAACTGGCTTTTGAATTGTTGGGGGGTGAAGTTATCTTTGTTGTTATGTTTACTTGTAATCAGCATGAATTGTAAAGAACAGTATTTATTGCCTTGCAACTGTGGTTTTGTCTATTAATAGGCTGAAGCTCATATGTGTGGTTGGCAACTTGTTTCCCTAGTAGGCAGGCTGCTTCCTGAGGTGATGAGCCAATTTACTCTTAGTGTGGATAAGAAAGACCTGTCTGAAGCTCTGTCCAGGGGAGCTGCGTGAAAGACTTGCTTCTTAAGAGTTTGATGATCTGGAATTTCACACATAATGCAAAATGATTATGTGTATGCATTCTCTGTGAATCTTCTCACTGATCACAAAAAATTTGGTTTGGTGTGCTAGAATGGTCCATAAACTAAACATACCCTATTCTTTTAATTGGATGGATAATAACACTGCTAAGTGGAGAAAAATGAATAAAGTAGTTGGTGCTACATGTCAAATGACAGAATTTATACAGGAAGTATAACTTGTTCTTTATATGCATCAACAGAGTTGTAGTGTAAACATGTGATACAAAATGAAGGTGATAATACTCAGAATCAATTTCATTATTTTACAGAGACTACTAGTTTTAGATTAATCCTTACCTGAGATATGTTTAGTGTTTATCTTGCAAGCTAAAGCAGGTGTAGACAATTGACTTTGCCTGAGAGAAGGATGGGACTGAGAACTTTATGAGAACGATGGCTTTTCTTTAGCATTCCTCCAGCAGAACAGTCTTAGTGCAGAAGAAAAGAGCAACACATTCCGCCCTCCCACCCCCAGTCTGTGTGGTGAAGGGGAGAGTTAGTCTTTAGTAAAAGGGCATCCACTTAGCGTGGAGTATCACAGATTTTTAAGATCAAGACACTAGTCTTTCCCATGTTGTCAAGAGCAGCTTGCATTCACTAGTGAGTTACTATTAGGGATGACTAATTTCATAAATAGAGGAGGCTCAGAAGGATGAAAACACACACAGACACACAGAGCACAGCTTTGGTCTTTTTATACTGCTGCTGCTGATTCCTAAGTAAACATCTCTGCATCCTGGTAAAATCCTATAATCCTTTTAGTGTTGCTCTGTAGTGTGAAAAGTAGTTTGAAGGTGCCAGAGTACATTTTACAACATTGCCTTCAAAATAAAACACTTTGGAGAATCCGGGGTGTGCCTAGCCAGGCTGAGATACTGCCGGACAATTTGAAATTTAGAAATTTTTTGTACTGCCCCTCAAGTAACAGAACAAAAGGATGCTGGTGATGTACCAATTGTGTAAAATTGTTTGCAAAATATGCAACCTACTAAACTGATAGTTTGACAAGAGGGTGCAAAGATATTTCTTTTTGGCTTGGCATTGGAAATTTCCCTGTGACTTCCATGGTCTGCAGCTGAATGCTCAGTAGGCCTCTGTTAAGGAGCCCTGTCTGTTTTATCAGACAGCCACCTTCATGAATTTGGGGAAGCTAGCACTAAATGAATGGGAGTGAAGTAAATGCTGGTTTGGCTTCAGGTAATATTTAGGGTATCATAATTAGGTGGAAAATATTGGTGAGAAAAACATTAAATAAAAATTCTAAACCTCACCATTTAAGATGAAGAGAATAGGACTGAGGACACTTGAATGAATATAAATTATTTTATCTTTAAGGTGGAGGAATTAGTAATCTATTTAGGATGAACAAAATAACAAGATTTTCATGAACATAGGCAATGAAAGTGTAGGTATTTGTCTTTATGTGCTTGAATTTTGTCTGACATGGAATAAACAGAATGCACTAGTGAACATTTTCTGAAGGGTAAGTAAAAGAGAAAAGTGCATAGGTTTGTTTGTTGTGTTTTTGGGTTTTTGTAAATAATCTACTTTGGACCAAGGTTGTCATGTGAAAAACATGGATCTCTGATGTATTTGACTGCTAAACAGATATGCAATATTACTATTCTTTCCCTGGGACAAATAGCGAGTCATTCAGATATACATGGTAAACACTTCATATCTCCCAAAGCTAATTACAATTGCTTTAGTAAATTGCAAGTTATGGGCTTGAATAGAGGGATGAAGAAGCCACCAGAACTTTTTGCAGAGTTCACTGGTCATCTAAGAAATTGAGAGAGAACTGAGAATTGCATGAGATACAAAAAGAGCAACTTGGCCCTTTTTTTTAACCTATTTTTGTATACGTTTTACAAATAAACTGGCAGAGTATATTCAGCTGTAAGAACTGTTCTCCCTCACCATGGGAGTTTGCAGCACAAGGTTTTTATGAGTCCAGTTGGAAGCACAGACTAGCTAAATTCAACTTCTAAAGTTTTATAAGGGATAGGCAGAAAGGTACAGCAATTTGTATGTACCTCTGTTTTTACAGTCTGCTTTTCAGAAGGACCATTTTAGATGCCATTCCTGAACAGGTAGGTCTCAAAGTTAGAATTCAGTTAATTCCAGTCCAGAATTTTTGAGGAAAACACCCGCCACACTCCTTTGTATGGTTCTGGATGTTTGGTGAGCTGGTCCTTTGTCCTTGGGATGGCAGGGCTGGCAGGAGGACAAGGGGCCGGGGAGCCTCTCTGAGTGCGCAGGTGCAGAGGCAGGTCCTTCGGGCTGAAGGGAAAGCAGGAATAGGTGCACAGCTCCAGCACTCCCATGACAACTCCTTCGTGCCAGTCCCCCACTCGCTCTGGAGATCCTGTCCTCTCATTAGATGCGGAGCCTGGAGATGGGTCTTGTCCTTTGGCCTACAGACCCTGGTCTGTGTACTGTGTGATGTGGATGATGTTTCTCTCCTAGGCCAGATCAAGTGCCTTTTACTGTTCCTTGTCTTGCTGTCAGCTTAAAGCAGTCTCTTCCAGGCTCCCAAGGTTGCTTTTCTTCATTGACCAACAGCTGACCATCCGTAAGTTGCCAACAGTCTTGGGGTGTCTGTGGTCAACCTGTGCCCACGTTTCAGGGTCTCTACTGTTTCCCTGTTGGTAACCAGCCCAACAGGCCAGAACTGGGGTGCTTCAAAGGCAGCACGAGGCACAGTTAGCATCAGGCACGTGGCCTCTTACTAGTGATGGTAGCAATGATTTTATGGCACCACTAGGAAATTCAAGGGTGTGCTAATCCTCTGGACCTCCTAAAGTTTCACAGCATACTGTTTGTGGGTTTGTTGGTTGTTGGTTTTGGTTGGTTGGTGTTTTGTTGGGGTTTTTTAAAACCTGTTAAGTTCTGTGTTATGCAAATGGACTGCCATAGATGATGCATTCTGCTGTATCATCCATCCATTTGTAGCATTTCAAAGCTCAAGGAGTTTTGGGGGCGTTTTTTCACGCAATGGTTGAAATGGGTGAGTTTTGATCTTGTGGCTTAGTGGCCTCAGCATTTTGTTGATAGCTGTCTTTGCATGTAACACTTGGTTTAGATGGCTGCTAGTTTTTAATTTACACATACAGCAGACTAAACTATTTATTGCATAACAGTAATTTTTTTTAAAAAAAAGCTCATTTAGTTCAGTGTGAGATTTTCAAGTAGAAGAGAAGCCAATTCTTAACAGAGTCAATAATAAATCCATATCTAATGTTCATACAGAAAGAGGCTGTTTATTGGTTTCCATGTCATTGAACAAACAAGGAATCATGGTCTTCGGTGGCCTGTGCTTGCTATGCACCCTTCTGTGGTCTCCTTCAAAGACGGTGTAAAGTGATTTCAGGCTATTCTGCATCAGTGTGGGGTTTTTAGGTTGATAAAACAAAGTGTCAATATATGTCAGAGCTAGTTCGCTGAGAGTACAGAAGATTAGAGCAGAATTGCAGAAAAAGTTGCTTAACTTATTTCTTTATATTTTGAATTATTATTTTTGCAGTGCTTCTCTTTGGATTTACTAAGGTAAGAATGACCACTGCTGGTGAGGGGTATCCTTGGCAAGGGTTAATGTCAAAATATTTGAATATTATTGAATTTGATTTTAAATAAACTTCAAATATTTTGAATTTCACATGTTTGATTCAACTTTGAGACAGAAATTATTTTGCTTCTAAGGGCCTTTCCAAACATGAGGGATTTTTTCCAGCAGAGCTTCTAAATGACACAAGTGGCCATCTGGGAATAATGCAAGATAAAGCAATATTGCCATGATAGTGGAGGAGGAAAATGCTTATATTAATGTTCTTTTTTTACTCCTTGGAACAGAATTTACTTCAAAATGTAATGTGCAAATTGCCATTACATCTCTTGGTTCCAGATTACTGCATTTTGAGTAACAGTTTAACCAGAATATTCTCTGTATTCAGACACACTAGGATAAATAAGATGCTGTAGTCAGCTCTGACTAGGTTCAAGAATCTACTGCATTTAATTTGGTACAATTTTCTGAAGAACTGAAAAGTGCTGTTGCAGAAGGTGACAATTGTTCTTAGAGGAGAGAGGAAGAAAACTGTGAGGAAAAAAAGCTGATTACTGGTGTCTTTGATTTGAGCAGTAGAGAAAAGCTCATCTCCAGAGAGAGTAACTGAGGTGGCGAATGCAAATTGGTACATTGCTGTTTGCATGCCTTTGTTTTAGCGGCACTACTAGTGGCAGCCTCAGGAACTGAGAGTAGTTCTAATCATAGATTAATTTCTTAAAACCAAATGATCACTGTATTCTATGTAGGGAAAGAAATCTTAGCTTTTAACTGTAGAGAAAGCTTTCATTTGTTTCTGTAGTTTTAGGGAACTTCCAAATAAAGACTCAGTTTTCAGAAGTGACTCATTTTTAATTAATAACACGTTTGAGGAGATTTAGCATTTGTTTTTACAGAACTATTAGTCCAAGGTTCCTACATTCCTCTCTTTGTGTGTCCTACCTAGTCTGACAGTTTTGAGCAGGTTTTTTGTTGTCAAGAGTGCCTCCATCTCTAACATATAAATGCTTATACCTGCAAATTGGGTGGCCTGATTTGTGTAAAGTAACTGTACTACAGGAGAGACCGTTCCAGAAAAAGAATTAGATTTTGAAAGCTGGTGAGAGGTGTGTTGTTTTGTTAAACAATATGCTGATTAAATAGCTAACCTCAAATATAATACTTAAAAAAAACCCCAATAAAAAGACGTCCCCATGCAAAGAGAGATTGAAGCTCCTGGCCAAGAAGCTGGGTTTGTGTAATGCAATAGATATGTTGAGATTTTTGTCTAACCAAGCAATTTGTGGCTGAGATGCAAACTGCACCTGGACACCTGTGTCTTAGGCATCATAACTCCAGGAGAACTTGTTTTGGCTGTAATGTTTGCCCTCCTCCTGCTGAGTTCCACTGTCCACTAGGGTTCCTTGATTACCTCACAGTCAGGCTGGGAGTGGCTGCAAAGTTCCTTTCAGCATTTGATGGTGGCATTGGGAAGGGGAGCACTGGCAGGAGCTGATGGTGTGGGAGCTGGCGTGACAGGGGCTCAGGGAGGTGTCCAGCTGACCTCTGGGTGGTGCTGGGCTGGTCTGGCAGTGGTTGAGGGAGCTGCTGGAATGTGGGTTTGGGCTTAGAGTGTCACAGGGAATTGTATTTCCGGATGATATTTTGGATCAGATAACTGTTTTTATCTCATGCCTTGATCATATGAGTAACAAGGGTATGGGAGGGCGGATGACCTCTGCAGAGCACGCATATATTTGGTGTGGCTCTGTGTAGTTCAGAAGTTGCACAGCTGGATGTTTCGAAACTTTTAGTTTTAGAAAAGAGTTCATTTTTTGCCCTCCGTCCCAATAGCAAAAGGACTGAATTTTGAGCCCAGTGGGAAATGTGGCAAACGTTTTAATTGCAGGAAGCAGTGTTTTGATCTGAATTTCATAGAGATATGTGTTTAACAAGCCTAACCTTTGGCTGAGTTTTGTTTCGGGGTTTTTTTCCAAAGAAGAGTTAGATATTTAAAACCTATTAGCTCCTTTACAAAAATAAATTAAACTCTTAGAGAGAATTTTGAGATGAAGCTTTGGCATCTGTTCATTGAATCTAATGAATAAAAAATTCCTAGCTAAACCACAAATAGTTACATGTGAAATACTAGAAAGAAAAGCAGCTGAAATATTTCCAAACACATTTTTAAAATTTAAATTTGTTTTTATTTTGCAGCTTCCTTCAAAAATCTTCAGTACAGATTCTGTTCAATTTTCAAAACCAGTTAAGTTCTTCAGGCTTTTAAAATTTGCTACTTGGTTTTTAAAGATTTAGTGAATATAAAAATAGAATTAAATGTTTGTAATTTACTTAACACAGCTTAGATGTGGCAACCATTGATAGTGGTGAGACTGAAGTTTCTGATTCGAGTCAGCTGCACCGTGGTGCATCAGGGCCTGTTTAGTCACACACATGGCACACATGGACACGAGCCGCACACAGTTTGTTTGTCAGCAGCGTAACCTCAGGGATTCACTAACAAGTACAGATACTCTGCAGACAAAAATCTTGGAAGGGACTGGGAAACCATCACCCTTTCGCTTTCCACTTCCTCTCGTTTCTCACACCCTCAGTCTTTATGCTGGGAGGCTCTGCCAATATTTCTCAGCTCTCTCCTACTCTCTGGGGTTGCAGTCAGCCTAAGATCTGGCAGGTTTATTGCTGATGTTTCTTTTTTCCAAGCTAATTGCAAACAGCCTCTTTAATATCTTGTTGTGTGACTATGTCAAATTGCTATTTTTTTTAATTCTGAAAGGTACTGGTTCAGAGTCCTTTTTTAGGGGCTGATCTCCCAGCATTAAGGTGACTTTGAGCAGAGATTGAGGTTCTGTTGTGTTCCTGAGAATCTGGAAATAGTTCCGACTTCTAAAGTATGGGAAAAAATTATTTTAGTGGTATTTGTTTATGCTAATGCTGCAGTCAGCACACACCTTGTTTTGTTTACTAAGTATCTTCTGAGGACTGCAGATGTTGTTTGTTTTGATTGTGAGACATGTAAGTGTTGGTCCCTGGGAGGCTGTTCTGTGAATTTGCAAACTGATAAAACCTGTAAAATGTGTTAGTTGTAGAGATCATCTTGTCTACTAAATTGTTAGTTGTATTTAGCTGATGAATGAATGCA
The DNA here is from genome assembly GCA_013389985.1 of Dryoscopus gambensis. NCBI lineage: Eukaryota > Metazoa > Chordata > Aves > Passeriformes > Malaconotidae > Dryoscopus > Dryoscopus gambensis. The sequence goes on along the minus strand of WEIT01023469.1, from coordinate 67,713 downwards.
AATCAACAGTATGAAGACTTAAAAGCCTTTTATATACATAGATATAAAAATGATTGTTGATAGACTTTTGTGCATAAGACTCAGAATCGAGAAATTGTGTAAGATCTAACAATGACTTGGAGAAAACCAGGTGTTTATAATAAAATGAATATAATCAGGAAAACCTTTGTTTGATTTTTCCCATCTGGTCACTTCTGTTACTACGAGGGGAACAAAGGGGTTTGTTTATTTTTAGGGCATTTGAAAGAAGCAGCAAATCTCAACCTTCTTGCCCTGCGTGGGAGTTATTAGCTGCAGAGGTAGCACCTTCTCTAACGCTAGTACAGAAATGGTCTGCAAATAGCTGAACTAGTCAAGGCACAGTTAGTTCCCTGTTGAGAACTGAGTGGCTTAGTTTTCGCTAATCTTAATAGAAGTTGGGATAGTTGTTAGTACCTTGGGATCAAATACCACGTGCCTAACTCAGTACTAATGAGAAACCAAACTGGAAGCTTGAGGAATATTTTAGACATTCGTTTTCTCTCCTGAGTGGAAATACTTATTTTCTATTCTTAGAGTAGAAAACTGGATAAACTAGAAGAAATGTGTTACAGTGACTATAATAACAAGGGTGAAATGATTAAAAATGGTACATGGGTGGCAAAGCAAAGCAGATGGGTTTGAAGAGGGTCACAGCAATGTTGGTAAAGGGATCATGAGTTAGCATTAGGAATAGATTGAAATAAGCTTTGCATTTTCAGTTTTGGTTTTATCTCCTCCACACAGTGTTGTGACAGCTCATTTAAATGCATCAGTTTGGATTTCTGGTCTTTCTATTAACTGGGTTTTTCCCTCATTATCCACATGGGGTTTATTTCATAAGAATAAATCCCAAGAGCAGTGGGTGCTGTGTGATCATGTGGGTCACTGACTTTCCCTGGAAGAGTCTGGAAAAAGACCTTGTCTTTCATCTTAGTAAGCGCCTCCACTCAGCTTTGCAAAGGTTATCATGCAAAATGTTATGGAAGACACAAATGGCAGGTTTGTGCATCTAGATGTAGTGGCCTGCTTCTACATACAAGATCTGCAAAAGACATCACTGTCTATTGATGATGTAGCAAGGGACAATATATTCATTATTTAACTTGTCTGATTTTACAGAGCCATTCCATCTTCCCTTGCTATTTGAAGCACAAAAGAAAGCCACTAAACTGTGAAATTACAAGATCTTTAATCTGAAGCTTGTCTCTAGAGAATCCTGCTTCAGTTGCTCTAACAAGTAGCCAAAATGGCTCTTGTTGGACAGAGTTAATCTGGAGAGGAGAGGAAGTGGGACAAAATGGCATAACTGAATCATGCTTTTGTGATATGGCTCAAGAGACAGTTCAGACGTAGGTAGAGGGGTGCTGAACCGTGTTCAAAACCCAGCTTCAGATGTCTAAATGTTCATTTGCATTTGCTGTCTGGCTTAAATTGCGAACCCTTCAACGTATAGACAAAGTTTTAAAGCAGCATATCTGGTTTTGACCCAGTAACCAAAGACCGCAAAATAATTTAACTTTTATTAGTCTTGGAAAAAATTTGAGTACTTGCTGGCTTGTGGTTTGGATGCGAAACATACAAAAATAGTGTTCTTTTTTTCTGATGTCAAATCTGGTTTTTTCATTTTAGTAGACATCCAATTTTGTTCCATTATATAATGATTCTTCAGACAGGCAGTAAGAGACAATTAGCTCTTGAGACATTGTTTATTTAACTTGATAATTTTGTACTAATGCAAATGCCTTTGCCTTATGTGGTGTCAGCTCATCAAAATAAAAATGAAATCACTTGAATAAGTGATGTGAGGCCTCTCCTTATGTTGCTAGAGTTTGTATGAACGTGGGATTTCTAACTCTTGAAGACAGCAGCTGTGCTTTTCTGTAGGAGTTAACCTGCATCAAATGGACTTATGTGTAGCTCCTAATGCATAAAGTACTTTCTGTCTGCAACTTTATTTTTATCCTCATATGTCTTTTATTTTTGCCCAAGTCAAAGCTTTGAGAAATCAGAGAAATTCATCAGACTTCATATGAAAGTGATGCACAAAATTTATGGGATGCAAAGCTATGCAATTAAGGCATCTAGCACGGGTTGCCCTTCTCTTTCTTCTACTCCCTTGTCTCTGTCGTCCACCAAGTTTTGAGGCAGCAGGAAAATTACTTCCTCTCTTTTAACATAAAAATATCTTGTTTTCTTTCTGAGCAGTAAAAATCAGTGGTATTTTGGAAGGTAGAGAATGTCAAGTATAAACAAGTGTCACTTCAAGGTAATTGGGAGAAATTTTCTATCAATTTTTTAAAAGGTGGAGTCAGAGTGCAGAGTATGCAAAACACTACAAAAACACTGGACTTAAAATTATTTGGCCAACTTTCCAGGTATGGTAAAAACAGATGGTTGGAGAGTGTGCTGATATTCCTTTTTTGGCTAAAATGAGCCAGCTCATACTCAGATACCGGGTGCCTCTCATCATGTACAAAACCAGCAATGGTAGGCTTGATACCAGAAGACAAATTAGCTTTAAAACAGACTAACTGGCATAGTTGAGTCGTGTGGTAGTCGCA
>WEIT01023469.1:52130-64014 GCA_013389985.1 Dryoscopus gambensis | reverse complement strand
TTCCTGAGCTTTCCCTTTTAAAAGATCACAGGGGTTATCTTAGGTTTTAATATGGCCTTGGTGCACTTGCAGACAGACAGGACTGAAAAACTGTATGAGCATGTGAACTCAACAACAAAGCTCCTGCTGTCATGCAGATAAATTATCATGTTAAAAAACAACAGGAGGGAAATACAATTCCTGTAAGTGAATGCGCTCTCAAAAGAGTGTTGTGGTTGATACACAGAATATCTGGATTATTTAAATAAATTGTAGGGTTTGTTTGATTTTTCTTTTTCCCTTTGTGTGTGTATAATTTTGCTTGTAGATTAGGCAGGTATTCTTGTTCTGACAGTTCTGGTTCATTTTTCGATTTGTATGACAGCAGTGTTCTTCCATGGTTGCATGTACAGTATTAGTGATGAGTACTACATAACACTGCCAGTACTACATGCTTTTTAAAAGGAACAGAGAAAGTTGATGGTATTTATTTGCCTTTATTTTAATCTCTTTGAATAATATGTGAAATTTGAAAGCAACTTATTTAGGAAGGGAACTTAAAGAAAATATTTTCCCTTTTTATCTAGTTGTATCATTAATTAGTGATGAGTTTCAAGATCTGTGGAATTTTTTTTATTTACTTCAAATTAGAAGGAGGTTGCTGAGTGCACATGAGTGTCAGGAGGTACATGGAAAAGCAATGTGCTGATAAAGGACTTCGATCAATCATACTTTTTCCTCTCATTTTGATATCTGAAAATTGTAAATTAACTAATTCTTAAAAGTGCTTTGCAATCCAACCCTGATGATTTTTGAATATGCTTTTCAATGTTGATTCCTCCCAGTGCTTCATGTTTAATGTGGCATTTGAGTTGTCCTCTTGACATGAATGGGGTACTTGGGATAGGTAAGAAAGGGTAAAAATGTCCTTGGGGCAGATCTGATTCTGTCAGGGAAGTGGCTGACTGAAAAGATTTCTTGGAATTGTAGAAATGTAGCAAATGTTTTGAAACCTGCAGTTCTTATTGTTTAGATTGGAAATGTTAAGCATGTTTTTATTAGTCTCCTTTTCTACTATTAAAGCATTATGGTGAAATAATTACATTCCTTTCAATCCATTTTAGACCTTAAATGATTTCCACTATGAGTAAAAATAAAAGTAACAGTAGTTAAAATAATTGTCATGTGTTTTTTTCTCTTCAGGAATTTATTTTCTACAAGGCTAAATTGTTAAATTTTGTAGAAGGCAAATTTCTTTTATTGCTCTGACTATATCTGAACAAGATATTTAATCTAATTGTTCCTAGTATTTGTTTCACCTAGCAATAAACAGGGCAGAGAATGAGTACCAGTGCAGCTCACTGATCTGTTAATGAGAGGTGCTCATTCTGTGTCTTGCTTCCTGGTCAGGTCTGTCATGGCTTCAGAGCTGGTGCTTCTGGAACTGTCGGGGCTAGTGTGCTGCATAATGGATGAGCCTGAACTGATGGAGGCTGCAGGTGCTTTAGTAATAGAAAAGAGCAGTGTTTATTATTGTTGTACGCATCATCAATCCTCCTCCCTTTCTCCCTCTGCTTTCTGTGTCTTCCAAACAAAGGCTCCCTATATCTGCAGCAGCAGGGGAGAAAAGAGCAACAACTTACTCTGTGTAAGTAACATTGCTGGTTTTTGTCTCAGGGGCAGCCTTGTAAATAGGTCTTGATTTGATGCTCTGGATCTGTGAGTGGCATGTTTATCGCTGCAGGGGACAACAGTACTGATTTATGAATTCTGTTTTGCAGAAAACTCTTACTGGTTACTATGTGTAACTGCCCTGCTCCAGCTAAATCAGATGAATGAAAAGTGGCTTTCAATCTAGTACTCATAATGCACTGCAAGATCCCTAGCTCCTGTGGGAGCAATCTGTTGAAAGATAGGTCTAAACATTCGTTAATTGGGAAAAATGGTGATTTTTGGGAGAAGGAGGAGGATAGAGAAGTAAACAGGCATTCTTGTTTCTATTTAAGATGCTGACTGCTCTTCAAAGTGTCTTTTCAAGAGTAGGCTGTGGTTTGAAATCTTAGAGAAGTACTTCCTTTTCTATTTATAGGCAGTCAAATCTACGAACATCTCATGTCCTCTTGCTCTAAGATATCAATTGATTCTAGATAGTCTGCAGTGTTTCTCTTGTCTGGAGTATTAATGGCAGTCACTATTCCCTTTTGCAGGGCTATTGCCCATCCTTCAGGATCTGGGTCAGAGGAGCCATGGAGAAGAGTTGGGGAGAAGAGAAAAACAGTTTATTCCAGTAGAGGCTGCAGTGGGCCTTCTATCTGCTTGTAATGTCATCATAATTTAGAGAGGAATAGTTGTTCTGTTTCACCATACCTTCTTAGTTTCTGGTGGTTTTATCACTTACGGCAGTGTTCTTTTTGTGGCTGTGTTGTGTTTTAATACCAGCTGGCAGCTAAGCACCTCACAGCTGCTCAGTCACTCCTCCCCTCCAGGAAGATGAGGGGAAGAGAATTGGAAAGGTAAAAGTGAGCAAACTCATGGGGTGAGATAAGAATACTTTAATAATTGAAATAAAATAATCCTGCATTGTAATGAATAGGAAAATAACAAAGAGTGATAAATAAAACCCAAGAAAGGCAAGTGTTGCAATAGAAAACAGTTTCTCACCAACAACCGGCCAATGCCCAGCCAGTCCCCCAGCAGCAGCTCCCCCACCAGTCTTCCCTCTGGTTCTGTTGCTGAGCATGATCCATATGGTATGTGATATCCCTTGGGACTGTTGGGATCAGCTGTCCTGACTGTGTGCCCTCCTAAATTCTTGTGAGTCTAGTTTTATCCATGCTTCGTAGCCAAATGTTGTTTAAAAACTAGCTTAGCTGGAAAAGCACTCAGAGTGGGAATGCTTTTCCTTAACTCTGTCTCTACAGAGGCAGGGACAAAGTAGATCTACTTCCAAAGAGTTATTAATAAAGGTGTCAAAAAGGTATGACTGAATTAAGGTTAGCCTCCTTTCTGCAGGAAAGTGGATCATTTTTCTTCAATCTGTGATTTTTGAAATGCACATTTTTTCCTGTGTAGAACTAGCTGCTGGTAATTCTGCGGTTTGTTTGCAAGTGACTGCAAAACCGTGGCACACAGCCCTGTTCCTGCTGGAGAATGTGCCAGGGTAGGACCCAGAATACAGAAGGAACATGCAAGAAGCTCAGATATTGCTCTCGAAAGTGTTATGGTTTACCTCTTGCCCTTTTATTTGAAAGGAGCAAAGTTTTGCAGAGTTGTATTGATAGCAGATAGAATTATGCTTTTCAGCAGTGTTTGTATGACATGTCTCTATTCCCCATGGACAGTTTCCTGCTTTGCTTGCTCCGGGCTTCCAGGCTTATTGTCTGGAAAATCAAGTTTTAAATACCTTGCTGATCTATTTTTTTATATATATATAGATGTATTTAAATTGTGTAGACTGTAAATGGGACACTTTACATGTGGACTTGCCTTGAAACGACTTGATGGTATTAAATTTAAAACTTCAAGGTAGACTGGTGCCTACTGATGCTCATCACTGGCATTTCAGAGGCTTCACTGAGACCTAAGACATTGAGTGTCATCTTTAAATGGTTGGTTAAATTTATTAATGTTTTGCTCAAGTGAACACCTCATTTCTTCAAAAAGGGAAGCTGGTGTCTCCTACCAGACGTTTTTCATTGCAAAATCTCAGTAATAGTACTGAGCTTTGGTAGTCTCTCTGACAGTGGTTAATGACAGGCTGAAGTGCTTCTAGTGCTGGGCCTCTCTAACATGGAGCATCTTGTATGTTTGTACTCCTGTCTCTGTGCAGCTTTTAATGTGTGCAGTTGTAAAGTTGTCTGCCAAGATGCACATTCCTGGCAGAAAGTGACACCCTGGCCGTTGAAAACTGCTTGTCCAAGAAGTAGTGCAGTGGTCTTGTAAAATGTAAATGCAGCAATTAATGTAAAATAGGTTAAAGCAGTGTGAAGTGGGGATTAGGAAATCTAGATACTGCAGTGATCCTATCATCTCTTACAGAGTCGTTGATCTCTTCATTGCTTTGAGGGTGAGACAAGATGTTGAGCTCAATGAGGAGTCTGCTGCCTCTGTTGTGTTTTGCTCTGCCTCTGCAGCTATAATTGACAGAGCTTTAAACACTTCTAAATCAGGACTGTCTAAATTTTTTAAAACTTGAGGAGAGAAAATAGAGGCTTTTATTAGCAGATGCTTCAGTTTCAACATAAGAGATGATATAGCATAGCATAAATTTTGGAGGAGCAGTTTTTCAAGAACATGAGATACTAGAGCTAGAAAAAGGAGTCAAAGGATAAAAAAAGAGTCTGTTTTAATTCTTTGCTCTTTTAGAGGTGGCCAGAAACCCAATTTCCTGTTCTGCTGGACAGTTGCTAATGTAATCAACCTGAGACAAAGGAAAAAATTTCTCCCAGCCTTTGCTAAAAAGCATCTTTGACTTGGTGATAAAATGTGAGGCAAATAGGTATTGGTGGGACAGCTAATCTGTGTTCAGTAGCCAGAGATTGAGTAATCTCCCTCCATCAGTACTGATTCCAGCTTCAAGAAGGATTACTTAGGGAAAAAATACGTGCTGAATCAACAGTTTCTGCTTTTGAGACTAGTTCTCTGTATACACCTTTCTGTATGTAACTGAAGAGGCACCATAAAGGGCAGTGTGAATGCTTGTCTGTCCATGGAGAGCCCTAGGGAATCACACAAAAAGCGGCTGAAAAATTCATAATAATTTTAATCAGCCTTTCGTTTGTCAATGAGCAGGCTTCTTGTTTAGCCTGGTTGGGTAAGAAGGTAAGACCTTGGGAAAGGGTGTTCATGATGGTTATTACTAGTCATCTGCTCCTCTTCCCTGCAAAGGTGCAGGAACTGCCACTGTGTACTGGTTCACCCCAAAGTGGGATAGGTTGTGCAGTAGTAAAAGGGACAACTGAACAGGGAGCTTCCTCCAGGCAGTGTAGAGAGGAAGGCCACACAGACAGGACTAGATTAAATGAGGGCCTTGGACTGAGGAGGTGCATGCGTGTCTTCTGGTCTGTTGTACCTGTTGACCTCACATCATACACACTGATCCTGGTCTCTGCTCCTATGACCATCTGCATGGACTCTAGTTTATACAGAAAAGAGTACACAGATAAAGAATGTGTCGTTATGGTAAGACGTACCCTCCACCAAATACAGGTTATTTTCCTGAAATAGTGCTTCACTTTACTGATAAATCTGTGGCAAAAACCTACAATTCCCCCCTTCTTTAATTCCTATTAAAACTAAGAAAGGGCTGATGCATCCTACAGTATGGGAAATAGGAATTTAAATTNGTGGTCTGTCATGTCTGTCATCTGGTACTTAATTTCGATAACCCCAGAGATAAGAATCTGGTTGTCCATAAAACAACAATGCAATGCCAATCTACTGACTGACAAATACAAATTGGGTGTAACAGATGACCTGATGCTAGGTGAAGCTTTCAGGGTATGTGCTGCAGCCAAGAGAAATCTGACAGAAGTTGCTTTGAAGTTCCCTTCCTGCTCTTTGCTCTCTTTCTTCACAAAATGCTCAATCTTGAATGAAATGTTTTCTGCCCCACCCCACCCCGAAGGGAAAGCTGCAATGTCTGGCAATGCACCTGGAAATGTATACAAACAGCATTAGGGAGGGGAGATGAAAAGGAAGCTGATTTTACTCTATCATGAAGTTTTAGCACTCCTTAGCAGCTTGCCAACCAAACAGGATTATACTACCAGATGTCCTGGCAGAAATATGCACAGCTCTGCAAGATCATAAATCCAAGCAACGTATGGCAGTGCTGCATGTTTAATACTACTGTTACCAATGCAGAATGTCAGTGTGGAAAACTCTGGTGGTGGGCAGGATTTAGCAAGGACAAAATCTTCCCAGACTTAGCTTTAAAGCCTTAGGTAGGGTAATAGCTGCTGCTGCTGGTGGTATGTACTACTCTTTCAGTATTTCTTTTGTCATGTTTCCTAAACAGAGTACTAACCGAGCCAGTTTAGTCTACACTTTAAATATAGGTGTCCATTCATAGGATCATGTCCTCATTAATCTATGCAAAGTATCAGGAAAAAACTCCAGCTGTTGTGGTTTTTTTAGTTGTTGCTCCCTTCATGGAAAACAAAAGGCAGTGACTAGCATCCCTTAGTAAATAAATTATTCCTTTACTGAGGACTTAGAACTGGGCCTACAAAAGGGTTTGGGAGTGTGTTTGTATCAGTGGGTATGGTTTTCCCATGCTATATGTTGACACCAAACTATCACCAGACCCAATCAGCAGTGTGGCAGAAGGGAATTTAAAGCAAATGGGGGAGAATATGTTGTTTAATTCTATTGCTGCTAGAAAAAGTGAAGTTTCTATGAAGTACAAAAAGAGCGAGTCAGCTTTCTGTCTCATTAAAGAATAATATGAGGGTGAATAGTCAGAGGAAAAGAACAAAGGGGGCTTCAGCACACATAGTTAACTTTGCAAATTACAGTTAAATTTAAGCAACCCGGAAGTGGAAGACCTAAAACTAATGTTAAGTGCTTTCTCTGCAGATTAATCTTGCTACCCAAGTGTGAAATCTCCCCTCATCCTCTCATATATTCTTTAATTTTTCAAGTTCCATACCACAGAATTTCAGGTAATTCATTGCTGGCCACATTAGGCATTCTGAGCTCATTCTGGTTTTGTCCTTGAGAGTAGAATTACACACTACAGATATTTAAGTAATTTGCTCTTTTATTGATTTCAGTAGTAAATAACCTCAATACTGCAAAGCCTTGGAAGGCTTTGAGCAGAGTGCTTGTCATCATTCAGCTTTCCTGGAAGACAGGTGTGTTAGACCAGTGTTTGTTGCCCTTGGAAAAGTCCATTCATGCAGTCTTCAAGTTTCTCTGTACTCAATGAACTAGCTTCCTAATATTTGTAATGAAGCTGTTCAGGACTGGTTTACATTGCTATGATTTTAGCAATTTAAATGCCTGTGTGACATAGGAGAGGAAACTCATGCCTAGATGATGTGTTGTGTCCACTTTTGCAGACAAGAGACATCGCATGATCCATACGTGGCTGAACCAGGAGCCAGGGAAGGGTGTCCAGGGTCCACCGCACTGTCATAGCAATGCGGTGCAGTTCTGGGCTGCAAAGGTGAAGCTAGCCAGCTTAACTGGTTAGGCTTGTTTAGTTCAGAAATCTCTTGCCTATGCTATAGGAAAATGGACTTTAACTTGCATATTTGTCTTATTAGCTCAGATTAGAACTCAGAAACAGGGAAGTAGAAATTCATTACTCTAGAGGAGCCAAATCCTGATGCCCTAAAAGCTGTTGTGTTTCTTTTGGTGGTTTGTGTTCCCTGTTGCTTGTACAATCCAATGCTTTCTATATACATACGTGGTTATTGCAGTTTAAGCCTTACTTTTATATGTCCCTAGTTAAGTAGCAAGACATGAATTTTTCATTTGAATTAAAAAATTACTTTGGGGAAAATAATGGTTGCACAAAGTGGAAAATGGAAATACTCACAAAGAAATGAACAGCTTATGAAACTCTTTGAAAATCTTTCTTTATTGTCATGCTTCATAAGCTCTCAAAAACATGTAATGAGAAACAAAGACCTCTCTTTGTTGTGTCTCTAATTTTTTTCACTGCATAGCATGGCATTTTCAGATGTGCACATAGAAAATGAAACTAAGTATTTTCAGTGTGTTATCCCTGATGATCAAGTGTTTATTCAACTACTTATATCTTGCTGGCCTAGATAAATTTCACCTGAGGCCAGCATCTGTTCACTAATTTGTCACCTTTTCCTTTTCATGCCCCTAAGCTGTTTTGACTGGAAAGGCTTTGCAAGCTCCATCTCAGGAAGCACCAGCAGCAGTATAAAATGCAAGGAAAACAATGTAAACTGAAGCTTTGGGAAAATAAAGTTGTATAATATGGCACTGGTTAGTGCCTGGATGATAGCCATCCTTGATAACATAAATTTAGTTGCATGTGTAACTGCAAAGAAAAAAAGAGTTAATCAGCAACAGTACCATATATACCAAGTGTTACTGTATGCAAATATGTATTAAAGTTGTTGCCATGAAAAAGTTTTATTACTCATTTTAGGTTCATTTTCTGTTAAGTGACAGGGAAACTGAGAAATGCACCCGGCACTTGAATAATTGCTCTGGTTGCGATGCTTGTAGCTTTTTACAGAGAAGAAAATATCATCCAGATGATGAATAAAAACAATGCCTCCTCACATAAATGAAGCACACAATAATAAATGATACTGTTTTGCTTCTGTTCTCTAGTTTTGATTTACAGTATGACAGAGAAATGCAGCTTTTTTCCAGTCAGCTTTATAGAACTTATTAAAGAAGTGGGAGGCTTTTCTACTAATCATTAACAGGATGCAGCTTGTGTTTTGTCTTTAAGGTACTTTGTTCTAACTTTGGCACTCTGACACTGCAATAATTACAGTGAATAGGGAACTCTTCCATCTATTCTGATTCCTCCTGCACTGCCTAAGTGTGCTGGTCTGCACCAGTGAGGTGAGGAGAGGGCAAGGTAGAAGACGGAGTTGTGTCTCCAAAGCATGTAAGATGTGGCGCATCTGTAAACCTGGCCTTGCAAAGGAAGGCCAGGTGTCAAAAGTCCCCTAGTTAACATCTTGGGTCATGGTGTTACTTTTCTTTTTTCCTTTCCTTTTTTTCCAATGAAACTCAGTAGAAGCACTTCAAATGCTACCCTTTAGTCCTCATGTGTCAGTGTTTTCAGAGTTTCATCCAGCAGATTGGAGGCTTTTATTTCCTGAGACAGAAGATGAGCTGGTAAGAACAGACCACTGCTTATATGAATAACATGAACACAATCCTGTGATGCATGCAGCATTTTTTGTGGTACCGTGGCTAATGCACGTGCTTTCATTTTTACCGGGGTTTGGGTAAAGTATGTACTTTGCTGTGTGGGATTCTGTGTTTGCAAAATATGAGAGTGCCAATCCTTTTGCTGAAAGTCCCTTTGTCTCCTCCCACCGTAGGTGTGCTGAGCAGAGGTTATCTCAGCAATGTGCACCAGGTTGGCCTGTGAGCCTGCAGTAGTTGTTAATGAGGGTATGGCCCAAAGTGGCCTCTGCAGAGGAGATGTATGTGTGTGTGTACGCCAAGTAACTGAGCTCTCATTTCCTCTGGAAAAGGTGGATCTAGCTTCTTGCTTCTCTCAGTCCCATTTTGGGTTTATCTTTGTCCTTTATAATGTTATCTTCATGCATATTTTTAGTTTCTAACCTTTCTCTGTTGAACTGTTTTTACATTTTAATTGACTAAATCAGGAGACTTGTAGGTGATTAATGTTTTCCCTCTGCAGCTGCATCATCTAGAACAGGCATAAACCTTGCCATGCCTCATTTACTTCCAGTTCCTTTTTAAACAGACATGCACTGTTCCTGGACCTTCCTGTCTTTCCTCACCTCCTGTCAGTGTGTATTGTACCTCTCACTGGATGAATTTGTGTGCCAGCTGTGCATCTGTATCTCATGATTTTATTTGTGCAGCCAGAAGTTATGTATGAAACCTTCCTACATCATCAGTAATGACACCAATACTCATGTGACAGCTTTCGGCAAGTAGATTCCTACCTGAATTGTGGTAACAGTTTCAGTACTGGTCCCTGCTAAATAAGGGTCTTCAACAAATGCACAAGAAATCTGATTTCCATATCTGGGACATTTGGTGTTGAGGAATGAAATAATATGACTATAATTTTTCTTTAATTTTTTCACAGATGAAAAAACCACTTGGAGTTGGGCTGCTACAAAGTAGCTCTTCCTACTCCTTTCTGTACTGTATTCTGTGGATGAAACAAAAGTCAGTTTTGATATGCTCCGCCTATAATTTATCCCAAATGCTAATGGTTTTATTGTCATGATTTCCCCCTGTCCCAGCAGATCAAGATTAGAGATGATTTACTATGACTAGATATAGTTTAAATGGTTAGAGGTCATTTACTACTGTCAAATTACTTGTGGTTTCTTCAGAGATACGAGTGCAACCCAGTGCCTTGTGCTACTTTATGCATTTGCATAAGATACGATTGTCCACTGATGCCCTTATGATACATTTTTCGGAGTATGGGACAACTTCCTTCACACTGAACAAAACAATATGTTCACAATTTAGTGAAGGAATAGATTTTAGGCTTTGCATTTGCATTTCAATTTTTTTTAAAGTGTTGCTCTCTAAGACTGCATAGCTATAACCAGCATTTCTGAAACTGATGCATTTGCTAATCCTGTGGGAAAGTGCCAAACTTGTCAGTTTTTATAAATTGCTGTCTTTATGACAGGAAACTGGGAGGAGAAGGGTCTTATATCTGAATATAACAGCAAGGAGAAAACAGGGACGTAGTGACAGATATGTCCCCAAGTCACTGTTCTCTATGGTGGAAGCAACGCCCAGAGCAAGGGTCTTGCTGAAAGATTGGATGCAAGCCATGAGAACTCTATGAGCATCCGGTAAATGTTTTGCCTGGGTAAAGAGAAGACCTCCTGTGGGACAATTAAAACCTTTTTTTGATTTGTATTGTTTCTGTTCAGTGCTTTCTAAACATAGCAACTTTTTTTATATCTTTTGTGATGATTATAAAAAGTATTCTTTACTTTTAACTGAACATGTCATCTGTTGAGAATGATATGAGGATGAATGGCAAGACATTGTCAACACAATAGTGAGTCGTAAATGGGGTCCAGTCACGCTTGTAGCATCCAGCACCCTCAGGCGAGAGTGGGATTCCTAGAAGGTTTCCAGATGGTCCATCCCTAAGCACAGACTGGCTTAAGAGCTTGTGAGACAAAGCGTACCTCCTGGTCCAAGTGTCCCTGGGGGGACTGTGAGAAGGTGCCTAATCTTTAGCTTCCACTGAGTTTGTATTCTCTCAGCACTCACCGCTGAACAGATGTGAAGTATCTTTTAATATGACCAGGAGCATTGAAGCATGTGTCTGAAGGGCTATCACTCATGCCAGTGCTTTCAAATGCCTTTGCTTATTCTATAAAGATCAGAAGTTAAGCACTAAAGCTCAAGTCTGGTACAAAATTTTTAATGTGGTGCAAAAAAACCAATAAAAATTCATAGTTTGTCTAAATGCAATGCTTTTAAAATTCAAAGCACTACAAAAGAAAACTTTTTAAATATTCTGAAGATTACATTGTAGGTTTTGTTTTATCATTTTTTGGTTTTGCTTTTAGAAAACAGTTCTTTTATAATCTGCAATTTCACTGGCCACAGCAAATACTTTGTCCTATGTGTTAAAGAGCTTGATGAAATGGAAAGGAGAAAAGGACATGACTTAGTCCATTGCAAGCCTGTAAAGCTCAAATGTTCCTTATGCAACAGATGCTCTAACTGAATATTACAAATTGGTCTTGTAAAGCTCATTTTCTAATAGATGTCACTCTTTTGTTTCCCCCTACTCTTTTGCAGCAAGTGACAGGCAGAAGTTTTGGCGAGAAAGATTTCCGTTCTGGGTTAGAAAACGGCATTCTTCTGTGTGAGTAAGTAATACTTACAGTTTTGAGCCTTGAATACAATCTTGACTAAAGTAGAAAACAACCTTAGCTAGTATGTCCAATTGTTGATTTCCTTTTGAAAGTTTTGGCATTGTGCACAGTGGTATTTCACTGGAGTATCATTTCAGTGCCAAAGCTATTGTTATGGTGAGGGTTGAAATGTGGCTTAAAGAAAACAGGTTTTGCGAAGTGCTTCCCTCACTCCACCCCAGCTCCGTAGCTGAGTTATGTTTGTTTTTTGGTTTCCTTTAACTTAATGTTAACCACAGATTGGCAAACTGTGTTCCACACCTGCCTGTGGACGTCTCTGCTACAAAGAGGCGTTTGGG
>WEIT01023469.1:21101-51756 GCA_013389985.1 Dryoscopus gambensis | reverse complement strand
GGACCAATTTCTTTCCCTGGATCTGCAGGGTTGTCACGGAAGTTGATAAAAGCTGTCTTTGCACACCAGAATGATGAAGCTTGTGCAGAACTGAATCCATATTTATAAAGGGGATCTCCTGAGATGTGTAGCTGGACAATTGCAGCTATTAGTAAAGTTTTATACTGTTACAGGTACTGGAACTTGGAAGCTGTTTTCAGCAGTTTTGTTGAGCTAATATCCTGTAGCTAGGTAGCTTACCATAGATCCGAAACCTACTTGTGTAAGTACTGTTATATGTCTCACTGGTGTCATTAATCAGACAGCTTGAACTTTAGCTTTTAAAGGTGAAAAAATATAAAGGAAATGATGTGGTCTATTTTGATTGTAGTTGCATGTCTTTGCTGAGGAGTGGCTTTTGGAGGAGGGAAGTAGTTGTTGTTGTTGATCAAAAGTTGTGTAACTCAGAAGGAGCGTACCCTCTTTGTATTTAAGGGTTGCCTCTCGCACAAGATCTCTCTCCTCTGTGTGTTGAGGGGAAGTGTTGTGTGCTGAATCACTTCACTGTGCTCTTTAAATGTTAAGGTTGAATTGTGTTGCGTGAAAAGCAAGGGCTGTGTATTTCAAGATTAGATTGTAATCTTATCTGCAAGTAAGCAGAGGTGCTTTGATTTAAATGCTGTAAATCTTTAAGATGGAAGGCTTAACTAACTGATGTTTTGCTAATGAGACTAATAAATATGTATTTCTTAGAAGTCTGTGAGCTCCAGTAATAACCAGGTCAAGGGACAACACTTGGTTATACCACGAAAGTATTCTGTGATACTGGGCAAATTTCTTGTCCTCATTTACCACCTGTGGATCAGTGCAAATCAGCCTGAAGGAGCCTGTCTCCTCAGCCTCAAATCTTAGAAGCCATGATGTTTGTATTGCATCCTGCTCTTGGTTAGTGAGCTGTGGCTAGTGTGTAAAACTCTATTAGGCTACAGAGCATTAACGAGAAAGCCACCAATTTGGCCTTCAAGTTTGGTTTCTTGATGATGAACTAACTATAGCACTAGCAGTAGAAGTGTACTCCTCACTGGTTCCAAGCCCACTGTAAAATAGAGAACTGAACAGAAATTTTTGGGTCTAACACTGAGAACTCAGAGTATCTTCAAAAAGTACTTTGGCAAGTGAAGCACTGATAGTTAATTTTTTATCTTTTGCTCAGTGAAGAAACACTGTAAAGCTGCCACAAGCAATATTGTCTTTCTAGACAGGAGTTTTGTGATTCATCAGAAACCTGCCAGGGTACCTAATGAAAAAAATGTAGTGGTATACAAACTTTCTTTTAACTTCTTTCAGTATGTTTTGCTTTCATTGCAGCTGACCTCAACAAATAGATGAAAACCTGATCTAAGTCTCTGACAGCTTCAGAAGACAAGAAAGAAATTATAGCTATCTTGATTTCTGAAGATGGATGAACTCATTGCTTTTGGTCGGGTTTTATCTGACTTGTTGAAGTTTTAGGGAAAAGCAAACCTCTGTTTATATCCACAGGACAGTACCCACTGCAAGTGGCATTAACTGGCAACTCATAGCCAGACACTTGTGTGGGTGATGTCCATGTGAGCGTGGAATGGTTGTGCTTAACTTCCACATGACTGTTTCAGGGTTTTGTTTGCCTGTTGTATTTTGTGAGGAAGACTGAAAGTGAGCTTGGGCTCTGAGGGATCCCAGCAGCTAGAGGACTGGAAACTGCTGTCAGGAGTGGGGACACAGTCAGGATGCCTTAAATGTCTCAAACATATCTCAAGCTACCTTTGCAGGTGTTTTGCAGAAGGGAACGGGGAAGTTACCATGCCAGAGTCTGTTCCCCAAAGAGACTGGTCTTGTGCAAAAGGATGCAGGGAGAATCTCTTTCTCTGTCTGCAGGAGGATTGTTTGACTTTTATACACAGTAATGCCAGGCCCGCCTCCACTTGATCCCAGTGTCTATGTCCTACACAGCCTACAGACACAAGCACACATCACTACACTGGTTATAAATGATTCATTCACATCTAGCAACAATCCACATATTTTAATAAATGAAAACTAATGCAACTGTGCAATGCCAAAAGATCAGACTCTGGGGATGAATGTGTTGTGGAGCACCATCCTGACTGGTGGAGCAATCCAGATGTGTATGCTTGCCACAGGAACCCACGAGCCTTGCACCTGCCTCTCTGGTAGTGTTTGGTGTTTGTGCTGTGGCTGGCGTCTTGATCTGGCCTCAGTACAAACTTTATAGCTTGGTGCACTCAGCTGAGGAGCTGCGGGGCATATTTAAACAATGCAGGATGCCATAAAGCAACAAGTCAACAGATGAGAGCAACACAAGCCCTTTCTTCTTTCTGGCTGTTCGAAAGCCCACTTGTGCAGTTGCCCAGACAGTGGTGGCTCTAATTGTTCACCCAGCTGTGCTGAGAAGCCAGTGACTACGACTTCTGTTTGTCTGAAATGAGTTCATGTATTTTTTAGCATAGCTGTCTGACATCAGTGCAGATGGTGATTTCAGCAAGGGATATAATAGCTACATAGGCAGAAGCAGTTCTTGCTCTGTTCTTGTTTTGTGAATTAAATTCTCATATGAAAAGACTGAGGAGTTTCTGCATGGGTGGGCAAATGTGCGTTCCTGGGGTCATGGTTGAAAGCTATACGATGCAGGAATACAATGCCAGTAGCAGGAAATATCACTGAAAATCCCTTATTGCTGCTCCAGCACATGTTCAGGGGTTTTTTCCTCCCTTGATACATAGCTTTAATGTTTAGGTTTGACCCAGATATCATAAGAAGCTAGAGGATTAGTCAGAAATAAATTAGATCTGGTTGTTGCAATGCTTAGGTGTTCCTATTCTATGGATTCAGGCATCTGAATGAAGGTTGACTGCCAAAAAAGTGCATATCCTGTCTCTCTGTCTGCCCTGCTGGTTTGGGTGGTTCTGTTGGGTTTTTTGAAACAGCAGGCAAGGAAGTAAAGGTTGCTTTTATTTATAATCATGCAACAATTGCTATTAATACTTTTAAAAATTATTACAAGATAAAAAAATGCGTATGTCTTGCTGCAACCTTACCCGGTTGTTACTGCTCTAATATCCTTGCAAATATGTTTACAATTTTTTCCCCTTCTACTTGCTGCCCACCTCCCCTTGTCCAGCTCTGCTACTGCAGGATTCCTTCTTTCATGTTGGGCATTTAGTAGTTACAGAGGTCTCTGTAGGGAAGTGAGACTTCAAAAATATGAGTTAATTACTTGCTTTGATACGATTATCCAAACAGGATATATATCCAATATATCTGTAAGAGCTTCTGACATGCAGCTGGGATTGTATTTTCTCTCAAGCTTTCTCTGGAATCAAGCAATCCAGTTACCCTGAAAGTTTGTACTCGTAGTAACAAGACTCTAATGTCAGGAACAGGACCAGACCATAAAGAAGAATAACAACAACAACTGGGATATGGATCCTGGGCAAAAGATCTTAAACAATGAACTAAAACTGAATCCAGTTTGGATATTAGCAGAAATTATTTGGCTTTGCGGTAGTGTCCAACATCATCATGATTGTGTGTAGTACCTTGAGTTCTGTATGGAGAAGAGTTTAGCTGCATGTCTGGTTTATGTATATATTAAAATGAGTTTATTGCAGTACATGCAGGCATAATAAATCTTTGAATTTTCTGAAACATGAAAGTTCTAACAAATATTTAACTGCATACCTTGAAAAGCAATGGCGTACACATATAAAAATGAAAGAGGACTAACTGTATGTGGTTAAAGATGGATGCCATTTGCCTGTGCAGTTCTGGGTGGCAACTTATGAGCACTTTCCCAAGGTCTCCTTTGTTTTTTAGAGGCTGTTATTTTGTATGTTAGTACATGGCGTTATGTAGCTTAGTAAAATATGCAGAAACTAAACTTACTCTTTGAAACCGGGATTCTTTGACTCTGCAGCTTTTTTGTTGTTTTTTGAAAGAGGCGATACAAAGATGTTTTACTACCTTTGAGTAATCTTGAGTAATCTTCACTTTTTTTAGTGAACTAAAAAAAAAGTTGTACACTTTTTCTCTTGTAGGACAATATGTAGGAAAGGCAGTTCTCTTCTGCTGTGCACACTAGGAATATATGCTCATAAAAAGTACAAGAAAGTTTTTAGGTTTTACTTTTAAATAAAAAAGATGAGAAGTTATTCATGCACATAGATTAATTCAATAGTATTTAAAGAAAATGTAAAGTGGGGCTATAAATTTGAGTGAGCTGAAAGTGATTATGACCAAGAATTACTTAATGGAATTTATCATTTATTCTGTCATGAGAATGATTTTCTTCCACAAATAAGAAATCCCCTTAGCTTGTGTTCTTCCTGTCGCTGGTGATGAATGAGCTGCATTTTCTCAGGGAGCAGTTTCTTTGGATGTACATCCTGGTTCTAGTGCATCTGACCAAGCTTTGGGCTGACATGAATGCAGTTTTCAACAAGGGCTGGCTATGTGCCAGATCAATACAAGTGTAATGCTATGGAATAATAAAACTTCTGTGCTCCGAGTCAGTGATACCGGGAGGTATGAAGAACAGCCTTCACAGTATATATGGTGTTTTAGTCTTTCTTGCAAGTTAATGTCACTTAGGTCATCTTGTAGGGGAAAACAAATGCTGTTTGTAGATTATAGGATTTTTCAGCTATGTCATTCTAATTTTCTGTCAGTGGTATGGGCCTGGCATCAGTTCAGCACTTGGCTGTGTAGTGAACAGTGGAGAAGTCAGTGGATGCCCAGCCCTTATGCTTAATTAGTATTTTGCTTGACTTTCCTATTCTTGGAAACTAAGAAGGTATTTGAGTTTCATAGGAATACTTGAAGTTTTGAATGTGACCCATGCGTTGAGGGGAGAAAGAATTGGTGTTCTCCTGCGGTTTTCAGGCTCTGTGCTGTAAAGCCAAAACATTATCAGCATCGTGAATTTGGCGTGTCTCCAGGTTTGAGAGATGAGCCCCAAGGCTCATTAAGCATTGAGATTTAGGTTCATGTGAGGACATTTGAAAGAGTTTTATATGAATACAGAGTTTTTAATCTTTAAGTTTTATTGCTGTTTTATAATGAAGAGCTATTTATTAATATGGTTTTAGATGAGGGGCCAAAGGTAACATAAACTCTAATGCTAAGCCCATGATGAGAAGAGGGGAATAGCCAGTGAGGGGCATGCTTCAGTACAGACAGAATAACCTGTCTTTGTATTTATGTTTTTTAAAAAGTGCATTTCAGCAGACTAAATAGTAGAGCCTTCTCACTGATGCTTGGTTATTGACAGGGCAGGCGACTGTGAAACACTGACCCACTCAAAAGAAGTGTTGCTCAAAAGCAAGTAATCCTGTGAGAAGTTCCAGCTTTTCAAGAGTGTATGTTTAAGAAAGCATATTTAGTATGGGAAATTATCCATGGCCATTGCTACTTAGTGTAAAAACTATGTATGGATTGTAAATTTATAGGTGCATGAGATGCTCTTTACATCATCAGTCCTTGTGATCGCAGGTTCTGTATAAATAGCTTGTGAAGTTACTTACTCACAATCTTCCCTGTTGCCTTTCTTGAGTTGTTTGCAAGCCTTCTATTTTGTTCATATTTTCAGTCTTTGGCGGAGCAAGACTCATGCAGTCCTGTGTTTGGAATATTGTTTTCTCAATGCTGCATATTTGCATAGGTCTTTATTCACTTTGTACGTCTTAGACTGGACTGTGAGCCCTTTATGGGACAAAGTCAGTTCTGTCCTGCTTGTTAAAAAAGCACCTTGTTCATCTGATTCTAAATAAATGAGGTCAGGGGCATCATTAGCAATGACTCCAGAATGTTTTCCCAAAAATATTTTTGTGACCTCAGGAACATGTTTATATTTTGAAACTTCTTAACCATGTCTTTTGCAACAAAATATTTTGACTTTTCATTGTTCACTGTTTCAATGTGGTTTTTTCATCTTTAAGGCTTGTGGTGGATTTTTCTGTCCTTTTCAAATATTTGGAGGCATTTTGGAGCTGCCACTAGAGCATGAGTTAAAATATGTGGATACTGAAACTGTCTAGGCTAATAATTATCAAGTGCTGAAAGGCTGCTTGTTTGAATGTAAGTCTGTAAAACTTAATTTGAAGAGAGAAATGCCTCTGTGAAGGTTTACTGTGGATAGAATTTCCTGAACTCTCAAATATGAAATGCCCTTTTACTTTTAGATCAGATCATTAGTAAGCTTTTCTTTTAGGAATATGATCTGTTACTTGAGCAAAGAGCTCTGTTGGATACCTCTCCCTCCAGCCTGGATTGATCTTTGAACACACATCACTTCAACTTTTATTTTCTCCGTTTCTGGAGTTTATTCTCTGAAAATGCTTCTCTTCCATTTCCTCCTAGAAACGAGGGCTTTTTGGAGGCTGGGTTTTGGCAGCCGTCCTCTGAATATTTTCTTAACGGACGCTTTCTTGCAAGAATTTCATGGCAGTTTATTGATGCTTTTCATTAGATCTTTTATCAACTGTTGCCTGAAACGCCTTCTCTTCCTGGCAGAAGTTTTTCAAATTCTTAAGTAATGATAAAAACCCCAGGATGGTCTAATAGGTTAGTCACTCAGTGGCTAGTACTGATTTCAGCTTGTCTGTCCAGTGGAGATACCTTATCTCCTGGAATGCCAAGCCTTGGGGACAGCACAAATAGAGCAATTGATTCTTCCCATACCTAAGAGAGCTGTTTTTTATCGGGGGAAGGAAGTGACCTAGCTTCTCCCTGTCAGTGGGGATAGAGAAGATTTCCACTTCCATCATGTCCTTTTGTTTCTATAAGGTAAGACAGGTCTAAGGTTTTAGCTTCTATGCAGTGTCTTACAGTGCTTCATTTAACAGGTAGCTACTGGAGAGCCCAAGCCAGCACCTGGCA
Organism: Dryoscopus gambensis; assembly: GCA_013389985.1. Lineage (NCBI taxonomy): Eukaryota > Metazoa > Chordata > Aves > Passeriformes > Malaconotidae > Dryoscopus > Dryoscopus gambensis. The sequence continues at coordinate 44,841 of WEIT01023469.1, read as the reverse complement.
CAGGGGAAAGGGGGGATGAGTATCTGGTTGCATCGGGGGGAGATTTAGATTAGATATTAGAAAAAATTTTCTCACCAAAAGGGTTGTAAGACATTGGAACAGGCTGCCAAGGAAAGTGGTCGAGTTACCATCCCTGGAGGTATTTAAAAGATGTGTAGGTGTTGTTTGAAGGGACATGGTTTAGTGGTGGACTTGGCAGTGCTGGGTTAACAGTTGGACTTGGTGATCTTTGAGGTCTTTTCCAACCTTGATGATTCTATGTTGGGCTGAAAGTGACAAGAGAACTTTGAGAAGAACAGAGGATTGTTCTGACTCAGGTGCATAAATGCTAGGGGTGGTGGGCAGGTCTGAAAGTAGGTCATGTGTGTATGCAGAGACAGGTTTTGTGGATGGAGCCTGAAAATTCTTAGTTGTATCCTGGTTTGGGTTATTGTCTTTCGGGTATTTGATGGGATTGTTGGGACAATGAGAATGAGCCAAGGATTAGGATTAGGACTGGGGAAGGGGGCACAGGTTGGAGCTGCAGAAGCAGTTGAGGCTGCCAGAAGAAGATAAGCACTGCAGGTTTTCTCTCCTGAAAACTCTTTGGACTAGGACATGGCTGGGGACAGGAGGCCCAGGGCAGCCAAGTCCTTTGGTTAGGATTGGTGGGGCAAGAAAGCGTGGGACTGCAGTTGTCAGGGACTGCTAGGTGTGGATTAGTGTTTTTTCTCACCTGCAGAGTCTTTCCCTTGGGCCATGGCCGAGGGTCTTGTGCCAGGTCCCCAATGCAAAATGGTGAAGGGTCTTGTTTGCTCCATGTTTCGACAGAAACCTACCAGAGCCGATAAAACTTTACATATCAAGACGTGCTCCATGTGAGTCTAAATTGACACAGAAAATTTAGTTTGTGTATAAAGGCCTTTGTTAGAAGAGGTGTAGTTAGTGGATTTTTGAGAAGCAGGGATGGACAGTAACTGTGTGAGTGAAGGCGACCATTGAGACACTGCACAAACAGCACAACTTTTCAGCTGGGTTGGTAGCAGAGCAAGCTTAAACCACTCAGTGTTTTGGCATCTGGATTGTTGCTCTAGATGAGGCAATAATTCAGAAGCAGTTGGTCTGCTCTGGAAGAAACCTCCCTTTGACATGTTCTGCAGTGAGAAAGTCCTGGGGGATTTGGTGCCAGACTGCTTAAAAATGTTTCCAACAGGACACAAACTTTTTAATAATAATTTTAATTTCTTCCTCAGGGTTTTCCATCTTGCCCCATCCCATTTCCTCTCTCTTCAGCCTCCAAATGGTGACCTAAAATGTTGTTTGTTCCCTACTCCTTTCCTTCCTCTCAATTTATCCTTCTCCCATATTTCACAGGGAAGTCTATACAAGCCATTTTGAAGATTTATTTAGAATAGGTTTTGGCATTTGAGGTTTCCATTAAGAGCTCTTTATTTTGCCTTCTATTGTTGTCTGTGGCTTTTAATCTGCACCTGCAATATTGGTTATGTTGCCTGATGTATTCACATTTGAGTAATAAAGAAAATGGGATGCTTTAGCTAATAAATTTTTTTTTCCTGAGACAGAATAGGCAGACTGAGGATTGAAATCACAAGAGAGCTACAGTATTTGGAAAGTCCTCTGGCACACACACACACACAAAATCTTAAATTGCCTGGTGTAGCGGCTAAATGGAAAATAGTAGTTTTACAAGGTTGCTGCTGTGTGAGGTTAAAAAGTACTGTAGTATCATTTGGGGGGGAAAAAGTAATTTTTTTTTTCCATCTGTGAAATAAAATAATGGTTCTAGAAGACAGGCAGTTCTTTTCCTGCCAATTCTCTTTATCTAATGGGAAAAAATGAATTTTTTGTAAATAAAAGTATATTAATTCATTTGTTTTTAGGACATTACTGTTAGATTCTATCTTAAGCAGAAAGGAGGAATAGTACAGCAGTCTGTATGAACTTGGGTAACAGAGTTTTTAACTCCAAGAATATTAAAAAAAATACCCCCATCTCCCAAAAGTATCATTCATATTGGCTTTGTTGCTACTCCCAATACATGATGGTGTTGGAGATGTGGGAACTTCAAGAATGTAATAACATGAGTACAGTTTAGGACAAGTGGAACAGGAGCTTTACTAACTATGACCATAGAAAACTGAGAATAGCATCTCCCACTCTGCTCCCCTGTTCTCTCCAAGTGATCTCAGAGACCCAACCTATGTACTGTTTCACGGAGACACAAAGGGAAAGAGGTGAGGAAAAGTGATCATTTCAATGTTCATAAAGCTAGATGTTCACTCCAGGAGGGATGAATTCCTTCATGAGCTTGCAAACTACCACAGTCCTAAGGAATCAAGCAGCAAATAATGTGCCGCTATGGAGAGATGGTTCTTGGTGGAGCTTTGAGCAGTGGCACACCGCCTGTTATCCTAGCTCAGAAGCAGGGAGCTAGAAGCCATCATAGACTGCTAGCTTTTAGTTGAAAGGAATTTTCTTTTGGAAAATTTAGAAAGTTTGGAAGCTTCTCAGCCAGGCCTCTCAAATACTAAATATGAATAATTTTACCACCACAGTAAGCTGCCAGAGGAGTCTGCTCTTGAATGGAGACCATGTCAGCCCAAAATGAGATTCCTGTCTTCCGTAGCGGCTATTCTAATTTTCAAAGATTAAATTTAAGCAGACGTCTTTGTTTCTCTTCAAAGATCTTGAATGTTAAGTTCGTGTCTTGACCTGATGATTTTTTTCCCAGTGGATGGAACTGGTTGAATTTTTCTTTGGATAAAAGGCATTATGGTTTTCTCTTGGGGGAAGGGTGGTAAAGACACAGTGTTTGTTGCAACAGGATTTTACAATTAAAATTCCCCACTTTTAGAGGCTTGGTCATTTTTTTGAGTATTCTAACAATGAGCCATGTCAGCACATCTCATAGCATGCTCATGGGTGGTGAGGAACTTGGATTTGGGGTGTTGCAAATCTTTGGACACTGAACAGTGTTACACTGTGGTATCACTGGCCTAATGGTGTTTTTTCATGAAGAGATGGGGGTTTTTTGGATTCCCTTTTTATTTGTCTTCTCTCATTTATGATTTATGGGGCCCTCCTTTCTACACAATATATGCAAGGATGGCATTTAATTTCAAGTCAAGATGAAGAAAAATAGACAGGCCACCCATAAAGTGTACATCCTTTCTCACTTTCCAGACCCGGATGCCTTCTGGTTTTCTGGTGTCAGGCCCTTCCAGGCATGATCTGCTTGTACACAGGGAAGGCAGACTGATGTGACAAAATTCACCCAGAATCTGTCTAGGTCACTGATGTCGTCTGGATCAATTTAGAATATAAAATAAATACTGCTGAGTTACTGTGCTGTGGATATTCATCCTAGTCTTTCTTCATTTCAGTGATGGAATTTGGGTGTCCATGTGTGTTTTCAGAAGGGAGAAAGGGGAGATTCTTCTTTTCCAGCCACACTGAAATCCTTATGTGCTGGGGAAAAGGGTTTGATAATTTGGATTTTGTGACTTACCACTCATAAAATACTACTCCTTTCTCCTAACAGGTTGCTGAATGCAATAAAGCCGGGATTGGTCAAAAAGATCAATAGACTACCGACACCCATTGCAGGTTTGGTGAGTATATCAAATGGAGGAAAATATTTCAGCGCTGCTTTTTGCACCTCGACATTGACTATGTGATTCAGATAGCAATTATTTTGTAATTTGAACTCTTCTAGCCTAGTAAACTCAGACAGTCCCTCTGAAATCTAAATGCTCTGTGTAGTCACCTTAAGACTTTTCAGTCTTTTTTTTCCCCAGAAGTAGGCCGTATTCAAGTGGCAGGGTATATTTTTGGAGGAAGATGATCTTCTTGGTCATGTATCACCTTCCAGTTGTGGCACTAGCTTTAGAAAAACTGGAATGCATGCACTAGAAGCCATCACCACAGAAAAATTGTTTTTGGAAAGGAAGAAAACTGTACTTGTATATTTTGTCTCATTTTCCCTTTCCCCAAAATACCACAGTCTGCAGATAACATTCATTGTGGAACTATCTGGGGAACTGTTTCACGCTGACTTTAAGGGCAGAGCAAAAGTTGGCCATACTCTGTTGTAAGTAAGGAAGAAGGCAGAGGATGTGCTGACAGCTCCTGGGCTCTCACAGTGCTGGGTGCTCAGGGGGTCACCTCAAGTGGTGGCACAGTCCTGTGCTCGCTGTTGGGGCTGAAGGTGGGGGTGTGAGGGGGTGTTGGCTCTAACAGGATTAGTCATATAGAAATATGGCTGCCTTGATTTTACCTTCAGTTGTACTTGGGAATAAGAAGGTCGTTGATCGTGTGGAAGGTGGCCATCCTTGGTTTAGACTCATCATATATACATGGCTCATTTTTGTCCTGGCACTTCTCACTTTGTAGCTTAGTTATGCAAGATTCAGAATATATTACTTGTTGATAGCTGAGGTTAACATTCCTTTGTATAAACGGCATTAAGAAGCTTCAGTGTATCAGAAACCATGTTACATTTGCTGTTCAGTGTTCTATAATGTTGTTACACAGCCTTTAAGGATGAGTCTTTCAACCTGTGGATGACGAGGACATTTCTTCATGAATACTGCCTGGTTTTAGAATCTAATTTTTGATCCCCACAACCCTTTCTCTAAAGTTTCCTTGTGTGCCTTTCTTTTGCCTCTAAAACCCATCTAGTTTTATTCCTTTGCAGTCCTATTTGAAAGGAATATTTGATATAAACAGCTGCAAAAAGTACCAGTAGTACAGTTTTCTTCCTTGGCTTGCTTTCAGGAAAGACTCAATTTTTGTTATGACTGTTTTAAGAAGATGATATTGAATTACATTGATTTCTTTCCTTATTCATATGTAAAATCCCAATGGTAAGGTGGTTGTAGTAGGAAGGACATAGAAAAAAGTCATTATGTGTGTATTTTTCTCATTCCTTGAGATAAATCTCTCTTGCAAGATGTGTGTCTTCAAAGCATTATGAAAAAAGCAGTTTTCAGGCTACTAATGGTACAGCAGATCTTTTTTGTGTTGTAAAGTCACTTTATTACCTGTACTTGTGTCCTCTGATTATCTTTAGTTACTACTTTTCTAAATCTTTTTCCTAATAAATAATTAGGCTTTTTAAAAAGTTCACTGTTTCTGAGTTCTTGAACATTACTAATGGATATTTTAATCTACTCTTCTGTGAATAAATTGCTCCAAACACAACAAACTATCAAAATTTCCCCTTGCTTTCCGAGATGTCTGGTTCCATACCTGCTGACTTTTCTTGCCATTTTTAGTTACAGTGGTGTGTAAGTGGCTGTTTAATGGTTTGCATGTGAGTTTAAATGATCAAGTGTTCTATCTAGTCTGTTATGTTTATTAATGGTGTATTATTTAAAAGTCTAGCCATCAGAGGTATGTTTGAGCAGAGGGTGTATTCTCTCCTTTTCACTTACCTGTACCATGCCTGTGTGTCTGAAAAAAAAATTAAACTAGTGACACTATGGTCCAGAAGTAGTTATACCTCCTAGGCAGTTGACCATATATAAGAGACTTTCCTTTATTAATTGCCTATTTTTCTTTATTGTCTTAGTTTTGGTTGGCTTGACATACTACATAGTTACTTCTTTCCAGTTCTTTCACCCCAGTGGGTGTGATTTCCTCAAGTACAAGTAGAAATGCTGTGAAAGCTTCAGTACCTTTTCTGCCTTGCATGAGATACGTCGTTTTAACTCCTAGATACTGCTTCTGCCTAAAAAATGTAACCTAATTATTGTAACAGAATTAATTTCCTTCCTGTAGCTGATAGAATAAGTATTTATTTCGCTAGGAGAGACAATAGATATGTTTTCTTTTTTACACAGTAGGAGCTAAAACTTGTGAGTAATTGTAGAGTATTCAAAGTGCCTTTTGTTTCATCTTTAACCTCCAGAGACACAAACAGTCACATACCATGTAGCTCTACAAAATGTCTACTTGAGTCTAATTCTCTGGATGATAGTCTATTTTTCTCCTTTGTTATGGTAAGGAAAAATTAAGAAGTGTCCTTTATTGAAGGAAACTAACAGAGAACTTGAAGCCCATATCAGACACATGCTGAGGTGTTCATTTGGGAGTATTATCAGGTGTAAAAATTTTGCCTGTATTTCATGTTTGAGTGACTGCTCACAACACTTCCATGAAGTATTATCTATAACTGGTCTAGTGTTGACAGACTGAATTTTTCAAACTTGTCTTGGAATTTAAAACTAGATGAATCTGCAGTTACTCTGAAATTCTCACCAGTGACTTACTCATGTAGTTTAAGAGGGAATAGTTTATTTGCAGATCTTGTGTACCAGAATATCAAATATTTAAGTAAAATTTATTGGTTATAGTGCTGTGGTGTTAAAGTAAGAACTCAAGGATCTGAACACCACCATACTAAGCACAGGCCATATAAATACACAAAGATGAGCTTTGTCTAGTTGCAAGTCTAAGTCAGAATGTGGATTGTATGCAGCATTACATATAGAATTACATATGTTCAGCTTGGCAGGCTTGTTTGTAATTTGCTTTGATCTCCAGAAGTGCCGACTGCTTCTGTTATCACAGCAGAAATGATACATTGCTGTAATGAAAGAAAATGTAGGACCACTGGTTTGGTATTCAGACTTGCAGTATTAAATTAAATGAAATGTTTTCTCATTCTTGTTCAGTATTCATTAATCCCAAAAGCTAATGCTCCCACCGAAAAGCAAATTCACAAAACATTCAAAGAACATATTAGGCCTAGGTAGTAAAAGGCTTTACTAAAAGCCTTGTTGCCAGAAGAAATTTTCCCATGTGAGCATCTTTTCTCTAAGACTGTCAGCTTTCCAGCACCATCATTTCATGTATTTAATTGCAGAAGGCTGGAGAAGTATTTTGCCTGAGTTATTAATTAAAAAACCATCTGGAGCTGCAGAAGACTTACAAAGATACATTAGAGTACAATGAATATAATTAAGTGATTTTTACAAAACCAGCAATTTTTTCAGTCGCTGTTGGTTTCTTTCATTTTGTATGACATTCATAGTGAATACAACTAATTTTTAAGGTTTCTACTATTTGCAGTTTTATACCTCTATACCTTATTATCTATATTATAAAAAATTACCAGCATCACCATAGATAAGCTTTGCTCTATAATGCTAACCACTGTATGTTGACTTTCTTTTTCCCTTAAAAAGATTCCAGCTTTTGCTTCCTGTCCCTGAATAATGTCACTCTGTGAGAAAATAAAAGGTTTCTGCCTTATCTTTTGTTTGACAGGGTTTAGGAGAGTTTATAGCATTACTTCAGTTCCTTGAACAATCCCCACAGGAGCTCAGACACTTACTTCAGAGGCTGTGTGAATGATTCTCACATATAATACTAGGAAGTAGTCAAGACAAAGATGGGGAGATGAACTTTAGCTTGCATCTTGGCTCATGTTTCAGCACTACTGAATAAAAATTTGTTTACTGTAGCATCCAGTTTTCAGTTTGTTTATGGTCCTTAACTTTGTGACATGTGTATGATATAGCACTGGAAAAAATAGCTCTGCAGAAGTCACCTGGTTGCATGGTTATTGCACCAAGATGAACAGAACTGTAATGGGCTGCTTAAGAAAGCTTGTTCCTTTGAAAGCAAGGTTGGGTTTTTTTCTCTCATTATTTTCCCAGGAAGTTTCTTTTGGCAAAGTGTTCTCCGAGAACTTGCTATTACCCTTATTAGGAACAGCTACCTGTCTGCTGGTGCTTGTAGTTTGTTCTTATGCTGCAATATTGCACAAATTGTAGGTTTGGGGTTTCTCTATCTTATTTGTTATTTCAAATAAATGTCATCATTCTGTTAGCTTTCAGGAGTTTGTGCTACTAATTAAATTGAGCAAATGAGATCTTGTTTCTTCATGCGGGTATGAACCTCAAAATAAAATTACAAGACCCAAATAAAATACAGTGTGTTTCACACAGTTAAAAATAATTAGCAAAGATAGAGAAATACGCAGAACTTTAAAAGATGTCCATTATTTTTATCACTCTTTTCATTTGTAGCTCCTTGTTACTATTTTTTTCTTAAAGAATTATCTTCTTGTTTTTTCTTTTAAAGTTGTCACTCTCCCTTTAATTCTAGTACTTTCTGGAAAGAGCGTGCTCCTATTGTAATATATAGATTCACAATATATGTTAATTTCTCTTTCGTTGTTTTGCACTACTGTTGTCTGCTGAACATATTCATTTCCCAGCACAATTGTACTCATAAAAAAGTCTTGCTGTCTAAGTTGTGGTACATGTGAAGTAAACAGAAGCAAAATTTCCTGACTATATAAAAACAGTAAGTTCTTGGCACTCGCATCCCAAAAGCATTTTTGCGAATGTTGACGGAAAACAAAGTGTCAACAGCATAGCAAAATACTGTGCAAACCATTCTGCCATGTTTTCTGTGCATCTTCCTTGCTAAATAGTAATTGATTTCTCTACATCTCTTGTGCCTGCTTTCAGTTCTGAAATGTGAATGTTTGACTAATGCAATATTTAGGGTCTGGCCAGTGGTTCAGAGCAGCACTGTGTGCTTTGGCTCATCACATACTGTAACATATAAAGAATCTCTTCTCCAAAGCGAAGTATCCTTAAAAAAAATTTAATCATTAGTATCTTGTCCTGGTATGCTTTGTGTTGTTTGAGTTTTTTACTCCCCTAGCTTTCTGGACCTCCTTCAAATTGATTTTTCATTTGGATTTTCCTGCCTATTTGTTTGGATGTCATCTGAACTGGACAGAGTTACCTTAGAAAATTCATGTTTAATGAATTTAGCTCTATGTTGTATTCATAAACATTTCTAAGTTACACAAAGAATATAAAAGCAAACTCACAGGTGTTTCTTAACCACATTATTTGTAAACAGTCTGTGTGGAACAATCTGCAGTGAAGCTGTAGTTAATTCATTGCAGAAGAGGAAAACAGCCATCAGTTCAAATTTGGCAGGAAGCACAGACAAAGCTGTATTGGGGGCAAAATGAGATGCAAACAAATAAAAACTAAAACTTTATATGGAAATTCAGCTGTTTTTCTTTCTTAAACTGGATTGAAGGTTTTTATTGCTTCAAATCAACCATACAAAAGCTGTCCAGAAAGCATTGCTCTCCTGCCATTTAAACTAGTAATACAAATGCAAAATACAGTGCTGGCATCTCATTTAGTGTTTTAGTGATTGAAATGGGTGTGCTTACTATGGTGTGTTGGGTTTGGTTCCAAAACTCGCAAACATTTGATGCTGGAAACTCATCATTGACCTGACAGCAAATGTGCTGGAGACATGTTCCACTGCTGCACTTGGGTTTAGCCTGTGTTGCCTGGCTTCCAAGTTGTACTATAATCTGATGTATGCATGCAAGAGGGGATGAAATAATAGGAAATTTATAAAAGGCATCAACTATAGAAAAACAAACAAACAAAGGGATGTAAATGACCCCACCTTATTTTTTTGCTTGTGATGGTCTGAGCTGCATTTAGCTGTAACAGACACTCTCAGAGAAGTGAGTTCAGCCAACTCCTATTTGTCTTCATGCTCACCATCTCTGTATGGCTCATAAGTTGTCCCTAACATCCATGAGCAATCACTTCTTTCCTCAGCTACCAGCTGCAGTGTTGTGTTTATGATGGCTGGAGCTGAAACTTGAAGTGAAGAACCTTTTTAGTTTCCAAACTGCCCGTCATTGGTCCCTCAGTGATTTTTGTGTGCTTCCTGCACCACTGGCCCCAGCCAGAGCTCAGCCAGGACTTTGGCAGACCAACCTCACTGCTGGCCCTGAAGTCCCTTCTTCTGGATGCTTTCTTGGCTGGAGTGCTTACAGTGCACTCAGTAAGCTAAACTGTTCGTTGGCTGGGACCACTCCTTGTCATGCTGAGGATACTGTCCCTTTCTGCCAGTGTCCAGGAGTTTGTCCCTTGTTGTAAGCCGAAGTCTCTCATTTAGTACCCAAGGTGCCCTGAACACTTTCCTTTTTGGGTCAGGACAGCACCAGCCAAGATGGGTAAATGTTTGCAGGACACATGTGAAGGATGGCTGTGATCCATTGCTGCTGTGAATATATGCAAACTTTGTCATCTTGTTGAGACCTTTTCCCAAACTAGACTGCTTAGGATTCAAAGTTGCAGCATTTTCACAGTCAGCTTAAACTGTGCCCTGAGCCTGATGAGCTCTGCTGCTGAGAATGTCAGGACTTGGTTTGGCCAAATGCTAATAATACATGTAAGCTCTTTGTGGCAAGGATCATCTGCTAGTCTGTTTTTGTCTAACACCTCACCCCATGAGTCCTGCTCCATATCCAGGACTCCAGACAGTATGTTAATACAAATAATAAATAACAGTTACAAAAATATCACAAGCATTCCTATGTCATTCACTGTCCCATCTTAGACTGCTCTCCCAACAACCATGAGTTTAATCAGTAGGTTTATAATTAGCTTTATTCACATTTAATAATTTAGAATGTTAATATGCAAATTTGGAGGCAAGAGGAACATTTTCTATGTTAAAACCAAGATAAAATGGTCACTGCAGAGGATGTCCTTTTTTGCATGTTTTGGTTTTTTGTTGTTGTTGTGGGGGTTTTTTTGCTGTATGGAGACACTCTTTTCTTGCCCAGCCTTAGCATGCTTAGAAAAAAGTGTTTGATTAAAAGCAAAGAGTCTACCTGTTTAGGGTTGTCAAGTGGCTTCTCAAAGAGGTTATTTATAAAATATTATAATGATTGTTTACTTTTCTTTTTTTGCATAAGAAGTTTAATAAACTGAAGGAATTCCAGGGATAACATTTGAAAATGCCAAAAAGAAAAACATTGCTACTGCTGAAGTGATAATGCTAGGCAGCTGAAATGTAAACTCGCCCCTATCATGGCATTAACCTTTACTGTAAATGACAGAGTCTTTCCTTGGGTTAGGGAGGGCAGCTGGCTTCCAGGAGGAGCTCATTTTGTACCCGTGAAAAATGTAGGTTGACCACTGGAATAATTGTTGGCTTTGCTTTCAGATGCTAGACTCCTTCTGCAAGTTCAGCCATGACTTGCATTACATTGGTTTAATGACACTGAGTTGACTGAGTATTTCAGAAATGGCAAGCTTTTGAAGAATAATCTCTAAGTATCTGCAAGTATCAGAAAAAAGAATAGTTTAACAAACAAAATGCCATTTGCCACGTAGCTTAAATTTGCACTTAATGAAGTGAAGGATCAGTCCCTTCCTTTAGCTGCTGTCTTAGAAACAAAGAGCCTCCTGAGCAATGATTTATACTCTTCAAAACAAATCCCACTGTTGAAGCTTATGACTTCTCTTAATAGTTGGGCAAATACCATGTGCTCTGGAGACATGTACCATCTTCAGGAGTTTTCAGTGAAGGAGTTGGATGCCCTGAGTCTGCAAATGTGTCACCTGTGTCCTGTGGGGAATGTGGCACTGTTGCAGTTGTATCCAGGCACCAGTAATTTTTGTGTGTCTTTTGTTGCAAAATTGATTAGTTTGCAATGAAGATATAAAAAAAACCACTGAGCTGGTGTACTGCAAGTGTTTAGGCCAACACACATAAAGTATTCAGAGGTACAATTATCCATGTCTTGAAGCTAAATAAGTATCAGCGTTTGTCCTTAGCAAGAAAAACTAGACCTGAGGTTATGGTTGCTTTCAGCTACTCTGAATTTGGCTTTCCTACAAATCAAAGCACTGACCCTCATATTAGCTGGAGTGGGCAACTGATCTGGCTAAAAAATAACCTTCATCTTACAGTATGAACAGAAATGCAGGCAGGAGGGAAGGAAGAGACTCACCAAGCTGGGAAAAGAGGTGTCGTTCCATCAGTTTAAAATAGTTCTGAAACTGCAGCTACAGAGTTTAAACTTAGATGCACTCCCTAAGGTATTGGCCAAAAGCAAGGAACACAGGAACCCGGGAAAGTCTCAACCTTAAAGCCTTGGTTTAAAGGTTGTCTGTGTTTAAAATTATACTTAGTAGTCTTCTCACTCCCTAATTCTGGAAAGCCTCTCACAGGTTGGAGTCTGTAGGTCTGCGCTATAAATACCATCTCTGATCCCCAACTGTCTTTTTCAGTGACATGTCTGCTGCAGGGAACAGCTAGATCAGTGTTGATAACTGATAACAGCAGCACTGGAAGTGTGAAAGGGGAGGGTACCTTCCCAAAAGTTCTTAACACGAGAAGTCCTTGGGTGGCAAGCAGGAAGAGTTTTCACAGTGTGGTCAGACCAACAGATTGGCCACCTCAAAATGGTCCAGGGAAGCTCAAGCTTCCTTGACCTTCTCTTACGAAAAGAGAACAAGCAACAGTCTGTTGTGACCCCAGTCCTCAGGCTGAAGATGGTGGCAGAAGAATGCTGTCTCTAATCCCCTCCCTGGCTGCAAATCAACTTGGTGAAGTCTGTTGCAGCAACTGTTGGTACTGTTTCTATGCTGAAAACCTTTCCCAGCACTCTTAAGTGGATTTATTTTAGATGTTGTGCATGTTGCTAGCAGGAGCCTACGTGCTGAATGCAGATGATGGAACGTGTTTCGCTCCCAAGATCAAATTGCAGTTGTTTCCCTGACTTAAAGCAAACAAGCAAAAATGCAAACTAATTAAAAACTGTTAGCTTAAAGACCTGTGCACAGTGATTTCTTTAGTTTAAGAGCCCAGTAAAATTCTGTAGTCTGGTGCTGTGGTCAAGAGTTCATAGAGGCTGAAATACCTGACACTGAATTCTACTTTTCTCTGCATTCTTCACTGCTCCTGGATTAAAGCCACTTGCTTCCTGCTTGGCATGGTAGTTTCCAGTTGTAATGCATTTCCTCTTAAATGTCCAGAGGTCTAATGATACTATTGTAAACCTGTTAAAATTAATGCTGCAGAGGAAACAGCTTAGTTAATTGCTTGGAAAATACAGTGATAGGCTGAACTATCTGACTGAGGGACATCAAAACTAATAACCATTAACTATTAACCTTTTGAAAGCTGAAAAATCTTGTGATATCATGTGAAAATCTGCGCCACAGCTTAGTAGGAGAATTGCACATCCATGTATGTACAAGCAATATAACTAATGGTCTGGAAAATTAATATTGCAGTACAGAGGCAATCCTCAGCTCTCTGCAGTGGTGTCCTTTTAAAGTCCTTACTATAGCAATGTATTTGTTTGTTTCTGCCTCCTCATCTTCATGTGGGAAGCACCATTACTTAGACAGCGAATGTCTGTTTTTCTTTGGGGCAATAGTGCACGCTGATTTATTATTGCATGATGTGTGAAAAGGAGTTTTCTTTTCAGGCTTTTCAATAAGGGGAGAGTATTGAACTAGCTAAATATTTGCATGCATCCAAGTGTGTACTGAGTTCAGCTCAGCTTTTTTCAGTCCATTCTGTTTTGCTATTTCATTACTTTGGCTTTTATCCTTTGAATTGTAGTGGTTCTCATGCACAATTTAGAACCAAGCTTGTGTTACCTCATAAGGCGAATGGTAAACATGATGCTTTCCCCCCTTCCCCTTTCTCTTCTTTTTTAGTCATAATGCTGGTATTATTTGGTCTCCTTTTACTGCTAGAGAGATGTTACTTGACTTATATGTTGCAGAGTTGTATTGGTGTGTTGCGAGGCATGTTGGACTGAGTGCCAGATTGTGACTCTCACCCTTGCACCTGTTGTGGGGCAACAAATTTCAGGCCTTAAACTGATAGCCCGGGCTGCTGGTGCTCTTGCTGCTTGCCTTTTATAACTGTTGGGTTGGTTGGGTGCTATGTAGCTTGGCTGCACAGCCAACAAATCCTACAGGTGTTATCAAGTGTTCCTGGATAGTTCTCATACCTTTTCTTAACAAAAGCTGCCTCGTTGCTGTTGTCCTTTTATACTGTTTGTAGTTTGGTTGGAGAGAGGCTTGCTTGTTTTTCCAAAACCAATCCTAACTTTACCACTTGTGCCTAGCAACTGTGTTAGGGATTTTAGAGCTAATGCCTGCTGTTGGCTAAATTACCTGAGTTGTCAGTAGGACCTCGCATTGTCATCTTTGCATTCAAGCCCTGATATAGTGCAGTTATAGAGGTTCCTGTGAAGCTGCTCGGTGAGTGCCTTTAGGGGGAAGCCGCAGGCCTGACTTGCTGGTGATGGGCACGAGAAGATGCAGCACAACAACCACAACTGTAAAGGTTCCGGTGTCAGTGGGACATAGGCTTACTGTGCAGGCAGCACCCAGTCTTTGGCTGACTACAGGAGGGATCCAAGGTCATTTTGGCAAGTAAGAGAGCTGAACTGTGAAGCAGGTCTGTTTCCTTGGCCGGCAGTGCATGGATCAGGAATGCTGGTCGGTGGTTTTTTGGTTTTAACCTTCCTGTCCTTCCTATCTCCTCCTGCCCTGCAGCCCACAGCAGTGAATAGGACCATGCTATAAATGCTCTCTGCCTCTCAAGCCTGATTTTTCAGACCAAAGTTGGCAAACCTGCTAGATAAGAAGTGTGACGTTTATGTATTAATTTCTGGAGTTACGGGGATCAGCCACAAGGTATTAGCACCACTATACAGTATGTCCTCTGTTATTTAAAAGGGAGGATAGTGGATAGGTTGAGTTATTTGAGGTTTCAAGTAATCCAGGGCAATTTTCAGTGTAATTAATACATGTCAGGAATTTGACCCTTGTGGGGATAACACGAAGTTCTAGATACCTGAGGTGATACTGTAAACAAGTTGTGAAAATTGTGCCAGAAGACTGTCTGCACAGGTCAGTAGCACCAGCTAATAAAATCTCTCAACTTTTGATGTAGAAAAATATTTCATGCAACTTTCACTTGACATATGCTGAAGCAGAAAAAAAATTTAGTTCTGTACAGTTACTGGATGTTTCCTTTCATCAAGTTTCTCCTGTTACCCTTAAGGAGGTCAGATAGTAGTTGCTTCTTAAACTATAGCAACTGCATGAAAAGGAAAACGTGAAATGTTCTGAGTGCCACATGCACCAGACACAGATACACTGTTTTGCTGTAGTTTGTTTCTTTTCAAAGAAAATACAAGCAGATTAAAACGATTAATAACTACTACTACAGGCTACTACTATATATTGGAAACAATGTATTTTCTGATATTTCAGAAAACAAATTATGAACAAATGCAGAAATTGCATTGATCATTGGCAAAACTAGTTGCAAACTGGTAAATAAAACAGAATGGTTCCCAGGGAGTGCCATCAGAGCTCTTACAAAAACCTCTAAAGAGGTAGAGAGAAGTAAGTACATAAATAAATGTTATGGGCCAAAAGAACACATACAATTTGTAACTAAAGTCAGTGTTGAGTGACAGACTTACGTAAAAAAGTAACATGACATAAAGTTTGTCACAGGAGGCTGGGTTTTGTTTTGCTCTGTATTTTTTGAGAAGTCAGGGTCAATTGATCTTCCCCCTTAGTGTACATGCCTCTATTTTACTTTTTACACTGCTGAATAGTGACTGGATGGAATCTGATGTGTCAGTGGACTAGAATTTTAGACAAGGAAGAAGCGAGATAATTACATCCTCTTGTAGAACTGCTGCAGTCCATCAACAATTTGATTAAGCAAGGTATTAGCAGAATTGTTTTAGAATGGGTAATGCTTTATCTTCAGCAATATTGTACCATTTTTTCCTTGTTCTTTCGTTCTATCTGAAACAACCCAAAGAGCAAAATTCAATCCAATATTATGATTAGTTTGAAGGGAGTTTAGAAGCTGTATCTTTAGACTTGTCTGGCCTCCATTTTTTGTGCATCTCAGATCTTTGGATGATACAGTCACTGCTGACCAAAATCCGTTTTCCTGCCAAGTGTCAACTTGCTGATACGAATCTCCTCTTCCCTGTTATGCTATATGGCACCTCAAGTCTCTGCCTTCAGGAGTTTGTAATTAAGAAACAACACACAGATGCAGTTAAAAGAGACAGAGAGAAACAAGGTATTTGTGAGCACAATGTTATCAGCAAACTCAGTATCTATCTGCCATTGGCATTTCAAAGGCATAGCTAACACAAAATTTTGGGGAAGATAATGGAATAGTTCTAATGAAATTTAGAGGAGGCTACTCATAAGCATGAGGACTGTGCATGAGAAAATCCAAAATCTGCCTAGAGTCAGCACCCACAGTATTAGTCTAAGTTGGCTAGTTCCCAGGGGTGTTTGAGACCTTAGATGCTCTTTAGTCCTTACCCTCTGGTTGATCAGAGATTAATCACTTGCTTTTTTAAATACTATTACCCAATCTCTTGAGCCACCCAATCCTGATTAAAATTTACTTTCTAAAATATGATCCTGGAGAACTGAAACTCGTTGAATTCCAGACCTTTACATATTTTTTTAAGAACTGAGAATTCTTGGTGTTCTCACACTTGCATCAAAAATTCTTGCAGATAGTTTATCTTCCCAAGAGTAGGTCACCTTGCTTATTCTTTTTCATTTGGCTGAAATTTGATAAGCAATACTAGAAATCCAGCACTTAAACCTTAATACAAACTATTATGTAAGCAAATTACACACCAAGAACTTCAAGGATTGTAGTTGCTATTCTCTGTCACAGTTTCCAATATAATTTATTCTCTTTTTAAAGCAGCATAGAAATATTTTTGTCTTCTATAACTTTGCAAGTTGGAGAAATAAAAATGCCAGACTGAGGCTGGGAAGTAAATAAGGGGAAAAACAGTCAACTACTCTATTCAGAATAATGGAAGGTGGAGTTTAGGATATGCCAGAGAATGCAGAACCCTGGATAACCTCTGTGGTGTGGGTGTAGGCAACTGACTGAACAGCCTGCTTGGGTTTGGCATCTCTCACCCTTGCTCAGGACAGCCATATCAGCTCTTGCAGGAGAGCAGCTTGATGGCAGTGCCTGTCCCATTTGGGGGCAAGTGGTCCAAAGGCATGAGATCAGCTTAGCAGTGCAGCACAGCACATTTAGGGATTTCCAGGTAGCCAAAAGCCCCAGAAAGTGGGTGCTGCTCAGGTGCTAGCTGAGTCTCCACGGTCTCTGCAGTCATGGGCATGCTGAAGCCCCTGTGCAACACGAAGGCTGTGCAAGGCATGTGTGACCAGGATCTGGTGCCTCCTGGGTGGGTGGGCTCCTGTGCTGCAGTTTGGGCAGTGTTCCTGCATCACCTAAGGTGGTTGCATAGCTCTGTAGCCCATGTATTTGGATAGGGCTACATCTGTTGACCTTGTAAACCCCAGGTAGCTCTACGTAGGGTCTCCAGATTTAAGGGTTGATTGGCTTCAGCATAGTGCTGAGCATCAGCTGCGTCAGTGCATTCAAGCAAGGCACTGTGTCTGATGAATGTATTCCCCAGTTGCTAGGAAGGGCAGTGTAGAGGTGCTTGCCAGAGCCAATAAGTCCTGCTGGCCTTGAGCGGAGTTTGGGTAGCCATGTGTAACATTTGCATTCTCCAGAGATCTGCACCTATGGGAGTGGTTTGGAGACGTGAGCTGGCTGGGGACTGGGACTCTGCAGTGCTTTAAATCAGCTAATTTGCTGGCAGCTTCTTATTGGTGCTGGAGCTTGTACAGCTGCTTTCAAGGTCTTTGATGCCTGGCCTAATAATCTTCCCAGACTCTACTGATTCTGCTGTCTAGATATACCTCTCTCTGATCAACTCTGAATCCTGTCCCTTTGTTGAGGAAAGGAAAAAGTCCTATTTACATTAAATTTACCATTTTCTTTTATACAGTCTCATTAGCTAAGTTTTACTAAGTTTTTAATGTGGCTTTAAATGGAAACAGTTTTCAGAAGGTAACAGGTGAGGAGTTGGAAGCTTGTTATTTGATGGTACATGAACTTCTCTGCTGGCCTTATTTGTGACTGTTGTGAGCAGGAGTCACTGGTTATACCCAGGTAAGCTGAATTTTAAGCTCTTTTCCTCTAACAAACAAAAGTTTATCTTGAGTCTGGAAAAGACAGAAGGTAAGTTATTAACTGACGTTTTAAGAATAAATTATCAGTGATAGCTGATTTGTTTTCCTTTTCTGTTCCCTTCACCAACAAACGAGACAAGCTATTTCTGCCATCTTCGCTCCTTAGTTCCTGTTTTTAAAGACTTGGTGTGATCCATGTGATGAACTCATCTTCCTCCCCTTGTTGCTTTGTGGATTCTGAGGGGAGAGAGGGTGTTGTGGTAGTACACCTTTATTGTGTTGAAGAAAACTGAACAACAGGTATATCAGTCCTGTAGGAGGAGAGATCCTTTCCTGTCCTCTGTTCTGCTGTCCAGAGGAACCAGAACCAAGACATTGTGAAAGAGCTGGGAAAAACCTTTGCAGTAGGAATGCACCATATTAAAGAAGTGTTCCGTTCTTTCTCTATTGCTTTAATAATTGATTTTATTCCATTAATTTAAGGAAATCCTGCTTCTTAAATACAGTATATTATTGTCCTATGCTTTATTCCTCCTGAAAGCTTAGTCTTCACAACTGCAAGTTACACTGGCATCCAGATGTAATCCATGAATCCTGATTTCCAAATGTCTCTTCAAAGGCATACTTGCCTGACTGCTATAGACTTAATGAAGAGTAGCAATTTAAGTGATTTAAGTAAGCTATTCTGCATAGTCAATCTCGATTTGCAGCTACAATAGCTTCAGGAATAGTCATGCTATTTCTTGAATTACATCTAGAGACTGCTTACTGATGGTTGAAAAGGAATGGAAAAGAAATCACTGCCAGACTATTGGGTAGCTCATCTTGCCATGAATATTTGCCATAAAAAAACCCACCAAAGCTGGAGATATTCAAGATCAGTGGCAATTATGGCCATGCCATCTAGACACCAAATGTATGTTTTCAAATCTGGGAAAGAAGCAACAGATACATGGATATAGTATTGGGGTATTCAATAATTATAGCTGTTATACTGTATATGGTAAAAGTCACAAATCAGCACTGATTTACTTAGCATATTTTTGTACAGATATTTTAATCGTCTGTAAAATTCACTTGCAGAAAGTCGAAAATTATTAATTTTCTTCCCCTTCCTTTTCCTTACCAAAGTAATTCTAGACACCTAAATATGAAAGCTTTCTATTTATTTTTTTAGTGGAATTAAAAACAATAAGGTAGGTTTTTCATGGGGAATGTGCTGGAACTTCATTGTAGAAATAGCCAATTAAAAAAATAATTGTGGTTTTTGGACTTGAACAGCTTCTTTTAGAAGTGTTTTCAAGGAGAGCCCAACCTGTACATTAAAGAAGTCCAGTATGTTTTATGTAATGTTGGCATGAAAATGGAAAGCTGTGAGTGGGGGGGAAATGTATGTCAGGTATCATGTAACAGCAGCAAAAAGATTTCTGATATTTATCAAACCTTGAACACCACAGATTACTAAAACATATTCCTTGGCAATAAAGAGTAGATGTTTAGTTTGAAAGGAGAAATGGAATTTGTTGCTTTTTTTGCAGAGGTCACGAACTGAACAGGAATGAGTCCTCCTTGGCGGTTTCACTATTTTGCTGTTTGCCTTGGGGAATAGAGATTTGGACTGATTTTAACAGCTACTGCCAGGCCCCTGGCCCCCACAAGCAGCTTTCTTGCATCTTTTGAGGCCCACCTACAACAGTTGTACTTGGACAGAGGGATGAAGAGGCCCTCCAACAGCTCGGGATGCACAGTGTCCTGATCCCTGTAGTGGGTTGCTGTCTACTGAGAGAAGTCCTAGTATTGACAAGTGTTACAATTTTCTGGCTTTAAATGGAAGATAGCTTTACTTAATATACTAAGAAAAAGGGAACATACCAGATAAAAGAAAAGGGGCAAGAAAATAAAGTCATGCTACAAGTGAGTAGTTACTGCAATTAGAAAAAGTGTTATGAGGCTGCCCAGTGGTGGTCATACATTCAGTTTTAGAGGTTTGATGTCATATCGATTTTAATTTTAGGTACCAATTTCTTTTGTACCTTTACAGTTTCAAACCTTAAAAATAAACTTCAGAAAATTTCAGCTCTTCCCTGGCCCTGAATGCTCAGGTGGTTCAATACAGCTGGAGGTCACAAAACTTCAGATTATGTTCATCACGCACATATTTTCATTAAAATCCTCTATTTTGGGGGATTATACAACTGTGATGAAATCTGCTTCTGTGCCTGATTGGAAAGACAGCTGATAAATGGCATGGGGAATGTAAGAATTGAGGCTATACTTCAGCACAGTTTTGTGTCTAATTAATCAGGTTCTTTTGTATCAGAAAAGGATTATGTATAATTCTCACTGTTGCTCATTTCTGTTTCCTTTATTTTTCTGTACTTGTCATCTGCTTTGGGTATAGTGACAGAGACAAATAAAAGCAGTCAGTAGTGATCACAGGTTGAGAAGTATTTTTTCAGATAGTAATCTCTGAAGCTGCATGCAGATGCACTGATTATGCTTTGTGTTACCTGTACTGGTCTGTAGCAGGCTCATGATGCAGTTTTTCCTCATTTTCTTCTCTGCAAGACCCACTCCATCCCAAACATTCTTTTGCAAGTTGAATTTGACGGTTTCCTGGAGCTGGGTCCCTTGAATAGTCATCACTGCTCTTCCTGGAAAACTAGGTTATTTTCTCTACAGTCAAGTCAAAATATAGAAAGCAGGCATTGGGTATCAGTGCCCTGGGATATCAAATGTGCTCAAAGGGATCTCATGAAACTTGGACTCTGCAGGCAGAGAAAATAAGGCAGGTTTGTGAAGAAAAGGTATTATCTCTTGTAGACCTGCTAGTATAATTAAGGAAAACGTGGAGTAAATCTTAGCACATGAATTTCCTGTGCTTAGGTAATCATCTTCACCACCAAAGTACCCCTCTTAGCAGGAACACATAAATAGTTTTTAAAAAGTATCTGTTGTGCCATGGCTTAACACACAATTGCCCTGACAGCAGTCTGGAAAGGCACAGGTTTATTCAGCACTGCTTGGTTTAATTGATGACTCTACATAACACATGAAGGACTTACTTGTGTTGGAGAGTAGGCTATTTGTGGTGTTCCTTTGGACGACCCTAGGGCTGTACCTTTTGGGTATATTGTTCGTGAAGTAATTCAACTTTATTTATCTATGAATTTTTTTTCATTTTTATGCAGAGTGATAAGCTTTAATGCTATATCTAGCAAAAAAAAATACTTTCCCCTATTTAATGCTCAGGTTAGTTTCTTTGGTGGTCTCCTTTACTTAAATTTTGTTTTCACAGGATCTGGTGTAGTGGTTCTCATGACTTACAACTCTAGATTTAAAGTTCATGTATTTTTGTTTTCTTTAAGCAGTTTGTTTGGGATGGCTGTCTTTTGAGTTCTTACAAATCCATAGTCAGACGCTGTACTTTCCTTAACACTTCATTGGGTCTGGATAATAACACACAAATAAACCAAACTTAGGAAACAGCATGTTGTCCTTAGCTGTGAATTTCTTGCCCATTTTTATATTTTGCTGTCGAGCTCATTTGTGGGGACAGCAGCTGCAGGGATGTGCTGAGAAAGTGTCCAGTTTCCCCAGAGGATGTCCAGAGGGAACTATTGTGGCAGTAGCTGTGGTTTGAGGGTTGAAACCCTTGAAATCTGTGTTTAGGTTAGTCATACTCTTGCACTCATAATGTGAGTGCAAATAAAGGTCAAATTTGTCTTCAGGACCTTTCTTCCTCTCCTTCAGACAGACAGCACAACTATTGCCAGCAGGATGGATAAGAAGTAGCTGCCACAGTTGGGAGCTGATGTTACCCTCAGAGCATCATATTGTGATGTTTCTTTCATTCTTGTCTCTTTTGTAGCTCTTTCCCCAACCCACTGTGACATAAGTTTTGTATTGATCCACTTCATAGCCCCACCAAGAAGGTAGAATGAGATAAATAACATTCCTTTCCATCACAGCAAAAGGAACCATGCCTTACTTTTTTGCTGGTTTTATGTTTTTACCCATCTGGCTCTAGATTTGAAAGGTGAATTCCCAGTGGCTTCTAGGAGTGCTTGGCTACAATTCACTGTATGAGAGCTGGTTTTTAACCCTGCTCATCGTGAGCTTTATTCATTAAAAAAAAAAAAAAAAGGAGTGAAAGGTGGGTAACAGAAGAAATCATAAAACTGAGACCAAATCCCTCACAAGCCAAGTGCTATCATCTGGTACTACAAAGCTGAGAGAGTGAGCTGCACAGAAGGGATGGAAAGGAAATGTTATCCTCTTCCTTAGCCATAGCATGGCTGTTACCATAGAATATGGCATCAGATAGGCACACCCTCTTCAAGACCTGGTGAAATCTAACATCTGGTTGACATCTGGCTGTGATTTCATCCGCATCAGAGCCAGTGACTAGCCTGAAAATGTTTTTGGTTTTTTTCCCTGCCTGCCTATGTTCTGTCTTCAGTGCTGTAAACAAAGCCATCTTAGGGTGTATCTTGAGTTTGGCAAATCTGAGGGAGTTCACATCATCTGATCATCATCTGCTCTCTCCCCCAAAGACATGGATGTTGACTGAGCCCCCTTTTGTTTAAATGTTTTATTTGTCCCTCCAGGGATAACGACCTGATGTAGCAAGGGGTAATATCAGGACCTACTTAACAAGTGAAGTCATAGGGTCAGCCTTGTGCTCTTGCTGTGTGCACCCCTCCCATCCTCCCGTGGTTTGCTTTTGCCTGTTGAGTTGCAGTCTGCTCTTGCGCATGTCCTCTCCTTCACCCGGCTTCCATTCACATTATTGAAAAAAGATAGTTTTTATACAATCGAAGTTTTTATACAATCAATAGTAGAATCAAAGTTGTGCACTATCTTCTTGCTCTAGGCACTTGCAGGTTTTTGCCCTAGTGAGTCTTGCTGGGAGCAGCAGGTTGTAAGCACCTTGGCACTTCCGGCCAAGTTATTTTGGGGTCAGGTGCTGAGACACCCAAAGGCAGTTGAGGTTGTTTAGCCTGGAGAAGAGAAGGCTCAGGATGGTCCACATTGCTCTCTACAAGTACCTAAAAGGAGGTTGTAGTGAGAGGGGGGCTGGTCTCTTCTACTGTGCCTATAGTGAGAGGACTAAAGGAAATGACTTTAAGGTGAGATAGGGGATATTCAGATTGGGTATTAGAAAAAAAAGTCACTGTAGGATGATCAGGCATTGGAATAGGTTGCCCATGGATGTGGTGGAGTCACATCCCTGAAGGTGTTCAAGAGGCATCTGGATCTGGCACTGGGTGATGTGCTTTAGTGGTTCAGGGGTTACAGGGGTAGTGCTGCGTGGACGGTTGGACTGGATGATCTTGAAGGTCTCTTCCAACCGTGATGATTTTATGATTCTATGATTTTATCTTCAGGCAGACTTAGGTATTACCTGAAGGTCACTTAGAGACACGTTTGGGGTTTCTGGTGTGTTTTGTGCAGTTGAAGTACGGTACCAACCGGCCCATTTCTTCACACCATTTTAAAGGTGTTTTTTGCCTTTTTGACAAGAAAGCAGGGCTGTTGCTGAAGGAGACACATCTTTTCCTTCTTGACTGCCCAAAGAGAAGCAAAAAAGTCTGGGGTTTCTTTGCGAAGGCAGCTCACTCCAGCTTCTCAGGGGCACACTGGAAGGCTCTACCTGTGGAGCCGGGCAGTGCCGTGCCCGCCTGGTGTGCCCTTTTCTTCCTGGTTCAATCTGATCGTCGCGGTGTTTATTCTCTGGACCTGCCTCTTGCCTTCGCGGCTCGCGCGATCCGCGCCCGGTGCTCCCTGTCCCCGTGTGCCGTCACCCCGGGCGGGTGCCGGGCAGCGCCGCTGCGGTGGGAGGAGTCCGGGGGCTGCGGCTCCCG
>WEIT01023469.1:0-21052 GCA_013389985.1 Dryoscopus gambensis | reverse complement strand
CCGCCCGCCCCGCTGCCGCCCCGCCGCGGGGTCGCGGCCCTGGGGAGGCGAGCATCGGTCCGGCTGACGGGCTGGTAAGTCCTGCTTCCCCTCCCTGCTCCCAGGGACCATCTCTTTCTGGTTTTTTTTTTTTTTCCCCACCACCGTTTAATTTTCATGGGTGCGGCTATTGTATGCCAGAATCCTTTTGGGGTGTAAGCAGCCCTGTCTCCCCTTGCTGTTCTGGGCGGTGCCTTCAGTTCTGGTGTGCTGTTAGCCTTCCTCTCCTGGAGGCTAACCATCCTCAGCTTCTAAGTGAATGTGTCCTAACTATGATCCATTTCCTTCCAAATCTACTGATTTGGAGTCTGCCATAGAAAACAAGCTTTTGTGTAGTTTTATTACATATATACAGTAAATCATATTGGATGAACAGTAAAACACACACAGACAAACACACATATATATAGTTAAACATACACAGAAAAGCATATTGGAGAAATAGTAACACATACATACATACGCATATGTATGTATGTGTGTATATATATACATACATACATACATATATATATATATACACACATACATAAAGTTCCCAGCCTTTCTTATAGAAGATTTTTCCTGGTGGACTTGAACTGAATATTTCAGTATTTCTGTGAACCTGTGAATCAGGCAAGATCCACTGCTTTTATATAGATAAATTATGACCACAAATTACTTACATAAAATGGAAAAATAAGGGAATTAGGAAGAAATGTTGAGAGCAAACAAAAGGCTTTTAAGAGTCTATTGGAAATTGCCCAGAAAAGCAGTTTGGAAATTTTCTTTTTTGTTTTTTATATTTTATTTTAGAGATCTTCTAATTATTCTGGAGCAGGGAAAATATCAGCATTCCAGAAATGAAAAAAGCCACCTGTTTGTCTGCAGCTGTCCTGCAAAACAGAGCAGTGCTACTGGCAGCTAATAATATCTCCAGCTTGCAGAAGTGGCATGTATTTGGCATTTTATTCAGTGTTCTGTGCAGACATAGAGCTTGGCTTGCTTTTATTTTCCCCAAGTTTATCTGAATATCTCATGCGGGCCATGCAGTAGCACATCTGACAAACGATGGCTCCGCAGTGATAAGCTGTAGGACCAATTTGCAGTGCGAATACAGTGAGACTGTTTTGTATGTATTG
This sequence comes from Dryoscopus gambensis, assembly GCA_013389985.1. Taxonomy (NCBI): domain Eukaryota; kingdom Metazoa; phylum Chordata; class Aves; order Passeriformes; family Malaconotidae; genus Dryoscopus; species Dryoscopus gambensis. Next base: position 19,892 of record WEIT01023469.1, on the reverse strand, counting down.
TGGCAGATGAAAGGAATGGAAGTGGGCCAAATTCAAGCTGTTTGCCATTGCATCTGATCAGCAGATCCTATGGAGAGAATTTGCCTGCTGTGAATATTTAATTCTCGCTAGCTTGAACTATGTTGTGTGTTGGCAGTGCTACTGTGTGAATTTGCCGTGGCTTTCCAGGGTGTCTGTCCTACTCAACTGCCAAATTCTGGGGGGTTTTTACAGGGTTCAGGATTTTGTGCTTCACTTTGTGCATGAGGAAAATTACTTAATGCTATATGGTGAACATTTTTTCATATTTATAACACATAGTTAAAAAAAAAAAATGACAAGTGAGCAGTGTGTTATCTTCCTCTCTTCCTCATTCCCTCTCTCCACATTCATGAAAGTGTAACCCCTCCACCACCTACTCTTTCTGCATTATCTTCAGGTGCTTGTCCTGGCAAAGTGATTTTGTAGAGGTGAGTCTGTCAGATTACACATCAGAAAGGATGAAAAAGTGATGATGTTGAAATGCAGCTATGAGAGTAGGAGCATTTTCCCCTTCCTTCCCATGCATCCTTCTGACTAAGTTCTCAGGGAGTCATTGCTCTGCACCCCTGTCTGCCCATGACCCTTCTTGCTGGTTCATGGCTGGCTTTACCTGGGAGTTCGCAGTTTTGTGTGTTGGTTAATTTTTTGCTTCTGAAATTCATTATAGTGAAACATTTACATTAATATTTTTTGATTTTCTATACTTAAAAGTAAATGACATTGCTTTTAGTGGTGATGTAACAGTAACTGTCAGGACTCTGCTGAGGCAAGCAGAAAAGGGTTAGGATTTAACCTATTAGTGTATCCTGTGTTTGTATCCTGTCCCCGACACCACACTGAAGCGTTTGTCTTCTGTATGCAGCCTATTTTGACTTTATGTCATTTTATAGATCAAGCATGATAAAATTGTATAGCTATCTGTGATACCTATAGATTACAGATTTATAATTTATAGATCTATATAAATATAGATATTTATGGACATAAAAATTTATATATTAAAATAATAGGGAAAATTTGCAAAATAAATTTGGGCTGTAACCTATCTGCTTGTTCTTCCTCTGTGTGTATGAAGGGCAAAAGCCAGAAGAAGATTTTTTGATTGTACAGTGGTGTGGAATAAAACCAAGAGGAGCCAGCATGAGACATTTGCAGGTCCTTTGGGGCTGTAGGAAACAATGTGCTGACCAAGTGACCAATTCTCTGTCTACTCCAACACTGCAGCTGCAGAAAGTAATGGCTGAGAGAAAGGCAGTATCATCTCCATTTAATATATTGAGGAACTTGTGTGATAGTGCCTCGTAGGGGCTGCCAGAAGGACCAAATTCTGGTTGTGTCTTCTGAGACCACTGTAAAAGATACTATTCTCTTAGCTGAGGCATGGCAGCTGGCCACCCTGAGATCCTTGCCACTGCAGTGTGACCCATTTGCATGACCTATTTAACTCTGCCAAGTTGTAAGGAGCTGGGCAGGCACATTAAATATGTCTTTTCAGTCACCTATTTAAAGTAAGGATGGTTTTTACATGTTGCTACTTGTAAACCTGTTTTTTCTGCTTTTTTTAGTTTCTTCAGCAATGACAAAGAGTGACATTTCAAGTGACTGCAAAAAAATGCATAGTTGCAGCTAACAGATGCTGAACAATAAATCCTCTCAAAAGATAAAAGCAAAATTTTCTGAGAACTGAAGAAATCAGGACCTGGTCAGTGCAAGGTGTAGTAATCCCAAGAGAAAGCTTTGCTGGCAGCTGGGTCTTAACTTTAAGACTTCTTTCTCCCTTTAATGGCTTAGGAGTGTTTTTGTCCAGTGACTCAGTGCAACTAACAAATGTGAATTTCATCTATACTAGAGCAAACTAGGAAAAGTTTAGTTTTGCAGTAGTATGAGATACATTTTTGGCTTGGGGTTAGGTAGTCTAGGCAGGTGTCCTTGAGTAAATATATCACTTGAAAGAATTTTCTTTGTTGGATTTTTCTTCAATCCTTTTAAACAAATTGCCATTTTTAGGACCATTGGGAAGTAAAAATTATGAGATTGTTAGCAAAAGCAGAAACTTCTTTCAGGGCTCACTCATTTCATCTTGTTGGCACATGTGGTTATTTGTGCAAGATAGCAACTTTCTGAGGAATTGTTTGGGTGATAGAGTTAGTGACTGTTGGCAAGCATTATTCATATGATGAGCATCAAAATAAAAGCACGTAGCCAAACAGGGGTAGGTGGCACTGAATTTTTGAGAAGCAGGCAGAAGAACTGAGTTTCCAAACTACATGGCTGCCAAATAACTGGTATTTTTGTTACTGCTTATCATAACTCAGATGTGACCTTCTGGCATAAAGATGGGTGCAATTAGTTATCTTATGCATCCCTCCTTCTCTGATTGTTTTCTAAGTCTGTTAGGTTACTATAACCTCTATGTACTGCATATTTTTGTTAAATTTGGAAATATTTTTAGGAACTTCTTTTTGAATGCTTTTGCATTTTTATTAGATTTATTAGATTTACACATTACTCCACCGACCATTTCAGAGTGACCAGAACTATCCTCCATCAAAGACTAAACATAAGAGTTATTCATGATACGGTTGGAAAAATTATAATGCAAACAGTAAGCCAGATGGAAAATTTTACAGGCATCTTTTCATGTCATGAATGATGCTGTCTCTCTGGGTTATGGGCTCTCTTCTCTCTCAACTGCTGTTCCTTCCCCCGCTGGCTCCTCTCCAGAGCTGTTAAGTTTTAGCCAGGGAAGAAAGGGAGATTTGAACTCCTCTGAATTTCCAAGTCTGTGTTTTCTGTGGTGTGGCTGGCGAGCTTTGTGTGCAAGAGTGTTGGCATGCCAAGCACTGCGGCGATTAGCATGCTGCTTACAGATCAAACAGGGCTGCTCTCCCCGAGCCCGAAGAAAGGCCTGGGAGCAGATGTGGGGAGAGCCCTGCTCACCAATCCTGCTCGGTCATGCGGAGTGGGTAAGAGCTGAACACCATCAGGCTCGTCTGCTTCCCAGTTTTTATGAAAACAAGTCTCCACCACACGCTGTGCTTCTGCTCCTCTATAACTCTTCATGTGGCAGCTTAGCTTTAGGTTTGAGGTGAGAAGCCTCAAAGAGTATCAAGCTGTACATTATATCTTTACTCGTCCACACATCTACTATTGCAGTTGCTGATCTAGAAATGTATATATCTAAAAACTTATTCTCTACTTGCCTTCAAGATTTATCCATGTAAAACATTTTCACTAGTTCTGTAAAAGGGGAGTGGTGTACATGCGTATGTATTAGTATAAAGCTTATATTGACTGTATATGCACACATGCAGATTTAATCTCCTTAGTGCAAACCAAAGTGTCATCACTGGTTTGAAAGAGACTTATACCAGTTTTTACTTAGTCTCTCAGTTACTGACTTCGAATTTTTACACTTTGCAAAGAGTAGTTCCTCCATACGAAGTGTTAAGAAATTAGTGTTGCTTCTTCTTAGAGACAGTGGCCATGTGAAGTGTAGCTTCAGGGTTTTTATTTCACGAGAACGCACCTATCTCTTTTCTCAGTGGCTTCTGACTGGTTACAGTTGGAGAGGCAAGAGAACAGTTGTGTTAACTGGCTTGCTCATATCTGACATGCAAATGTTTTCTGAACAACTTGCTTGCTTAAATAGTGGTGGGCTTTTTCATATCTACTCTTCCTGCTCCCTTCGAAAATCCTGCCTTTTCTACTCTGTAATGTGCTGAGGTTGTGTGACAGCCTCCAACAGTAGGTGGAGAAATTAGTGGGCCTTTTCAGTTAAAAAAGTTGCCAACATCTGGGTTTGAAAAGAAGCAAGTCAACAAGCTTGTTGTAGTTACATATCTTGGAAAAAAAGAAAAAGAAAAAAGTTTCATACATATATGGTTTTCAGACAAAATCTACACTGACTTGTTAAATTGTGTGACTGGAAATGCCTTTGGTTCTTTATTTAGCTAATGGTATGGCTGTTCATGAGCAGTTGCTGAGGTAGGGAGAAGTTGGTTTGGTAAGATTTTTTTTTCAGCTAAGGAGAGTTTAAAGTGTTGAGGTTTTATGTTCTTTGTCTCTTTTCAGGATAATATCATATTATTCTTAAGAGGCTGCAAAGAACTGGGACTTAAAGAATCTCAGCTTTTTGATCCTGGTGACCTGCAAGACACATCAAACAGAGCAACCATCAAGTAAGTACAACAGCAGTTTGTGACTGGCATGTTACACCCTGTGTGCATGTGATGCAGTAATAAATATTTAAGAAAGAGCAAAAAGGCTATAGAAATGTAATTAGTGTAAGGCAGAGTAAGTAGGAAGCAGAGGTTTGGGAAACTTTCAGTGCTGGAACAAATAGATTGTTCTATTCAACAGGTTTTGTCTCAAAGACATCAACCACAGCTCCGTAAAATAGGACAACGCTTGGACAATGCTCTCAGGCCCATGGTGTGACTCTTGGGGATGTCGTGTGTGGGGCTAGGAACTGGACTTGATAATCCTTGTGGGTCCCTTCCAACTCAGCTTATTCTTGATTGTGTGAAAAGAATGTCTTAGGCAATGACATTCTGAGGAACTTAAGGGTTTTCCTAACCTAAATTGATGGCATTCTTTTTTTGTCTGTCCAACTAATGAAACATTGTAGTCTGGGGGGAAAAATTCACAGCTCTGTTATTTCAGATTTAACTGTTCTGATGGTGCAATATAGGACATTTAGAGGCCTCTCAGTCTTTATTGAGATGCAGACATAAGCATGGTCTCTTCATTTTCCTGCAAGAGCTATAGCTTGGGGCACACAGTAATTGGGTTGAGGAAGTGTGTGTGGACTGGAAATGCCACAATTTAGATAGTTTTTCACCAAAGCCACACACCCACTACCATACAAATTGCACAGGCTCCCCACCTTCTAAAAGCAGAAGCACCTCACACATTCATAAAATTAACAAAATTTGTAATAGGTGTTACTTAGTGGTTTTCCTGAAAGTTTTGGGTCTATCATAATATTACAGTTATAACAGAATTTATTGCTCTATGGACAAACAAATGCTACTGAGTTGACTGAATGGCCTCATTTCATTTGGCCAAAAAGATCACTAATGAAATCCTGGTCAGACATACCCATTTTAGAAAAGTATGTGGAAACAATTTACTAAATTGCAGTAGCTTTTTAAAAAATTCCTTTCTGGCAATGGAAGCTGGGCAAGTTTTCATGGTGTTCAGGCATTGTCTGGGAAAATTCAAAGGCTCTGAAAATCAAGTAGGCCACTGTCCTTCCTTTAAGGAATACCATTTTTTGCTCCTTCCCAAGTTTCTGACTCTAAGACAAGGTTCTTCTTGTCCTCTACTTGGCAGTGAGTGGGGGCTATGTGACATATTTCTTCTAAATCTGATAATACTTCAATGAAATAGGTTCTTCATGATATCCTGTAAAATCATTACAGTGAGTGACAGGAGGGAGTTGCGAAACAGTCTGTAATCTCCATATAAATCCCAAATCTCCATATGAAACCAGAGAGAAAGGGTCTTTCTGACAAAAACCTTTGTCTTCTGGGCTTGAGGATGCCCAGATGGAGTACTTTGGTGGAGGCAGGTTGAGAGGCTTTGACTAGGGTGGGGCTCCGAGGAGAGCCGTTTGGTATGTCACCAAGTTAAACCTGGCATCATAAACCCCGCAGAGCTGGCCTGGCCCTCCACTGCACATGAGGGCTTTGGAGAAAGCAGCTGTGGAAATGAGCCAAATGTTTTCTGAGCACTCTCCAAGTTCATGCTGAGTAACTGAGTTGAGGTGTACAAGCCAAGTCCATGACTGTTGTAGAGAAATATGTTGAAAACTGTCTTCTGCTAGCTAGTTCCCAAAGCATGAAGGTGATTTTTTTCCCTCTTTGAAGAATTTTGGGTGATTTTTTTAAACATGGTGAAAGTGTTATTTGTTCTGTGGTAAAGGATGAGTATGACATTATTGCACATGATTAAAATAATGACATTTTAACCATTTTTTTTTCATATAGATAATAATTGAGGGATGCATTAGATCTATTTTTTGGATCATTCTGCTTATAAAAGTTATGAGCTAACTCTGTAAGGAATTTTTCTGTGACTTGTTAAATGAGAGTATTTTCCACTGTTATTTTACTAAGAAAAAACCAGGACTGTTCTATTTTTCTTATTGTGTGGGTATTGGTGGACAAAATTTTAGCTTTAAAAGATGTTATCAAAAATACTTTGTTTACCATTGCCTATATTTAGGCTTTTGTTGTTCTAACAGATTTAAGTACATTTATTTTTGGTTTTGTCAGATGAACTTTAATGCTGGAGTGGTCTTATTGTTACAATAGAAGACAATTCCACTAGAAATAATCAGGACACAATCTTTAGTAAATCTAAAGTGGTCTTGTTTATTTTTCAGCACCTAAATGTGATACATATTTCCTTCATTTCTTAATGCTTTCTTTGCTGGATTTTGAAAAGTTGTTTATGTTTGCACAAATTTTGTACCCTGTTGTTTTTAACATAAAACTCCCACTCTTCCATGAACATAGGAGAAAAAAATAAATTGAGAAGGATGATGCCAATGTTCAGTCTGAGTGCTCAAGTATACGTTTAAAAAATAAATGTTTTCCATGGCAGGTTCTGTTTTAAATGGCAGGGTCTTTGTTGCTTTGTCCGTTCACTTTGTTCTTTGTAATGTTTGTTTCCACAGAAGCACCCGCAATACTTCCTTAATGTTTGGTGATGCCTCTTACGCTTGTTCAGTTGCTTCCAGAATCTGTATGGGTTGCAGAGCAGAATCTGACTGCTGGATAACTGCAAATGTATTTTAGCAGTGAGGACTTTCGTCTTCCTTTTTTAAGAAATCAGCAACTCTGTTTAAAGGAAATATTTTGGCATTGTCCTACTTTACTGCGGGACCATTATAAACACATTTTCTTTTCGTACTTCCAGAATTCTAATTTAATGATTGAAGTAATGGTGACAAAATAGTCCCATGTTATGAATAAATGAATGTGTGAACTACATCTTCTTAGCTTTCATGTGTTTCCAGACAACAGAAGCATTCGGCAGGCTTTTGTTAGGGAAAATATGATCTGCTGCATACAGCCTCTTGGAAAGTGTGTCTACTTTCTGATTTTTTTCCCTCTTTTTCTTTTCTTTATTTTTTTTTCTTTTTTTTTTTTTTGTTGTTGTTGTTTTTGTGTATGTGTTTGTATGTGCAACCAGGAACACTGACTGTAGTAGGAAGCTGAAAAATGTAAGTACATCACTTGGAGTTCTTTTTTTTTTTGTCTGGTTAATCCTGTAGTTGGCCTGAGCAAGAATTATGTCAGTAAAAACGGAGTACACATGCGTATTGCTGAAATTTAGGTGGAGCTGCTATGGCAAAGCAGGCTTACAATAGAAATAAAATGGAGAATATTTGTCTCTTCTTAGATACTCTTAGAGAAGTGATAAACAAAGTGATTTCTGTGCTGTCCTGTGTGGTGTTTGCTGGGAACAGTCTGACTCGCCCATGGAGCCACACTTTTGTAGCCCTTCACAAAAACATAGGCATAAAGTACAATTGCACAAAACATTTAAAATTAAGCAAAATGACCACTGGATTGGAATGCAAGGCCTTACTATCAGTTTTTCTAGCTTTCTCATTGTTCTTCCAAATAAATTAGTGTTTCCCCAGAAGACTATTTCCATTTAACTTCAATTTCCTGTTAATTTAAACTAAGGGCAACGGTACTGGATCCTGTAATTGTTAACTAGAAAAGAAAGTGTCTAAACTTTGCTGTTCTCAGTTATTTTCGTAAAGCCTAGCAACCTGTCTGTCCTTAGTTAGCTGTAACCTGGTATAATTTTTATTTGGTCACATCCCTAAAATCTGATAGGAAATGCTAAGATCTTTTCTAATAACTTTGAAAGCCAGTAATCGTGACTACTGTGACTGCAGGTAAAAAAAAACCAACAAACTACGCCGAAACGATCCCCTCCTCTAAATTATTTCATCCTATCTTTCCCATCATCAGTAGAGTAGTATCTTCTGCACCCAGCACACAAAGTTTCAGGAGAAGAATTCAGCTTTGGTTTTAACACTCTCTGTGGGCACTGACTGAATATCTTTGTACAGATGTATTGTTTTAAAGGTGAAGTTTCAAAAGTATCCTCCATAATGTGCTTGTAGGCAATATATGCTTTCCAGGTGCACAATTCTTCAGCCTCAGCTGGCAGGCTGGCAGCCAGCCGGAATTGATTGCAAATGTGAAATTATCTGCTTCTTTTTCCTTTTTTTTTTTCTTAATAAAGAAAGGAAGAAGAGATAAAGTGTTTAAATGCTAGCAGAAATAAATAAAAATACCATAACATTAATCAATGAACCGAATGGCAAAATTAATTGGACAGTTTCTTGGTTGCTAGAAACACTATTATTTGCAAATATTTTCATTTAACTTGAGAACATATACTGTAAGATTTTTTTGCATTAAATTTGTCAAGTGGTGCTGCTTGAAGGAAAACAGTTCAGATAAAGGTTGTTTCAAGACAAAAAAAGTCAATACTAGCTACACCACCTCCTTTCACTCAGCACAGTAGTATTGATTTGGATGGAATTTTAAAAACAGGGCAAAAATTTTTGAACTTTATATTAAAAATGTTACTCAGTTATTCATGACATGTATACTATTTGTAAACTGAAAAAAGATATAAACTATGTTTATACTTAAAATGCATATTTTACATTATGTACCACAGTTGTTTTTAAACAGAAGATCTGTATGACGCTGTATCCTTTTCTGACAGGGCCTTAGCTGCAGTGCTGCATAATTTTGGACATTACACTTAAATGAAAAATGGGGATGCTAGAGCAAGTTGATAAGAAAAACCTAGCATATGCTGCTGAGGAGGAAGCGCTGAAGGAACATGGATGCATGTTTTAGGGAAGAAGAGTCTGAGAGATGTCTGTTCCCAGTGAAATCCCACTTTGGGATTTCTGCTAGTCCTGTTTCCTTTAGTTCACTATTTAGTACGAAGTATATGGCCCTGTCCCATCAAAACATAAAATACTATATTTCAGTTTATGTAACTTTTTGGATACAGTTAATGGCAACTATTATTTATTATTGATTGCATATCTTTTCCACATCAAAATATTTCCTGTTTGTTCTGTAGTTAAATACTTTGCAATGTCATGGAATATGCCGACATAATGAGCATTAAATGAGAAAAAGCCCTAAGTTCTAAGGTGCTAGTTTGCCATTTTTAACCAGTGCAAAACACTGAATTGAATTGCCTTTGATGAGCAGTTTCCAGTCCAAATAGCTGCTGCACAGGTATCATTAAAGGCATTGCTCTAAGTGGAGACATATGTGGGTGCAGAGAAGGCCTTTCCCTGCGTGGTATAAATGTCAGCGTTTTTGGAGGTATTGCATTTGACTATCCTAAGCAGCTTAATTTCTCATTTTCTAAAACAAGTGCAACATCAGCAGTGTCAGGTCAGATTTTTTTGCTACTTGAAAGAGCAATTCTTGGTCTTTTTCCCTCACTAGTTTTGAAGTGATTTTTGAATTACGGAAGGGTATCAAGTCAGAACTTGAATGAAATCACTAACTTTGACCCTGTAGTCTGATAGAAACTACAAGATGCTCATGGCTTTTGATTAATCTTGGGCTAAGCATTTCTTAAACAAGCAGAAGCCTGGAAGTAAACGCTCCTCTATCATCTGGTTACTTACATTAAGGTGATTAAAAATGAGACTCCCTTTTCTGTCCTTGAAATTGACACATATTTGAAATGCTTTTAGGCAGGCAGACATTCTAGGTGTTTTGTTTATTTCCTTGCTCTTAATGGTTTTCATTAATGACTACTAGTAGTAGCACTCTTTAGAGATTTTTTCATATTGAATTTACAAATAAATGTATTTATGTGTGTCTTCTAGAAGTTTCAAATATATTTTTCTAGTTTTTCTACTTAGATCCACTTTTTCTCTTTATTTTTCCAGGCAGACTAACAGTTTTATTATTTTTATTAGAAATACCAGAGAGATAATATGTTAAGTTACATATTTTGTAGGACTGTTTAAATTTTCATAGTTGCCTGATGTATTTACGTTTAACCTTTGACAGACACTTCCTTTTCAGTTCTGATTTATAACAAAATCTTGTGCCGCTGTGCAGTTTAGAATAAATGAGGGATGTTGTAGGGAAGTAAATTCAGCTACAGGACTGTGTAGATGGCTTAAATGAATTCTTATTAACTTCTGCAGGTATTAGTCACCATTTATTGGCTAGGGAAAGCAGCAAACAGCTGCACGTCATATAGTGGATCAACCCTGAACCTGAAGGAGTTTGAAGGCTTCCTGGCACAAATGAGAAAGGTATCTTTTTGTTTCGTTTTGGGAATGGAAATTTACTTCAAATTATACTTCCATAAATTAACTGTTTCTTGCTAAATATGAGAGAAGGGGGGCTGGAATGCAAATTACTTAGTGAACCTCTACCTACACCAAAAATGTTTCTGATTCTACACAACTGTGAAAACCACTTTGGCAACCAGATTTGTGGTGGTATCAGTGATGCAGCACGTGATGTCAAATAGGGCTTTAGAATTGTCACGTGGCTCTGTCATCTTAATTTCCATATGTTTTGGTTTGAATTATATTGATTTATGACACCAAGATTCAGATGGAAGAGCTGAGACTCAAAAGTAAAATGGCAGGACTCACAAGAGCGTAGTTTTTTCTTCTTTAAAACATTCAGTCTCATGGGCAGCTTTTTTTTGTATTATGTTGCAACATAATGCACCAAACCAAAGGATCTAAATAAAGCTGGAGTGGAGGAGAAGGAGATTATGTTTCACCAAGGGCATAGTTACGGTAAATCTGTTTTTGCCAAGTTCTGAATTCTGGCTGAAATCATATTTGGTGGTTTAGGAAGAGCTGATCTCTGTTGGAAGGGAAGAGTTGTGATTGCAGTAGGGTCATTTGGGGACTTTTGGTTGAGCATTCCAGCATGCCCTGAACCTTGACATCTGACACTTAACCTCATGGTTAATGCTAATGGTTAGTGTTGATAACCAAACCTGCCTTTCTTTGGGATAGAAGGGGGAAGGGGCAAGGAGCAGGCATGGAAGGAGATGGCAGCACCATGTGCTGGCACTCTGTGTGTTGGACATACTGTTCAAGAAAGGCTGTGCAGATACATTCTGCAGTCCACAAAGAGCTTTGTGCCTGCTATTCCCTCCCCACCTCATATAACCGCCATGTCATCACAGGCAGTAGGATTTGGGGACCATGGGAGACTCTCTGGACTTAACTCTTTTGAGCTCTGTGCTGCTGCAGCTGTGCCACCTGCAGCTGTTCATTCTCGGATCTCACAGGGCCGGGACCACTGGAGAGGAAGAAATGTTTCTCTGACTGATAGCAGTTCCTACACCCTGGTGTGACCAGAGAACCTTAACTAGAGGGGTAAAATTTCTGTTTGTGAGCCCAGTTCCTGTGAATAAGCAGGTGAAAATGGAGAGGAAAAGAGAACATCCTGCTTCTCTAGAGAAGTTTATTTTAGTCTTCATTTTTATGGCCTGTGCTTATCACTTGGGACTTTGGCACTCATGAGTGATATGACTGAGCCTAAGCAATAAAAAGATGTAGTTAGTACTTCAGTTGTTTAAGATGTTGGGAAGGAGCAGTTTGCGCTCCAAAGAGTCTGGAAGGTGAAACAAACCCAAACAAGGGAGTTAGCACAGAAAAATTGCCAAAGTGCAGGTTGTCACAATGTTAGTGCTGCATGGTATGATGATTTATTTTTTACTGTTTAATCTCACACAACGAGGATCTTCTTTATCAGGAGGTATCTACCCATGAAACTAATGATCAGAGCATTTTGGAGGTCCTATCTTGAACCCTTTTGTGGGATGAAATAGGCTAGGGGCAAAAGGAAGCATTCTCCAGGGAGCTGGTGGTCATGAAGGGCCCGGCTGGGCATTGCAGAGTGCTGCAAATTAAGGACAAAAGCGAGAGGCTGGTACTTGATTTGTTGGAAATGTTGAAGCTGGGAGAAGACTAGAGGTCTCATAAAAGCTGAAAGCTGTATATGCCTTTAATGCATAAACAGAGCACTTTGCAGTCCTGAAAAGTCTTGTTTAGGGTGACGCTGTTGTGAGGGCTGCTGGTGACTTCTTTTATCACCTCCCTACTCTCGTAGCCCTGCAGTATTTCCCACTGGCAATTGTGGTCTTGTATGTTACTGCATTTGAAGAGGATTTGGTTGTAAAATATAACATGTTAATCATGCTGTGCAACACTCTGATGTTCATTATAGCTGAGCTTAAGTGATGAAAAGACACTTTATCACATTCTCTATTGGCATTTTTTCCACAGAATTTAATAACTAAATCGACCATAAATTCAGTCTGGTTTAGTTTTTCTGTTGTAAATCCTCTCTACCCTCCTTTTTTAATAAGCAAATCAAAAGACAGCTCTGATGTAAGTTGTCTTGGACTCATCTTTTTCTACTTCTCTTGCTGAAGGGGATATTAATTTCTAATTTTATTCATGCTACTCCGTTTTTAATTTCATTAACTATTTGAGTACTCATTCTTCTTTACTTTTAAACTAGAAATTCCTGATGACAAAATATCCATGGCTTTTTCATTATATTCAGTGGGTGGAACTTCCTGGACAAATACATCTTGTATTTGGCAATCACACTTTAACTTCCGCTCGGGGACATACTGTGTTTTTAATTAGATAATATGAAAGACTAATGTGCTGTTGTGTGTTATCGGTCCCACAGATAACCACATTCCCGCTGATTTCATTTGGGAGATGACGTTTGTTCAAGGCAGGACAAGTACCCGTCTGTGTGACGGCATTGTGTTGCGGGAGTGTCTTTGCCAAGGGGAATGCTGTAAAGAACATGTTTACAGAAGTCTAGGATCCTGTCCTGGTGCCTGCCTCCTAATTCCTAGTGAGCAGCATGCAAAATTAACATAAACAGGCCATTGAAAGTAGGTTCTGCAGAACTCATTAGTTCACAATTGGACTGTTTTCAAACTCTGGGAGATGGTGAATGCAGGATGGGGCTTTTTGCCCAGTTTAAGTCCCTGTAGCTGCTGAGCAGTTCTATGTCATTCAAATGCAGTAATTTAGGAAAATGGAAGTGTGCCTAAAGATTGAGAATAGCTGATTGATATGAAAGGATGAGCGGATTTAGGGAATTTAGATTTTTTTAAAAGATTCTTGGATCATGTCACAAACAGGGTTTTGATAGGATTTGTAGATTTGTTCTTGGCTGTGTGTAATTCATGCAGATTTCAGGGAGACAGATTTTTGTTGTCTATTGTTCCTATCAGTATTTTAGCTCGCTAAGCAGAACTGGGAAGGGAAATTACATAGGATTCATTACCACCTTTTTAGATGCATTTTATCTGGTTTTAGAAAATATTTTCACTTCTATTTACAGTGAGGTTACTTAATGGCATTACCACAGTTTAACTTGGCCTTAGGTGACCTTTGCCACTGTCCTTAATGTGGTATTTTGGCAGGTTAGTAGTGAGTGGCACTAATTAGGCCCTCTTCCTGAAAAGTTTGCAGGGCGTTTGCTCTGATGTCTCAGTCCCACTTTGAGCCTCCCCCTTTTTCAGCAGGGGAGTGTTGGTGTATTACTGTAGGGCTCTCCACTCTCCATCACTTTTCTGGCAAACATGCTTTTCTGTGGAGGTGGCCCGCCATAGCATACTGTGATATTCCTGATTGATCTTCTCATTGGCAGTACTAGTGACAGGTAAAACCTTAGCAGTCAGGGGCAGTGGGAGCTCTGCTCAATATAGCCATTGTGCTTCAGCTAGTGATAAGCAGGGGGTGCTTCTTAATTAAGAATTAATATTCAAATGCTTCTGGGAAAAAAAAAATCACATTCCAGTCTCTTTGGGTCACAAAATGTCAGTCTGATAATGGCACCCACCTCTCTGACTTTACTTGCTGTCGGGGGGGGGAAAAACAGATTTATCTCTGAACAAACTTAGTATTTTTGTTTTTTCTCAGTCTGTGCGATTGTAATTAATGTTAAAACACTCTCTAAAACAAGGGATTTATTATAATGCAAGGGTGAGGATGGCTTCTATTGACCTTTCCCTCTGCTGGAGTTTCAGTGTTTTAGTATGTGCTGCTTGCACTGGAAAGAATTTATAATCACAGGGCTGTCAAAGACAACCATTGTTCTCCCTGCTCTGAACATGTGGGTCAGCTACAAGTGCTTTCATATCCCCCAGAGCCAGGAGCTGGCAAAGAGTAAAGAGCACAACTGAATTCTTCTGAGGCATCGGGAAAAGCATTTTGCATATTTTTCATTGCTGATTGCTTGAGAAAGACATCCCTCTTTCATAACAGGAATTTCTCTTCAAGGTAGACGGAGGCTGGGGCACACTGCTTTATTATTTTGCCTAGCTGAAGCAGCAACAACAAATGCTGTCTACTGGGGTCCTGGCCAGATACAATAGATGGGCAAGGAGAGGAGGGGGATCTTTTGGAAAGCAGCAAACTTAAACCTGATGCAGGCACGATGTTAAAATTGTAGTGCCTTTGGCTGTGCTATGGACTGTGGACGACAAGTCAAGTTTCAGGTTACTTTCACTTTTGTTCAGTGTATTAACTGGTCTGTTGGAACTTTTTCTCAGTTCATTGTACTTACCTACTGAGAGTAGTTTCTTCTTAAAAAGCATAAAATCGTGGTTTATTGCAAGCTTGCACTTTGTTTTGAAGGGAAGAAGGGGCAAAAAACAAGGAAACCCTTTTTTAGGGAGGAGATTTTTAGTACTTGGGAAGATGCTTTGCTTTCTGATGTGTAATGCATCTCACGAGTATTTCGGTGCCTTCTTTATGAAGCAGTCCCTGCTGTATTTCCATGTAGGAAACAGAGGATATTGAGAGCCCCAAGCGCAGCATTCGTGACAGTGGCTATATAGACTGCTGGGACTCTGAGCGCAGTGATTCCCTCTCCCCGCCTCGCCACGGCAGAGATGATTCCTTTGACAGTCTGGACTCCTTTGGCTCCCGCTCGCAGCAGACACCGTCTCCAGATGTAGTGCTCAGAGGGAGCAGTGATGGTAAGTACCAGTCACAGTGCGGCACATGCATAACACTGTGACACAGAAGTAACGTTTCTGTAATAAATGTGCCATTCAGAAGCTGGACACAGCCTCTGAATCAGGCTAATCCAGTGGGAGAACTCCGTGAATGCTGATCTGTGCTCCCGAGGTGTGGGTGACTTTGCCAAGAGCTTACCTGAAGTTTGCCTCAAGATAGTGTAGTGTTGGGAAATGAGTTACATCACTGCAGTGTAATTTTACGATGGGAAGAGTGCTTTTCTGGGTTTTGGTGTAAGAGGATGTTATGCAGAGCCATTTTAACTTATAAACTACGCTGAAGCAAGAAATAAAATTGCAGGAACAGGGTGTAGTGAACTGTAGTGAATAAAATGTTTGCTTAATTAGATACAGGGCAGATAAATGACATAGAAATACCTTGAGAATATCTGATACTTGACAAATTTTTGAAGTCTGATGTACAGCACTTTAGCAAATGTCATATTTGTTTTTATGGCATTTAGAAAACTGGGTAAATTAGTACTTCCCAGCATCAGAGCTTGGTACACATCTGTGAGAAGACATGCAGCTCTAGGCATACAGACGGGATGCTGCTTCTCTGCCTTTCTTTTCTAATTCTGAGAGGTTTTCAGAGGCTTGTAAACACAGCATGCTGGATGAAGAAGGATTTGCTAGGGATAGGTGTGGACCATGCCCTTAGGTTACCTGTCATGAGCAGGATTCTGGTTTAGGGCAAAAAGATACATGATTGAGGCTCTCTCTGTGCGGTTACATTCCTGATGAACAGATGAGTAAGTTAAACTTCATCATCAGATGAAATTATGTTGCACACATGAATCACTTCTCCTTAGTAAAGTTGTTTATTTAATTTAAAAAGGAAAGGCAGGAAGACTTATTGGTAGGAACCAGATGTTCATACTGCTTTTGGCAGTGTGAAAGAAACTGGTGCTAATCATAACCGGACACATGACAGATTTCCTCAGTTGATGAGGAACTCCTTAGGACTGGAAAGCTGGCAGGGAGAGCTGGTATCACAGTAGATTTATGAAAGAGCTCTGGGAAAATCAGAGCTAAGATCTGCTCTGCTGCTTTGAGTGGCCTGTGGTGTTTGGGCTGTTACTGGTTGACCATCCAGAAACAGCTACCGGGACTGATACCCTGAAACAGCCTCATGACCCCTCAGACACTGAGCAGAGCACCGGCTCCACATTATAAAATGTTTTTCTGCCTTCTCAAATGAGACAAGCATGGTGTTGGCAAATAGGAACACCTCACATGTCCTAATCTAAAAGTGTTGCTCTGTCCTAGGTGTCCAAGGTATGTCCAGTGTCCCTGCCTACCTGGAGCTGGTAGGCAGCCAGGTACATATGTCCTGTAGCTGCTTCCTGTCAATTTCTGCTGTATTATCAGATTTTAGAAAGGTTTTGTGATTGTTTTCCACAGATTGTTTGCTAAGACATACTATCCTGTCAGATTCCTGAGTCTGTAACAAACACAAAATAAAATGAAAGCACACAAAGCTTGTTCTTAAAAATTAGTCTTGAACCAGGATGCGTGCAAATACTTTGTGCACATGTATGACTTGTCCAGCCAACACTTTCTAGTGTGTCCTATTTTCCCTGCTTACTACTGCCATAACTTCACAGCTGTCTCCTCCAACAGTTGCAGGTGAGGTGTAACTTGGCTGACCTCTTTTATGTTGAACCTCTTCCTGTGGTCCCAGCAGGCCAATGTTTTACTCAGCTGTGAGTAGTTTTTGATAGAAATAGCGTATACTGGACTCGATGATCTTAGAGGTCTTTTCCAACCTAATCGATTCTATAATTCTATCTGCAAAGTTGGATAGAGGAAAACATTTTGCTTTCATTACTTCTTTCTCCATTCAAATAGGAGCTTTATAAACCAAATAATACTATTGTGAACTAAAACTATGATTCCTTCCACTCCTAGGAGGAAAAAAACACGTTATTTAGGTGATCCTAAGATCACTTAGGTGATCTTAATAGTTTAGGTGGGAGCACAATGCCATCTATGATTAGTCTCACTGTTGAGGAACTGCTCTGATGTTCCATGTGGAGCCTGTCCCTTAGCAAAAAACAAACAAAACCAGTGGTAGAGTAGAACAGTTATTTAAAATACAGTAGAATTGCAGACTGAACTGCCTTTAGAGTTGCCAGGAGATAAAATCCTCTGCTTGGCCAGTTGTGCATGGATCCTTTTAAGAAGGATGTGTGCATGTCTGTAGTGTATAATTGCTTGTTACTAGTTGTGGAAACTGCCGCTGCTTCTACTTAGAAATGCAGAACAAAAAACTTAAGGTTATAAATGTAGAGCACAGCTGCATCTTCCATTCAGTTCTTTGGCTTCAAGTACTTTTCTTGCAAATTTGAGCTGAAAATAATTTCACGAGTAAAATATGAATAATTAAAGAAGCTGTTTTACTTTGAAGTAGTCAGCTTGGGGATGCTGGTAGGCACATCAGTAATGAGGGAGAGGAGTGTGTTCCAATTCCTCTGCTACTATGGTTATCTATTCCAGCATTTCTCTCTGCCAGTTCAAGACTGGTTTTCATGTGTTACAAAAATAGACACCAGAGCAAACTCAAAAGCAAACAGAATAGCAAATAACAGTAAGGTATCTTTTTCTTATCTTTTAGTTACCCTGTGCCCTGCTCTGTCTAATGACACTACAGTTCTTCAAACCTCAGCTATCCTCAGACACCCATGATTCTGTGATCGTGTATCTACTTTTTGTTTAGACACAGACTCAGGGTACCAATTGTGGTGCTAGTTGTCATAAGTTCTTAACAAAAATTGTTCAAGCAAAAGATTACTGACAAAAAAGTGCATTGTGATTTTTGTCTAACATTCATTTCCATTGTGTCATGTCTTTTTTTACTGTTCCTTTTCACTCTTCTTCATCTCTCTCCAAGCAAATCATTAAGAGCGCAATCTACTGCAGAAGCTCTTTGCAAATAACATTCCTAGCATATTTAGACCTCTTTTTCTTCCCCCACTTTGAATTATACACAAGCTACTTGTGATTTTTATGACATCATTGTTTTTGGTTGTTCAGAACATAGCACAGTGAATTAGCTATTAATTTACTAGTGTGTTGAACTGACAAGAGGACACAACCTGGGTGGCTTCCCTTCACCCCCAAAAGGGGAACAGCTAATTGCATATGCGAGTGCTGCGAAGGGGGCCAAGGACGAGAGACATCCAACTCTCAAAAGCTGGGAGAACATACAAATGCTGATGGGACAAATGGCTGAACACATTCCATTTCACTCTTCAAACCAGTGCCCATGATGAGGTTACACTGCTGGGAGAAAACTGTTTGCAGGAATTCTTTGTGTATTATATTAAAAGGCTCATGATAATGCAGGGAATCTAGTGAATGTCTATGAGGTGGCTTCCAAAATGGCTATGAGAGCAGTTCCACCCTGCAAATGCTCTTCAGGCTGTTTGTCCTACAATTTGGGAGTTTCAAGTCAGAAACTTGCCTAAGTTTCAGTGTTTTAAATGGGTTGTAAATACCAGGAAGCTTAATTCATTTGAATGAAATCATAGTAGTAGTCACCCAGCTCTGTTAACCTCGTATCTTTTTCTCTCCAGCTCTCGATTTATCTCTCCCACTGTATTTCTTCACTGTACTGATCTAACCTCTAAATCCTGAGATCACTTTCCTCTCTCCTTGCACCTTTCCACCAGGGGATCAAGTCTCTGTCTATTTTGCAGTGTGCTAGACTGATAGACTGGGCAACCAGTGAGACTGGAGAGAGACCATGGAGCCTTCTGGTTCATAGCAGCTGATGCTATTCTCAGGTCTTGACTGAAGCTGATGCTGTCTATGTTCAAATCGTCATAGTAATGTGTGTGTGTGGAAACATCCACATATTCCTGCCATTCTGTAGCTGTACAGCATGGAACCCTTTTTTGCTTGTGCTTGAGCTAGGCACATAAAAGTCTAGGTTCAAAAGTGTGAATCAGGTCAGGCATGCCCTTACGTACAACTAGCAGTCATCTGGGCTTTAGGCAGGTAAACTTCTATCCTATGTGATTGACAAGTCTGGCTTAGTTTGAACCTAAGGTTTTTTGATGTGACCTGAGGCTGAAAATCAGTTTTTCAGGGGATGATGGAAAATAGTTTACTGTCTTTGTAGATGTTATGGCTACTACCTTCAGTGACTGATTTTTAAAATACAAATGTGGGTAAAAGTGGCTAAATGTAATTTTTGGTGGTGTCTCCTCTGATTTATAGTTTTTAAAAATGCAACTGGATGAAAGTGAAAATAAAAAGGATTTTTTTTTCTCCTTCCTCACTAGGGAGAGGAAGTGACTCGGAAACTGACCTACCACACAGAAAGATGCCAGATGTGAAAAAAGATGATATGTTGGCGAGGCGGACCTCACACGGTGAACCTAAATCAGCTGTGCCTTTTAACCAGTACCTCCCAAACAAGAGTAATCAGACTTTCTATGTACCTGCTCCGCTTCGGAAAAAGAAAGCTGAACGAGAGGAGTACCGAAAGAGCTGGAGTACAGCGACTTCGCCACTAGGAGACAAACCTTTCAGGTAAGACTGGCCTGTCCACCTACTCCTTTCCTCAGTGATGATGCTTTAACACTTGCCCAGTTTTCATTCTTTTCACAAGGTGTTTGATACTGTAATAAATCTCTTGTTGGTGTGGTACTGATAAGTAGTTTCTGGCAATTGGTGAAGCTAGTGGAAAAGCAACAAGTGGAAAATCATTGTCATGATGTCATTATTTACCTTACAATGCAATGTATAGCTGGTGTTTG
>WEIT01023466.1:0-31959 GCA_013389985.1 Dryoscopus gambensis | reverse complement strand
CCCTGACACAACTTCAGGCCGTTTCCTTGTCTTGTCACCCTAGAGAAGAGATCAGTGCCTGCCCCTCCTCTCCCCCTCACAAGTCAGTAGCAGACTGCAATGAGGTCTCTCCTCAGTCTCCTCCAGGCTGAACAGACCAAGTGAGCTCAGCTGCTCCTCATACAGCTTCCATATTGATAGCATTTGAAAGAGGAAGAAAATCTAAGTTGCTGAGAAGAAAGACACTTAATCAAGCACAGATAAAATCTCTGTACTTGGGTGTATTTGCTGTGTATGTACTTAGTTACAAACTTGTTAGGACCACCTAAGTTAAATATTACTAAGACCTCTCTTTTTTTTCCTTGCATTAAACTACAGGAACCCTTGGCACTAGCAAGTGGGGCTTTGCCAGACTGGTGTGAGCAACTAACAAGCAAGTGTCCTTTCTTAATTCCATTTGAAACAAGACAGTTGTACTTCACATGTACAGCATTTGGAGCATCAAGGTAAAAAAAAAAATCAAAGAAGTATGACTGCTTCCTTTTCATTTTTTACATATAATAGTTTCTAAATTGCTGATTTCCAGAAGGACCTTAATCCTATTGAGACAAATTTTGCTTGCCAAATTTGAATAATTCTGGATAATAGAGGGAAGAACATGGAAAATCTCAGAATGACAAGAAATTTCGTTTTTTAACTTTAGCTAAAGACTTGGTTATGTACTTATAGCTAGGTTATCCTCTTGGCCAATTTGGGTTGCAGTTCATTGCATAAAGGACTGCAAAATAGAAAACACTTGGAGAATCATATGAATTAAATGTTTTTTGAAAACATACACCTAATCACATACATTTCATGGTCCAGCAACTGGTTTTGGATTGTTTTGGTTCATTTATTTTTAATTCACTAATATTTTAACAAACAGAAAAAAAAATCTAAGAATAATATGCTATTTTGAAAGTGACTATTAGCTGCATAATGAAACTGTAATAAAAACAGATTATAAAACATTTAAGGGTACCCTCTAGAGTGCTTTGTTACCTAGGAATCGTTAATCTTTTGATTGCAGCACTAATTACCTTGAGAGTATGTAGACAGTGTAAACCTTTTTGCTGGTATACTTTTTGTGATAAGAAGGAAGAATTAGTTTTTGAGGGTTTTCTTGGCTATTGCTATGCTTTGTTTTTTTCCAACCCAAAGGGTAGAGAGAGAGTTGCCAAAATTACTGTTTTGTCTTTTATATGCAGTAGAAATGCCTCATGAAGTGTATAAAATGAGGTATTTAAAAAGAAAGAAAAAGGAAGAGAAGCGAAGGTATTATCTTGCAAGACATCAGTTTAAATCTATTTATTGTGTAAAAATCATAACTTTTGCAGAAAAATGGCCCACGGGTTTGGGTCTTTTTTGTTTTGTTTTGGAAGAAGGTTATTTTTAGAAAAGCTTCATTTTAGAGATCCCTCAGGAAACATTGCATGTTACTTACTTTCTAAGTAAAGAGCTTTCTTAAGCTCTTGAAATACTGGTAGTAGTTCTAAAACTTATCTGTTCTGTATGAACTCTAGGTGTGTACACTCTCTATCTCTGTCTGTCATGATATTTGGCTATATTTGCAAAACAATCAACAGACGGTAGCTTTGTAGATAGTTTATTGCTGCCTAGATGATAATACATACAAAAATTTGGAAATCTGACTTTGTAGAAGTACTGCTATTACAGGCAGCTCTTCACTTCACTGATATGGGACTATTTGTCTATGATTGCCCTTGAACTTTGGTTCTATGTTGCTCTAAGGAGTGTGTAAGTAAATAAATCTGCAAAACTTGGTCAGTATCAATTGGATGATGTGCAGCTGCCTTACAGTATGTAATGAAAGGTGTAATACATGTTTTTTTTATAAACAGTTTTGAGCATCTGTGATTAAAAGTTCAACAGTAAGTGCTACCTTTTGTTCTTTCCACTGCAATGTGAAAACTATAGGAATTCAGATGAAGAGTTGTATATTTTCTTTGGTGTTATCCTCAGAAGCTGGCACTTACATTGGAAATTATTTAATTTTCTGACTTCATAAAATATGAAGCAGCCCATATTTTGGGGCATTTCAGGCTGATAAATAGTTTGGTTTATACCTAAAGAAAAATTAGGAGGCAATTAGTACTTAACAAGTCACTTTTTGTTGGTGACTACTTTCAAGTTTTCATGCTGGTAGACATGGAAATTTTAAATAACTGGTGTTTGGTTTTTTCCAGAGCAATTGTATGGCTGCAGAACAGACGTGAAGCCACTGTTGAACGGACAAGGACCACGAGCACAGTGCGACGTGATGATCCGGGAGAATTCAGAGTTGGACGCCTCAAACATGAAAGAGTAAAAGTTCCGCGAGGTGAATCCTTGATGGAATGGGCAGAAAATGTCATGCAGATTCATGCAGACAGAAAATCTGTGCTAGAGGTAAAGCATATCTGCCTAGCAGAGCGAGGTTAGATAGCTATTTCTAATGTACTGGACAGGATATTGAATATTCTGTTCCATAACCAACGCTGAGCATTTCACTAGGATTTTCTTTTACTATTAACCTTCCTTGTGTTTTTCTAGGTTGAGTTTTTGGGGGAGGAAGGAACAGGCCTGGGTCCTACCTTGGAATTCTATGCATTGGTGGCAGCAGAATTTCAGAGGACAGATTTGGGAGCTTGGCTTTGTGATGATGATTTTCCAGATGATGAGTCTCGTCAGGTATATTTTAATTTGCATTTTAAACTGAGTACTTGTGTAAAAAAAAAAAAAAAGAAAAATGAGCTGGACATCCATGTTCATAGAGCAGCTAGTCATCATGGTCAAGAATGACCACTTTCATCCTCAGCTTGTTTTTTTAATTGTTCTCTTTTTTAACGGAGCAGTAGAGTATAAGAAGTTAGGTGGTGCAGATATAGAATTAAATCCACCTTTAACCATATCTGCTTTATTTGTCTATCTCTTGACTCAGGTTGATATTGGTGGTGGATTGAAACCGCCTGGCTACTATGTACAGAGATCATGTGGACTGTTTACAGCACCATTCCCACAAGATAGTGATGAACTTGAAAGAATAACCAAACTCTTTCATTTCCTTGGAATTTTCTTGGCTAAATGCATTCAGGACAATAGACTTGTGGATTTACCCATTTCTAAGCCTTTTTTTAAACTCATGTGTATGGGGGACATTAAAAGTAACATGAGTAAGTTGATATATGAATCACGGGGTGACAGAGACTTGCACTGTACTGAAAGTCAGTCAGAGGCTTCTACAGAAGAAGGGCATGATTCCTTGTCAGTAGGAAGTCTGGAAGAAGACTCCAAATCAGAATTTATTCTTGATCCACCAAAACCTAAGCCTCCTGCCTGGTTTAATGGAATTTTGACATGGGAAGACTTTGAATTAGTAAACCCACATAGAGCTAGGTTTCTAAAAGAAATTAAGGACCTTGCAATTAAACGACGTCAAATTTTAAGCAACAAAAGTCTGTCAGAAGATGAAAAGAACACAAAACTGCAGGAATTAATGCTGAAGAATCCATCAGGTTCGGGCCCTCCTCTTAGCATAGAGGATTTGGGGTAAGAGTTTTCATATTTATTTATAGATATGCAAACAGTGTTTGAGATGGAAGAGAGTGACAGAAGTCAACACATACTAAAAAATTGTCATTTTTAATTTTTAAATAGCATCATTGCAAGGGGGAATCCACAGAGATGCAGCCATATTCTTTTTCCTTGGTTTGAGGATTTTCTTTTCTCACTTGCTGAGTTTCCTAATCTTAAATGTGGCTATGCTGCAGTAATGTATGACTCCAGAAACATAAATACTTGTAAAATCACACCTTTAAAAAAAGGGTGATTCAGTAATTTCTGTGCTACGATAACTTGAAATTTATCAAGATTTTTGGAGAGCTTGTAAAGAGGACAGATTGTGTTCCTAGTGCAGTGTTTGAATCTGTGTTAAATAGAGCATGTGTTGACTTTTAGCAAATGTAAAAGACAAAGTACCCTTACCTGTGTAAACCCATGTTAGGATGTCATCCTCCCTAGTTTTAAATATTTCCTTTGAAACAACAGTTTTTCTACCATTAATATGATGGGTTATTTATTATAATCATATTGTGCCGCAAAAATTGCATAGTGTCAGAGTTCAGTAATTGCTTATGGCCTTGGAATAATAGACTGTTCTGAGCTGGAAGGAACCCCCAAGGATCAACCTGCACAGCATCATCCGCAGGAGTCACACCATGTGCTGGAGAGCATTGTCCAAACACTTCTTGAACTGTGTCAGGCTGGTGCTGTGACCACTTCCCTGGGCAGCCTCTTCCAGTGTCCAATCACCCTCTGGGGGAACAGCATTTTTTCAATACTCAGTTTAGACCTTCCCTGACACAACTTGAGGCCATTGCCTCAGATCCTGTCCCTGGTCACCAGAGACAAGAGATCAGTGCCTGCCCCTCCTCTTCCCCTCAGGAGGAACTTGTAACTGCAGTGAGGTCTCCCCTCAGTCTCCTCCCCACTGAACAGACCAAGTGACCTCAGCCCCTTGTACAGCTTCCTCTCCAGACCCTTGCCCATCTTTGTAGCCCTCCTATCAATGATCTGTAATAGCTTTATATCCTTAAATGGCTTGTGGACTTTAGCCTGGCTTGTTACGGAGAGAAAGCAAGTAACACTGCTGAAGGGCCTAAATGCCTAATAGGTTAAGTGGCTCTGTAATTGTTATTGCTGGAAATTAATGGAAATTATTTTGCTGAATTTGTGAACTAAATTAAATGGTTTGAGTAGTTTTGAAGCTGATAGCTTAAAGATATCCAAATTTATGAAATTTTCAATGGTTATCAAATCTACATAAATAGAGGGTGAGTATATGCATTTGCATGCCCTATGTTTGAAACACGTATTATCTGTGTAGTCCATTACTGTTTGTAGTTCTGTACTTTTGTATATACATGAACAGTGGTACAAAGTGATCCACAGTGGTTTTGAAATCCAGTGAGGTGCTTTTGGGTGTGACAGGTTGTAAATCTGATGTATTTACAAAAGCAGTAGCAGACTTTGCAATTATTAACTACTGTTGTATTTTGAAGTTTAAATTTTCAGTTTTGCCCTTCATCCAAAGTATATGGGTTTACAGCTGTGGATCTCAAACCAGGTGGTGAAGATGAGGTAAGGAAACAACCTACCTTTACAATTTAACCAGCAGTTAAATTTTTATTGTCTCAACAATAACTTTAATGAACAGTGAATTCTTACAGTATTTATCTACTATTTTCTGTCTTTGCAGACTGTAACAATGGATAATGCAGAGGAGTATGTAGATCTCATGTTTGACTTCTGCATGCATACTGGTATCCAGAAACAAATGGAGGCCTTCAGAGGTAATTGTAAATATAACAACATAGATGAAGCTAGATGGAATAATGGATGTTTAGGGTGTGCTGGTTTAAAGTGGTGGCATAGAATGGCTTTCAAAAATAAACCTTTTACTTAAGAATGCAATAGGTAAGATACTCATTTCAGAATACCTTTGCCTTAGTTATGCTGTTTTTAATCATGAAGAGGTTCCATTTACCTTAATTAAGAAACTATTGATTGATTTTGGTTTGACTAAAATACAACTTAAATGCTGACATTATTTTATAAACATTATTTGGACTCTTGTTTATAACTGTATCTTGTGTAAATTAAAGATGGCTTCAATCGAGTCTTTCCAATGGAGAAGCTGAGTTCCTTCAGCCATGAAGAGGTTCAGATGATTCTTTGTGGAAATCAATCACCTTCTTGGGCAGCTGAGGATATCATCAATTACACTGAACCCAAACTGGGATATACAAGAGATAGGTACTTATATTCTGAGTGTTTTTAAAATGGTAGCTAAAAGATAACGTTAAGTGACAGAATGTCCGGAATGTTCATTAGATGAAGATGCCAAATTGGATGAAACTGGTGGTTTCTGAAGAGCAGGTGATTATCTAATAACCATGTGTTACGACAAATAGGTTAGAAGGTACTTGGTAGTTTTGTGATGAGAGAAGATAAAAAAATTATTTAAATACAAGTAACTAGTGAAAACATAGTGGCAGCTAATACAGATTACTAAAAATAGATTTTAAGAGTTTTTATTCTCACGTTTCATAGTAGTTACAATTTTTTTCCGGCCGTGTACAGTTGTTACTTTGCCTTTATTTCTTTTCTTTCTCTTGAAATGTAGTTAAAAAAGCAAGTGTACTATGCAAGGGACAAATATACTTACTGGTAGTTGACTGTCAGGAGGCGGACTTGATGTTTTTGGGTTTATTGGGTTTGGGGTTTGTTTTTGCTGCTTGTCATGTTTGGTAGCAATAATATACAAATTACTTCTGGAACCGTGTTAGAATAAGCCTGCTGAAATGTTTGAGCCCTACTTCCCTACTCAGTCATATGCGTTCAAATGCAAGATACCCAAATAATACCCCAAGATATGTATGTACCTACATTTTTTTTTGTGTAATACTCTGCAAGGAGATTAAAGACTATTTTTCTGGATTTTAAGATGTTTTATGCTGAATACTCAACAGGCCCTAGAATTTTAAAATGTTTTCTTAAATGTGACTAAAGATTGTAATTCTACTGTGCCAAGTTAAGAGAAATTAAAAAAACCCTCCACACTCTCATGTAGTGTTATCAGAACTAATTATTTTACTTTATTTTAAGCCCTGGATTCCTTCGATTTGTGAGAGTCTTGTGTGGTATGTCTTCGGATGAGAGGAAGGCTTTTCTCCAGTTCACCACTGGTTGTTCCACACTGCCACCAGGAGGGCTGGCAAACCTCCATCCCCGGCTCACTGTTGTGCGCAAGGTACAGCCTCGCCCAGTCGCCCTTTAAAGCAGCTGCTTTGGCTTTGCAGTGCGAGACTTTACGTCAACAATGATGATTTTTATTTTAGTTATTTAATTTATGGTACTATGCTAATTTTTCGGTACTAACCTCTTGTTTCGGGTCTGTTCTCTGATATCATACATATTTATCTCATATACTTTCATATATAATTCATATATTTAAATATCAAAGTATTAATGTACATATAAAGCAAGTATATTTATAAATTGGCCTGTAGCTTTGCTGATGCTCCTGTTTCTTGACAACTGGTGTTATGTATGCAGCAAGTGCCATGAATTACAGGACTTTACAAATTTTAACTTCCATACTGAATGCTGTGAACAACTGCAGTAAACATTCTTTTTTCCCCTCAGGTTGATGCTACAGATGCAAGTTATCCATCTGTGAATACATGCGTGCATTACCTAAAGTTACCTGAGTATTCTTCTGAGGAGATTATGAGGGAGCGTCTGCTAGCTGCTACCATGGAGAAAGGCTTCCATCTCAACTGAGCCACTGCCTGGGACATGGAAGTGTTTTCTGATACTAGTGAAGCCTCTTGTGTTTGTGTGCAAAAAATATGATCTCCACGCTGTGCTCTGATGAGACTTGCCTTTTTTTCACCTGTGAGGCTTTAGGAAAATGTGGAATGTTTGTTAGCTGCTAATGACAAAATAAATCCTTGTAACTACACAGCCAGCAAGAAATTGGCACAGAACACTGTGTGATGCTTCAAGGGCTTGCACAACTGGAAATTAAGGTGTTTCTGTTTGACTGTTCCAAAGAACAGATCATCAGATTTTCAGTGTTCACCGATACAAATTTCTAACAGTGTATTGTGTAAAGTTTGTCTTTTAATACCCTGTACACTACAGTTGCCATCACTGATCCCTGTTTTGCTGGCTTTAAGCTAACTGGTCAGAAACTTGCTTCCTTTAAAATTTAGACTTAATGGGCATCTCCAGCCTTTTCTTTTTTAATGGTGCCTGCACTATTGGAGTATTTTAGTGGGTTTTTGCATATAATCATGCACAACCATTTTTTTCTTCTTTTTCTTTCAAGTGGGAATATATTTTGATTTCTCAAATGCCCTGCTATAAAGATCAAATCCTTAAGTGTGTTTGTGCAGCTCAACAATAAAGCTATTAAAAAACACTGGTTCCTAGTGCAAGGCACACTTAAAGCAAGTTTTACTTTTGGTTGTATTTTCTTTGTATATTATAAACATTTATTTAACTTGTTGCAGTTTGAAGTTTAAAAAAAAAGCACCCAATGTGTAAGCTCAAAAGTAATCATTAAAATGTTTGCAACATATAAAAATGTCTCTTCTGAATACTTCATTAGTACTTATTAAATCTCTGTACATGTTCTGAATAATGTGCCATGCTTTTTTAAAGGTTTAAAAGAACTACATAAAAGAACTACTGATCTCACAAATTTATCTCTGTGTTCAAATCTTTTCAGAATAAGTGCAACTTCTTAAGAACGAGACTGGCAGTAATAACCTGCATGTGGCAGGTTTTGGTGCTCTTCAGTCTGCCCATGTGAGCTGAGACTATAGTTCTTCATTACACTGGAATAAAATCTGGGTCAGATGCTACAGCTGATTCAGCCTTACTTGAGATGGAGTGGCTGTCTTGGTTTTACATGTGATATTTATTGGAAAACAAGTAGATTACAGTAAGATAAAGCAAGATGACACTATGGTTTTAAACATATTTAAGTGGTGGATACCAGAAAAAAAAGGCTATTGTAATTGAATCTATGTAATAAGTTTTGCTTCCTGCCAATTCTCTTTGTTAACAACCTTTTCTCAGGCCACTGCTGAGAGAGGCTTGCCAAAAGACTCTGCCTTGCACATACAGATCAGGTTGATGCCAGATTTCTTTTCATGGTGTTATTTGTAGGACTTTACAGCAATGTTTTTTAGATTTCCCGTAATGCAAAATGGGAGGGGAACATCCACCATCCCACCTGCTCCTGTGCTTCAGACAAACACCTGTGTCCAGGTCTATGGACCTCTGCTCCAGACCCAATGTCATCTTGTTTTGGTAAATGTGTTACTGTGTGAAAGCTGCGTGGATTATTCTCACACACAACACTCTTTGCTCCTCAGACCCTGGTTTCTGGGTGGTTGACACAGACTATGCTTGTTCAGTATCAGGTTATATCTAGGGTTGGGCTGCAGGTTAAGAAGAAGGAGCCAGATAACAGCTCTAGAAAGGTAAGTTGGAAGTAAGCTGAGATTGCTAACTGTCCCCTGACTTCCAGAGCAGTGTGCGGGTGTGAATCAGCATGCTGGATGCCTGGGAACGCAGCTTAGTGTAGCTGTGGCTTCCTGCTCAAGAAGGGAAACTTCATTTGGTACCTACCTGGTACTGTGAATTTGGGTATCTTTTATTACTCATCTTCTGCAACAGTTTTAATCTTGATGCATGGATAGCATATACAAGAGAAAAAAAAATACGCTTGTATGCCAAAATGGAAAAGATTTTGTGTAATTTGTGAAGCCAACATGACAAAAGAGCATTTAACTTCTGATTTTAATTATCTTTTATTAATATTATAATATTTAAGTGCTAAATAATTACAGTTACAACTTGGCAAATATGCAGAAATACTTAATACATCTGTACTTTTCATTTTGTGTCCATGAACTTGCATGGCAAAGGGAGGGAAACCAGCTTTTTGATGAAGGATGAATATAGTTTAAAAGTGGCCATAAAAGTCACAGAACTATTATTAACAGTAAATTTGTATGAAAATAAATCAAGTTGGTGCTTAAGGGAAGGACTGAAACTCAGTTTGAGTTTGTATTTCTATGTTTTTTGTCTTCTAGATCTGGCATGATATTACATAATTCAAAATGATATCTAGTCATTCATGGTAGGTTTCTATTTCTTCATCCTTGAAACGTTTTAAAATTGTTGACTGTTCTAGGAAGATTTCTGCTGGGTCAGTAAAGCTGCATCTGAATCCATCCACATGTTTAGCTGTATCTTTCCCATTGGGTACACAGAGTATAAGAGAAATAGAAAATATTTTCCAACTAATTTGAATGTTCCATGAGTCAGTCTTGCAACATCCGAAAACTGCTATGGGCATATTTTTGATGCTTTTGCCATCTTTTGTAAAATGCCTTAGTCACTCTTGCATCTTCCTAGCCTTCTGCCACTTTGTCAAGCACAAACAGAGGGGCGAGAATTCTGTTCCGGTTCGTTTCCACAATGCAACCATTTAGCACCATTTCATCCAAAATGATGTGCACTCTGTCCAAATTGAACATGATCTAGAAACATTTCAAGTTAAGTGTATATTGAACAATGTGAAGATAAATCAGAAAAAAATCTTAGGCACCTAAGTCTTTAATAAAAAATTACAAAAATAGGTATTTCTTAGTTTACTCTGGTTTATTTGCCATTATTTTAATAAAGCTGAGGAAACAGTTTGACTGACGCTTTTTTCCTGATCACAGAGTGGTCAAAAGTAGAGAAGTTGAAGCCCCAGCAGTATCCTGTCCTGGAATATAGTAGTAGGACATAGTGGCAAAAGCCAGGTAAACTTAAACTTAGATGTAGGTTGTTGGAATCCAGCAGTAGCCTGCATTCCAACAGTTTCCCTTAACTCTACTGCATCCAAACCTCAGTATCAAAGAATGCGGAGGAGGAAGAATAAATCAAGTCACACAGGCATGAGCTGCGGGTAAATCATAGCTTTCAGAGGACTGAAGTGTATTTTAAGTGCCTTAGAAATAAGAAAGAAACTGCATTAAGCAAAAACCCTTAAACCTAGTTACAGTATCCTGCCTTTGATAAAGTTAACCCTGCCCTAGACAAAACTCAAACAAGAGCTAGAACAATTTACCATTCCTAGATAGAACAGATTAATCCATTTGCGTATGCTTTAGGTAATAATTACGACCACCATCGTAAATTAGAACTTGGCCTGGATAGGTCAGAAAAGGTAGCATCAAGGGTCGTGTCACTTTCTTATTGGATAATTTAGAAATATAAGGTGTTAGTTTTGAGAGGTTCGGGGCGTGCGCGTGCATCTTCCATCTTATGTTGTTGCTGCTGCTGTTATGCTTCGCTGCTGCCGCCGCTGCTACTGCTGCCAACACTTGGGAAATTGGACTTTACTGTGACTCTGGGCTTTAGCCCATGGACTTTACTATGGACTTAGCCATGAAATAAAACTTCTTTAACAAAGCACCAACAGCCTCAGCCTTTGACAACCCGTAAGAAACTCATCAGTAGGTAGTTAATTTTACTGTCTGCCTGAGCACCACATATTGTTTGGATATAAAATGTTATCAAGGGCTAACAACCTTGAATGTGAAAATACAAAAATTCTGCATTCTTCCAAGAAAAGTAATTACCAAGTTCTTAAACACTAGATGCTCAAAATTTCCTTGCCCTAAATTAGTAACAGTGTTTGATCTGCTTGGAAATAGCTGAAGGAGGAGTATGCTGATACATAAAGTTGAGTCATTGATCTAGCAGTAAATCTCACAAAGAAGAGCAAAAGTAAACGAATGGTTCATATTTTAAATACTTTCTAAAATATATTTATAATCTCTAATATTCACCTAAAGGAAGGTAATCTGGAGCAATACAAATTTGTACAGTTGTGATATATGAAATTTGTCCATAACCATATCTGTCTTTCCTTAACTTTATCTAACAGCATCTGTCTCAAAAAACCTGATGACAGGCCTTACTGGGGTATGAAGTGGTGGGCATTCATGACACGAGTGCATACATGCAGACATGAGTGTCCAGTGCATCCACTGAACAACTGCCAAGGGTTACGCTGTGAAAAGAGTTGGATGTTGCCATTTATCACCAGAACCTGAAATGGAAACAGGCACAGCAGAGCAGCCTGCTGGGTGCATCTGTTACGCCTCACTGACACACATATACAGAGCATGAATAACTCTTTATCTGCCTTACTCTCCACCTGTTGCTGCTCTTTACGTGTTCTATGCTGAGCACAACAGATCTGCATTGCCTGCATTTTGTACCTTCTAAATCTTGCCCGTGTACTGAGGACTACTGCAGTGCAGCTAGCAAGACTTCGTACAGTAACTTCTAAATACATCTCTCAATACATTTTCGCCACTTTGATACGAGTCTCTTGAGTGCCTTCTCTGCCCATTATGCTATTTATGACACTATGGATTGAACTCAGGAAGACAGCCTGGTTTTGCTCCAGTCCATGTATTTATGCTAGTGGACTTCCCTCTATAATCAGTAGAGTTGCAAGAATCAAGTTTTTGAACATTTTCCTCTGCTCAATGTGATAAGTATCAGTCTTACATTTTGCACATGCCTCAGGCATTGAAGAAGACTGCTCTGACTCCTGAGTGCCAGTGGATCTGACTGGGCAGTCAGCCGTACTGCTGTGCCAAAGAGCAGGAGCACTGTGAGTACTGAACTGTAAATGACAGCAGCTCAGGAGCCACTTACCTGTGTGTATTAGTTCCTCCTCGCTGTGAATGCTCTGGGCTGAACTCAGTGCTACTGTGTATTTGTGCAGAAGGGGAAGCAATTGTATCACTGCTCCAGCAGAAGTGTTCTGCCTGACCAAGGCACAGCATGTCTAGGGATGTGTAGCAGCTCAGTCCAGGTCCCCAGATAACTTCTACTACTTACTGTTAGGTGAGAAACTACAGCTGTCAACAGGGTCTTGGAGATGCCCAAGGTTCATCACATAGCTTCTAATTTGCTGACCTAAACTTAACTACCTAATTTAATTCTAAATTATATTTCAAATAGCAGACTTCCTCCTGAATCTGACCATAGGCCTGCGTTGTTTCTAAAAATCAGACTCGTGCCTTTTAATACTGAGGAGCAGTGCTGTCCTTACAACTTCAGTCACCATTTCTGTGGTGCCAGAGACAAAGGTGGTAGCTTTACTTGCTTGGCAGTTTAAAGATTGAAGACAAATTTCTTGCTCTGATAAACTTACTGAGTAAAGCAGCCTTTACAGAAATATTTTAATCTGTGAAGTTAGGATTTCTTTATTCCAGTAATATGAGAAATTTTAGAAAGACAGCTGTTTTGCTGCTTAGTTCACCTCTGGCACTGCTCTGCACTGGGCTACAGGATCTGTTAAGGAAATTAGATAACATTCCGTTCAGGTTTCAACAAGTGGGAAAGCCAACTCCTCCTGGCTTTTAATTTTTACACTCTACCACTGATTCACACTGCTCCAGTTCCCATGGCAGAATCCAGACCTTCCTCTTCCTTTAACAGTTACAAGAATCTAAAACCCAGACGACGTAATCAACTAGGATCAGTGATGATGCAGCAACCTGCCACTCCCCATCATCCTGTTTAAGAAGACATTTAAATCACATCTAGCACTGTTTTTCCCCTGATGTATTTCCAGAAGAGCCAATACCATGTCAAAGGAAAACTGCACCCACGCCAGTAAGAATGTTGGAGCTGTTCCACTCGGACCCAGTGTGGTTCAATGAGATTTAAGTTCCCCTGCAGGCCCTTCCAGGTTATTTCCAAACGGGTCTGCTCCATTGCAGAGAAGTGGTATGATTTCTGTCCATCTCTAATGTGGTAATCTCACAGTCATCATTCCAGAAACAGTAATTTCATCAGCAGTTTGAATGGGGATACTAATACCATTCTGGAAAGATCTATCAACTTGATTTTGGAAGGTCCCAAAGCATTCTTCAATCTCTACCCTTAACCTAACATCCTACCTCCCTTCACCACACTGTTCTTGGCAAACAACTGGATTGTACAGGGAGCAACCCTGGCTCTTTTCCCCTTCCTGTAAGTTTCACCTATGCTCTATGGTTAAATCTTGGCCAACATGGCTCAGCCATTCATGTCTGAATGCAGTGCCCAGGGAGGGATATGTATTTGATCCTTAGCAAGGCTCATCCTCCCCACCTGTTACTTGTTTGGCAAGTGATCTCAAATTTCAGGGTTTAAAGCCCTGAAGTCATAGATCCACACCCAATTGAAAGCAGCAAAGCAAACCAGTTTGAGCAGCTGGCAACAGGAAAAAGCTGTATTTGGCATTTGCACTGCCATGTGCTCCACCCAGAGCTGTCATTTCAGGTCCTGCTTCCAGTAAGAATCCTGGCTGCCCACAAAAATAGGATCAA
The DNA here is from genome assembly GCA_013389985.1 of Dryoscopus gambensis. NCBI lineage: Eukaryota > Metazoa > Chordata > Aves > Passeriformes > Malaconotidae > Dryoscopus > Dryoscopus gambensis. Next base: position 17,977 of record WEIT01023466.1, on the reverse strand, counting down.
GGGACTCTCACTAGATCCATGCAGAGGCTAACAGGACTTTTTAAACAAGTATGCAGAAGAAAACATGTTTATCTCTGCATGCCAGCCTGGGCAAAGGTGAGCCCCCTGGCTTTGGCTTCCTGATTTCTGGCAATGCTGCAGCAGCTGCATACCAAGCAGCAGAAGTAAATGGTACCTACACAATTGGCATTTTAAATGTTATGCTGGCTTTTGGTAACTTTAAGAGCTCCCGTTCTTAAAGACATTAATGGTACTTTCTACTATCCCAGAGTTTTTATGGCACATGCATACTAAGAGGAGGTAAATGTGACACAAGAATTGTGTGTCCTTTCCCAAAACATTATATAGATAGTTAAGCAGAAGAGAGGGAAAGGAAAGAAGGAGAAAAGGCACAGTTAGCATTTGCAGGTAATAAACTTCTTCATATGGAGGCATTTTAAAACATCTCTAATTCAAGGGTGTGTCCAGGCTTAAGAGACAATGAAGTGCACCTTGTGATCGCAGGACACACCCAGGAGCACAAACAAAGGCTTTGTAGATTACAGTGCGGGTACAAAGGGGGCAGATGGTTTGCTACTGAATATACGGCGCTACAAACCCTCGATTTCCATCCTGTATGTTCATCTTCAACTAGATAGGTTGGAGTCGCTTCTTTAATTAGTCTAGACTCACACATTCTGCCTTATCTTTGCTCATGTTCACTTTCAATAACTTTTAGCCTATCCAATGGCAGACACGTTTAAGGCACTGAAACCCATGAAATGCTTTCTGACCCTTTCTTCCTCAAATGACTGTGCTGACATTAAATAGAAGACAAAGGTGCCTTCAAGTTCTGTGAAATTCTAGAACAACTAAGCTACTTTTAAGCTAGTCCTTATAGGTTTCCATTTCTTCCACTTACATTACAGTGCAAACTGAAGTGCATCCTTATAAATTCTCAGAATAAATTCTTAATTCAATTTTCTCACTCCTTAAATGCACTGTATTCTCAGTGTTACCCCACCAGGGGCTGAAGAATACAGTTGATTCACATGGAAGTATTCCCTGTATCAAAGCTTCTTATCTATCCTAGGAGGAGCAGCAGCAGCCAGTTGCAATGGAATGTAATGGCTTTTTTGGATCAAGACAACATTATTCACATGCTTAGTCCTAGAGTACTCTGTCACCCCCTCCCTTCCCACAAGGGGAGCATAAGCATCTGTTTCTTCTGGAAGTTAATAATGTGTCTTCAAGTAAGCTTTGCTTCACCAGTTCAAGCAATAGAAAAGTCACCTTTAGTAATTTTAGAGACTGTCACACTCATCAGCATTTTGTTCCCTATAAAGCTGCTGTCCTAACACTTGTGTTTTTATAGTCTCTTCTGTCCTCATCATAGCAAGAAAGTAGTTCCTACACCACCCAAGCTGGAGTTTTAGTGTTACAGAAAACCCCACCCACTTATTTTATAGACAAAGTGAGGCTTATCCAGTGCTATTAACACATTAGGCACAACAGCCCGAGGACAATTTCAGTACTTGTTCATTCAGCTGGCCCAACAACACTACTTACTGATATTTTAAAAACAATCCAAACAACTTTAAGAATGTTATGTCATTCCAGCATAGGTACTCTTAAGTGTGCAAATGACTCTCAAAATGAAAGTGGACATCATATACTGGCTAAGTGGTTCACAATTCACACACGAAAGCCTCTGTAAAAAGCTGGCTATTCTCAAGTACTTAGCCAACAGCTAATCCGTGTTCATTTTTGCAGTATACATGAGACAACTGGGCAATTGTTCATGCATTGTTTAGTATCATACATGCTTATGTCATACACCAACATGATGTATAAATTCTGTTGGGAAGGGTTCAGATCGTCCCTGCCTTGTGCCCAAGGCACCCTTCTTGGCATCTGACTCCAGGTAGACCATGACAAGCTACAATGTGGATGCCCTGGATGAATTCAGGTGTGGACCTAAATGAAAGCTGGAGCTCTGTCTCAGCTGGAGCTGCATTGCCAGGAATACTGGGGTAATGTACTATGTCTAGGAGCTGCAAGAACCAGTGCACGTGCTGCAGGTTTGGTGTGGGCTCCAGGGACATTTCCACTGTGTGATAGTCTCAGCCTCAGGATTTAATGGGGCTTTGCTCTGTGCATGGCTGAATAGCCTTAGTAATTATGGCCTATTTTAAATGGGTTTTGATTTCATGTAATTTCCTGCTATTTTTTTCATGTTAGTAAACACTACTGGCTATATAGAATAGCCACTATCACATTTAAAATAAACTTCCTATGGATCTGTACACAAAAATAATAGCAGAGAGTCATGAAATTATGAGAGTCTCCTGCAAGATACTCTGTAAACAAAGATTGTGTAAATACTACTTGGTGTTCACTGTTGCAGACCTTCAGATGATACCTTCTCCAGCAGATATTTTGCATCCAAGCTAACTGTACCGAGCACAAGAGTTAGCGTGAGACCATTTGGCAAAGGCAATGGTTTAATCACAGGGGACGATATTTTCTTACACATTATGAAAGGCAGGTTGATGGTTTATTTCTTGCACTGCAATAATAGCTAAGGCACTTGTCCAGATTGTTCTTCTGGGTCAGCTATTCAAACTGTTGTCAAAAATAAATACAGTCCTGAACAACTCACTTCCTCATAGTTACACCTCTGCTTTACATTTAATAGGGAGGGTATCTCACTTCATTTTGACTATTTTAGGTAGCCTTTCAACTTGAGAATTAAGGTCTTCTTCCTAAACAGGAGAATTATTTTGTACATGTGTAGAAATAAAATGTTTTATTATAAAATTGTTCCTGAAATGTATATCATAAAAAGTGCACTTCTGAATGCTAAAGTTAAATACTTCATGCATATATCATATGTGTTAAGGAGAGACATATTAGACATGAGCTTTTCCACTATGACCAAGTAAGTTAGTAATGCACACTCCTATTTTCCAAATATTTATATTCACACTGTCTCACAGATGAGACCCATGTAGATGAATTTCTTCAGGAATCATTCAGACACAGTATTGCACCCATTGCCAACATTAGCACTGGCATATAATACAACAACATCTCCAAACAGTGCAGACTAAGGACAGGATGCCATCCACAGGGACCTAGACAAGCGCAAGAAGTGGGCCAGTGGGCTCATGAGTTGTAAGACAACCAAGGGCTGGTGCTGCTGGTGCTGGGTCAGGACAACCCCAGGTATCAGCACAGGCTGGGGATGAACAGGGAGAGCAGCCCTGCCCAGAAGGACTTGGGGGTGCCGGTGGATGAGAGGCTGGACATGACCCAGCCATGGNAAGGGTGGAGCATCTCTCCTATGAGGAAAGACTGAGAGAATTGTTCAGCCTGGAAAAGAGATGGTGTAGGAGTGACTTAACTGGGGCCTTCTAGTACCTAAGGGGAGCCTACAAGAAAGCTGGAAAGGGACTTTTTACCAGGGCATGTAGTGACAGGACAAGTTGGAATGGCTTCAAACTGAAAGAGAGTAGATGTAGGTTAGATATTAGGAACAAATTCTTTACTCTGAAGGTGGTGAGGGACTGGCACAGGTCTCATCCCTGGCTGGAGGTGTTCAAGACCAGGGTGGATGGAGCTCTGAGCAACCTGGTCTAGTGGAAGGTGTCCCTTCCCACAGCAAGGGGGTTGGAACTAGATGACCTTTAAGGTCTCTTCCAGTCCAAACCATTCTATGATAGGCTGCAGCCTTTCTCAGCTGTTAAATGGGGTATTGGGAGTAGCTCAAGGTGTAGAGCTCTTGGTATGAAATTGCTGAGCAGAGGCAGCAGAATTTAGAATCATCAGTATACCAAATAACTCAGATAATCAGGCAATTGCATGCTCAAAGTACACTATATGGAAACACAGGAGATTCTTTTTATGTGTAATTACTGAATAGGTCAGGTTAGTCTCTAATTCAGCAAAGCTCATATACATGAGTATATATATCCTGAACGTACATAGTTCAGGATTAGAATTAACTGAATACAAAAAAATGTATTTCTATACTCGCTCACACATCTTAAGAGTCCCTTCACACTGGAATGTCATTACTGCTCTTTCATAGTATCAGTGAATTTATCAGTGGTTTTACTAACACCACAGCATTTTCTAAATTTCAGGAAGAAAACACAGACTCTGTGTGTGTGTGTATGTGTATATATATAGACATATATATATATAGACAGCAAATAAGACAGAATTCCAGCATTTAGCAAGCTTTAAAATACTTTCAAAAGTGAAAATAATTATTTCCTGGTTTTTGTTTTTTCCTTTTTCAGTAAAGAGGTAAGAACAAGAAAAATTACAGACTTTTTCTATGTTCTTCGTAAGTGGTAATTCTTAAAGTAAATAAATTACTTGACAGTACTTAATTGCAAGATGGCAGCTGTATTTCAGGTGTATAACTGAAACTCTTTGTACCAGCAGATCAGCATTTAACCAACAACAAATATAAGCATAAGAATTGCTGGAGTAGAGTGAACACACAGTGGAATTGGGAGAACTGAGAAGGAAGACTGTGCTACATTCTCCTGGTTTAATTTTTCCAGTACTGTGTTTTATTTACTTGCTATTTGTGTTTAATTGTTCAGGACTGTATTTTAGTATTTGTATTTGGGTGAAGTTTTAAATCATATTTTGATTAATACCCTGCAAAACATACACATGAAAATACAGCAGTGTAACGGGAGGAGTGGGAAAAGAAGTTAACACCTGGTTTCCTAAATATTCTCCTCCCAGGTTTTTCCCTCTTTCCAAAGATATAGAAAGTAAAACTCAATTCTTGCTTTCATGAAGGAAGATCAAACTGCAAGCATAATCTCACAAATAGTGCTGCTATTTGGCTCAAGACACAGCTGTAACATTCAGTTGTTATTACAGTCATTTCAATATCTATTTCATTGTAAACTCAAAGCGAAACCTTAAAGTAGTAATTAGTTAAGCCTGAAAGTTCCCCCATGAATTTAACTTTTCATGTAATTAGTGTCTCAAAGCAAGCTCTCCATGTCTTACTTTAAATGGATGATGGAGGATTTAAATAGGTGACCCATGTGAACATCAGCTATGCTTTCAGAAAGGTGCCAAAATGGTGCTACTTACTCCAGGTGCAAAACTGGTGAACCTCTGCATTGACTTGACTGACAGCCAGTGCTATGAAGACAGTATAAACTGGAACATACACCAAAAAGTGATAACAAATGGATTTCTGATACTGAAAAGGATACATCTAATTCACTCTGCAAGGAAAAGAGATAGACAGCCATTAGTTACAGTTTGATCTCTTATCTCTGATGATCTCGTCTCTTATCATATCATTATCATTAAACATTACACATCCCTTCAAAGGATAAAGAAAGTCTTCAAAATAACGATAGAAAATTTTAGAGTGATTTAGATTTCTGGACTGGACAATTACAATCTCTTTTCTGCAACACTGCTTTGCTTTACATATGTTACCTGTCTCTGTAACCAAAGCGAATGTTTTACTTAGAAAAAATCACTGAGGTTACCCACAAGTAACAATCTGAATATAGGCAGTGCCATCTGAGTGCGTGGGTGGAAAACCAGTCCTATATTCTCTCTTCCTCCTCCTGCAAAACCAGGATGTTAATGCCAAGTTTACACAGTTAAAGTTGTTGCTGCAGATCATTTCAACAGCAAAATCTAGACACTGTATACACCCACGGCTGTGGTAGTGGCTGCATATATTAGGAAAGGCGAGGTAAATCCAAGCTTTGGACCCTTAGCACTTCTAAGTATTCTCCAGCCCCAGCAACACAATTCTTCATATAGTCATCATTACACTTATATTTTTGGATTTACCCCAAGCAGCATTACTCATTTAACCAAAATGTCTGAGTTAGAAGCCCGCGTGGTCTCTCTGCAGTCAGCAGAAGAGATGGGAATCTTCACCAGTTGACTCGGCACACTTGAGGCATGACTCACTTTCTCGAGATACTCACCGGTCTCCACTGCCAGTAATGGGAGCTTAGGATGACCAAATTTCTAACTTAGGTGTCTCAGTTAAATATCTAAACTTAGAAACAATTAATAAGAGCCTTAGCACTTAAGGTCTTGCACAGTTGGGTGGAGATTCCCCAGTCTCTGCTAAAAGAGGGAATCTTTATCTGCTGCCTAGAAAATTTACTTTGATGACGTGGTGTTCATTCATGGTCTAAACCTGGTTTTAAGGCAGAGTAAAGCTGGTAAGGTTTTACTGGTAAAATTGTTACTACTTCTGTGGTCTAAAGATGATCTAAAGTGGACTAGCTCTAGTCTACAGGCTTCTGCTGAGTGACTCTGCCATTCTTCATTTAGAAGTTTTTAATGCATCACAAAAATTGCATTTTAAGGGCCTGATCAGTTTAAGATTTCTCAGCATTAAAAAAGTAGTTAGAGAATTCTGAACAGTATGCAGAATATTCCCTGGGTAGCCATGTAAAAGTGAACGGGACTCAGAACTACATCTCAAAAGCAACTTTGAAAGCTTTCCCCCTAATTCCATTAATGTTTGTTCTCATATCTGAAGTCAAGCTCTGTAAACTCCATTAGATAAAAATAGAGTACATGAGAATGTTTAAAGCCCTCAAGTCTAAAAATAATAGATGACAAAATGTCCTTTTAGAGTGGGAGGGATGTTCTCTCCTTTCCCAGAGTTCTGTCTCCATTGCCATCATCATAATTGGGGATTCTACTGCAATTCTGCAAATCCAAAACATTAATCTGTAAAAGCAGAGATTTATACTTCCTTGCTCTGTGGTTACTGCCAGAAACCCCAGCTAGAATTACAGCCCTTGTCTTAGTGCTTTGCCATTTATCGTGTTATATGATAATAAAACCAGAACCACTGAATGGCGTGAGATTTCCTCTACCACCCCCTTCTAGGTTTCTCTAGTCTCAAACCTGAAATGCTATGGAAAATAAAAAAACCCCCTCTGGTACGATGAACTCAGCAAATTTCTAACAGCTATCAGGGGTTGGGTTATATGTGTAGTCAAGGAATTATATATATACTACATTTATATGTATAAGAATTACATCTATTTTTGCTCGGCTTTAATTGAATAAAACTTGAGACGTGGTTGGCAACTATTAGCTCAATCAGATAAATAAGATGTGACTAAATTTAATTGTGCATTTCTGCGCTGCCAAGATCTAATTCCATTCCTGGTTATCACTGCTTAGGTTGGGACTACAATGAGCAATTTAAAGAGACAAATTCTGAACTCAGTGCAGTCAGAAAGTGATATACTTAGTACCAGCAGTTTCAATGGGCCGAGGTGATGTCACTTGAGATAACAGCCTAAAAGATTTGCCAAGCATCTAAACAGAAGGGTGCAGATGACTTTTTCAAGCATGTCTTTGAATTCTCTGCCATGCCTGCTATGGTACTAGAACAGTTACAGACTGTAACTGGGAAAGCAGTTACAGAGCCTGCATACTGATATCTTGTATGTACAATTACCAATTTAATACCCTCAAGTACATGGACTACAGAGGAAACTATCCAGTCCTCTTTTCTGAGAGGGATATCCAACACATTTCAGCAAAGGTTAACTGAAACTGTGCACATCAAAGTATGGTTTCAGTCATTTTTTTTGTAACAAGATTATTACAAACGCTATATTAAATAGCAAATGTTCTAACCAGAATTACAATGCTGCATTTTCAAACTTTGTAAAAACCAGCAAGCAAAAAAATCTCCCACCAAAAGGAACAGTGTCATTTTAAGTGGAGCTGTGTCTGATGTTGAATCCTTAACAAAATTACTATCTCTATAATAGTTGTTTTATCAGATATCCACTGCTGCCTGACAACAATATGGGGAGTACAAGTACAGACTGGTTTTTGAGGTTTCTTTTGCTCTATCCCTCTGATCTTGTTCAGTGAGAGTGATGTCAGTTCCCTGCTTCATGCTTACACCATCTTAATTGTGAATGAAGTTCTTCTGGGGAATGTAATGCTAAAAACTTCATAAGAACTGCAAGGTAAAACCTCCTTATTTCTTTAAAACATATAAAATTCCCATGACTAATTTAAGAGTACACGACCCAAAGAAACCCCATAGCATATAAAACCATGCTTTTTTAACAAAAATATTTCTCATATTCCTTGTCTGATGATTTATAACCTATGTTCACTTTTATTCCTCTGAAAAATCAACTTAAACTGCTTTTCCCCACGGTGATATTTATCAAAATTCTAAAATATTAAATCTTTTTCTCCTTTGATTTTCTGAAATGACACTTTCATCAAAGTTTTGAAAGAAAAAATATTTCATAACAGATTCAGTGTCTCACTCACCACTCTGCTGAAGTATTTGTCCAAAACTTCCACAAAATTATGAATTAGTTCATATACTGCCATCTCATTCTGAAATTAAAATCAAGTGAGTATTAAATCAATAGAAAATGTAATAGTACTCTTTGTGTTAATTCAGTTTGCGGTGAATGGAAAGCCACTAGACAATGCAGTGAGTACTCTGCTCAGGCCACGTGCTTACCCCGCAGAGGTGCCGAGAGCCGGGCAGCGCTCAGGGCAGCAGCTCCAGGCCGGCCACACAGAGCAGCTCTGCAACAGCCAATGCATCTCTCTCACCCGGGCTGCTGCCACCCCACTGCCTCCTTTGTTCCACCCCCCAGCTCAGCTCCATGGACAGACACGGCTAACCAGGTTAAACTTCCCATGCTGCAGTCACACCAGCCAACTGTAGCACAGAGCCAGCCTCTGCTGGGCCATTTCTGTGGCAAAGTGAAAATGATTTGTCCCAAACTGCCTGCCACGATAACCCTGACTTGAAGACACTGTGGTGGGCAGCAGCTCCCTTCCACACCACCCTGTTAAGGTCTCCAGTAGTAAGTGCTGAATTGATTTCTGAGAACCAGGAATCCATGCAAACACTAAGGCCTCCCAGGAGCAACCTGAACAAATGAAATAACAGGACTTGTCAACTTTCAGATACCTTTCTTTTTTCCCCGTTTTTGAAAAGCAAAATAAAATGGCATCTTTGTAGCTGACAGTATAGGAATTTTTTCTTTGGCCAAGGACATTAAAAACAGTGAGAAGTTACCACAGCTAAGATAGCTGACCTGGCTGTAATGCTAACATTTGTTGAGAAACCTCACCCCACATAAATCCCTGCAGAATCAGTACAAGGCTCAGGAAGACTACCTCATGGTAACAGCTCATTAAAGTCAAACATAGCACACTTGCTTTTATACCTTTCTTACTTCACAGAAATAAAAATTTGGGGGGAGGAGATTTGTTTGGCTTGAGGTTTTTTTAGTTTTTTACAATGACTCCTTGAAATTCTCTAATTGCTATTGAAAAAACCCATACTGGATGAAGACTTGAGCTCTAGCCTGTGATAATCACTATAAACATTCATTGCAAGAGGGTATATAATTTCTTACCTCTGTCTGGTCGATGCCAACAACTATGAAAAGGGCTGCATACTGTCGGTACACCAGCTTGAAGTCCTTGTACTCAATGAAAGAGCACTAGGCAGAAGAAAAATTAGTCAAATATAGCAACTACCATTTAAGCGTACAACAGTACAAAGCACATTTCTCAAAGAGCCTGAGCTTTCAGGTTCGTAAGACCCACAGAGAACAACAGATTTCCCAAGATCCATCAATTTCGACTTGAAAGAAATTTAGTACGGTAACTGTTACACCACACTTTTCATCTGCTGGCAGAAAACATGCCACCACTTTTTAAATGGAAAAACTGAAACATGCAGAACTGAGGTGACTTGCTTGATGTTATAAAGGCACCCAATACTTCCCCATAATTTTCATTTGCAAGCCCTTTGAAAAAGAGACTTAAAGGTAGTTTTTCTATTTAAAAATAATGACTTTTTTATGTAAAAATCAAGAATATTAGACTGCCAGACCTAGTGGGGAATTAACATGTCTTTCCCAACAGGAAGCAGCCAGGAGATGGCGCCGTCACACGCCGCCAGACGAGATGCCGCCGCCTTTTCTCTCCGGGTCATTTTGCTCGGTGCCCGAAATGGCAGCGGCAGCGCCTGCGCCGGAGCTTGCGCTCGGAAATGCCCTCGCAGAGCAGCACGAAGAGGTTCATTTCTTTAGCCACTGTCAGAGCTGCGAACTAAGGGACTTTATAAGAACTGCTATTTTTATTGAGGTTTCCTAGAATGAAGTATGTGAGGAGTGCTGTGCAAGAACACACATCATCAACGAAAAGTAAAGAAGCTGACTTCAGAACACAAAACAAAAAACTTCATTCACTTTCCAAGTCACATATTTCTCCTCTAATTCAGCTAAATGTGCAAAAGTTTGGTGTTTTTCTTAAAGAACCAATGGTTCAATTAAGTGAGTAATGAAAATCTCAATTTTCATTCAAGAAATTTTCCAAATTCTGGGTTTTCTGACTTTCTTGTGGAACACCTGAACACTTTTCTTGAATAAAAAAGTCTAATACAGAGGCCTAAAAATCTGTGTTTCCAACATCCCCTGTGCTTAGATAATGTTTTCATAATTTGGAATCCTCTATCCTAAGTTTTTTGTTTAAATTTGGAGCTGTCAGTACTCTGCCTTCTACCTTCTGGCAAAACAACAATATCTCTCCATCCATCTCTACCAGACAAGCAATACAAGGATAAAATGAGGTTTTTCCGGGACTTCTGAGCTTCTTCAAACAAATAAGACAAATCTTCCTGACAGTGATACCCACAACTCCAAAATATCTGTAAGCCTGAGAAAAGCATATTTATTCAATACAGAATAACAGTTCAACTGACTGAACCCATAATCTAGAAACTCAATCTTTTTTATCATGGGTACAAATGAAATAATGACCTGCAATGGACACTGATAGGTTTCAGAATTATCAATAGGAAAGGTGTGAGATGTGGACAAAACAAAAACTACAAAACTTACCTCATCCTTTGAACGGGAGAGACAGTTTTTGATTACTTCAGCTTCCAGCATTGTCCGTTTATTAATTTCTACATGCTCATAATACCTGGACAATCTTGTTTGACCTTGTTTGTTAACCATAAGAAAAAATTTTATCATTTCTTTTTTGTTGATTTCAGTGGTATATTTCAATTTTGGGTGCAGGAATCAAGAACAGGATTTCTGGGAGGGGGAAAAAAAAAGTAGTAATACATAGGAGTAAAGACTTCCTAAATGCTAGACAGCCCAGGTATGCATATATTTATAACTGAGTTTATTGCCAAAACATAGAATATTGAAAAAAATTCTCAAATCTCTTGCACACATCCCATGGAAAAACTCCCTTCCCACCCCCTCCCCCCACCAACTAATCACAAAGTATCTAATAAATAACAGCTTTCACATCTGAAATTTTCACATTTCAATCAAATTAATTTCTTGATAGGATTTGGGAAATTGGAGGGGTCAACAATCACTTCTTCATAACCACAAATGTATTCACCATTTTCTTCCTGCATGCTAGCTGGTTTGAAAACATTATCAGAAATTTGCCCGATACCAAGCCACACTAATACAGCTCCTACAAGTAAAATTTGCCTATAAGCACTTTTTCCCCCCCGACTTGTATTTAACAAGTACATTCAAACCATTGGCATATTGAACTGAATGGAGAGATGACAAAGGGAAATGTACGGGCCACAGCACATGATCATTTCTTAATGCAGAATAAGAGATTCCTAAATATTTGGATGTCTGCAGTATCAACACACATCTTGAGCTGGACCAGGAGCTACAGAAATCTGTCTTCTCCTGTCTGATTTCCCACACTGATCCAAAAGGTAAATTCTGCACTCAATGAAAACTGAGTGTGGGTCTTCAATAGCTAAAGAGAAATCTGTTCACATTAATTACTCAAAAGAGCTTTACCTCAATCTAAATAAATATTAATCCACTCAACACCACTGAAATATAGCTGTACAACATAAATATACCACATGCAAAGTACAGTGAAAAAGGGCATTAAAAAGAGCACAGCATATATCAGAATCTGCTTGCTAAATAATTGACATCTCTGATGTTTTGAAAATCATGAAAATAGGGTAAACTGCAGATGTAATTTTTTGAAATAGAAGGTCTGGGTTATTTTCTTTACTGCCTGAGAACAATCACCGTAATGTTTTCCATCTGACTCTCTATTTGGATCCCAGATTTATTGGCCCAAATACTCTTGAGGTTTGTGCACTGGAAATACAGCAACTACTGCAAAAGTTATTCCTTTTATTCCAGTTCTGAAGAGTTGGGCCTTACCTGGTGCACCTAAGGTCTCACAGCTTCTGTGACTAAGTCTTAACAGAAAAAACGTATCAGCAATCCAGAAAACAATACAGTGTAGCTCTTTGTGTAAAAACAGCGTATCTCAATGCAGAAAAGCAAAAGGGGAAAATATGTAAGGCAAGCTGCATAGGTGCTGCATTACATTATTAGCACCTTGAATAAGCTAATAATATATACCATCCATGGGTGATACCATACAAATCTTTCATGACAGTGGTGCAAAAAGTCCCATATATTGTGCTGACACTAATTATTGCTTTCTTCTGATTCCAAGTGGTCACCATTTTCTGAAAGAAAAGCTACCTCTTTTACCATCACTTGGATCTCAAGAAAGTGACCCTCTTTTTCTCAGTGTACTGTGGTTTACTCCATCTACAAAGAAGTTTAGATTTCTGTATGTAATTTCACATGTAGTTTTACTAATTTGACCTGATACTTAGAATTCACTCTTAGTTAAGTGACACATAGTTAGTTCAGGATCAATCCTTAGGACAACAGCGTCTGTTTGGAATCATGACAATCTCGGAGCTTCCTCACCTCCTCCAGGCACGTGAAGCCTCTTCAGGAACACACTTGTGTTGCGTCACTCTGACAGAAGAGTTGTGGAGCTGGTCAGCGCTGGTGCCGTGGTGCACGCAGCTTGTACACTGCACCCAGGGCTTCTGCATCAGCACAAGTTCGTCTCTGACAAAGAATGAACCAGGTCATTAAGATAAAAAAGGGCCCAGATGGAAATGTATGATGGGATCTTCACTGTTGGATGGCAAGTAGGCTGACATTGATGACTAAATGGGATACTACTGTCTATACAATCTTTGCTGTGTTTAGTACGTGGCTCTTTTTTTAGCCCCCACATTCTATTTTGAATTGCTGCTGGAAATTAGAGTTGCAATAAGATGTCTTAATATTTTTAAGCATAAAGTCAAAACAGTGAGATGACCTGGTCCGGTTTTGATACAAACCGTCCAAGAGGGACAGGAATGAACGACTCCTTCCAGCTCAGAACGAGGACCCCGAGCAAGGGCCAACCTCACAACAGAAGGAACTAGAAGCTACTCTAGAAGGCGTGAAAGAACAATCTAAGAAATGCTGCCCATTGTTTTAAGCAAGCTCAGACACGAGAGACCAACTGCATAACAGGTAACAGCAGCATTGACAGTTTTTTCATCTGAGTTTTACACTTCATCTTTGTGTTTGGCACTGCTGAAACAAGAATTAACGGTCCTCTGTTTTGATCCAAGCTATTTTAATAATTTAGTCACAAATGGTTCCACGGGCTTGAGAACTGGAGGACAGGGAGGACAGTACAACTACCCCAGGAGCACCGACAACTGTTGTACTTAGCGTTACTGTTAAGCAATATATAACAGCAAAACATACGACAAATTGATACCTATGATCCTATTGCAGGATTGGCCCCTAATCCTAATTATTCCTTTATTAACCTAATCTTTGTACATGGTTAATCCCCTTATCCCCTTCTGAAGTTATGACTATTTTATCTGCATTTATCCTTATGAATGGCCTGTATTGTTTTACAGACAAAAATATTTAGACCAGATTGTTTAGGGTTTTTTTTTAATCTGCACAAATGCTCTTATCCAGAATAGATAAAAAAAATAAAAAATGTTGTAGCAGAGGTAGAACCATAGTAGCACTCAAAAATGTTATCTGTAATTTATGAGACAACTATTATGCATAGGATTGGAAAACAATCAACAGGTAATCAGTCTGTAGGAAAGAGATCCACTTTTTCTGTAGCCATTTCTGTATTTTCCCACCAGCCCAAAAGATAGCTTTCAAAATTTTAACCAGAAATTTTGTTCATATAAATGGCAGCACAAGTACACAGTTTTGTGCAAAAAAACCTGGAATAAGTTAACAAGTTCAAATAATAGTTTTGTAAAAATTTACAAAAAGCATGCAAGCATAGCTGACTTCGAGAATAATGCTAGTGTTAAAAATATCTTAAAAGGTTTCTTTATTTCCTTTAGAGCTAATTCTGAAAAAAATCACTTGTAGTAATAAAAGCATTTGCTTGCACAATTTAGGCAAAAAAGGGAAATGACTGAGTTTTGTTTCTAACAAACAAAATTTATTTATTCTCTTTCCACCTTGGCTTTCAGATATAGAAAACATGTTAAAATGAGTTTTGCATATGTAGGATGTAAAGAAACCTGTGAAGTATAATGAACAAACAAAAAGCATATCTGTGCATGTTGATGGGTAAAGAAACCCCATTCCTTCAAGTTCTTCGTATTTGAGAAGCTACCATTTATGATCAATAATCAGTACTCTGCTTACAAAGCCAGCTACAGTTCTTCTGATACAACTCTTACGTGCTTTTCTGAGCATTCTCATGCACATGCCTGCGTGTATCCATGCACATACACGCGGATTACGATGCTTTTATGCATGCAGAATCAAATGGTTCAAGGGAATTGGTGACAAGATGCAAGCCTTTCATATCTCTGCCATTATTTTGCTCATTTTAGTAATGAAAAGACATTACTATCTGAAGGCTGTTTGTCAGAAATGAATAGGCTGTCTCATTCCAGGTCACTGGACAACTATCTGCATCACAAATGCGCTTAGGAACCAAAGACTGGAAGAGACTATCAAGATCCTGACGGACTGTCAAGTCCAACTCTCTGTCCCAGTCAACCATGCATTAGAAATTTTGTCTAGAGCAGCCTATGGTATATGCTTCCTGCATGTACTGCATACCCAACCTACAAAACAGCTCTGAAACTCTGTCACTGAATGAAGACTCCCTGTAAACAAAAACCTCAGAAAGCATCACTTGGGAAAGATGTAAAAAGTCTGGAAATTGCAAACTTTCCTTCAAAAGCAATTACCTTCTGGAGTGACTAAGTAGCACTCTACTTCCCTTACAAAATACTTCTCCTGTAAGGAAAATTTGGCATGCATACAGATAACATACAGTTTATCTGTTGTGATTTAAATATGAACTTTTACAGTGTGTTAGATCTCATCCTCATTAAAAATATCTCTCGCAGATAAATACCTATGAGAGAAAATCCGTATCGTGATTGGCCTGTGTGACTCACACTGCCAGGCTGACATGGCTCAGGAGCGGCTTCCAGGACACGTCAGCTCTGCAGGCTGCATAACCACATGAGACACCTCAAAGTAACTTGTCCCTGTTTGAGTAACACTCCTTTTCAGATAACAGCTGAGATCTCACAGAGAGGCAAAGCCTGCAACACCTGTTCTGCAGATAAAAAATCTTAAGTCTCCAGTGAGGCCAACCCAGCTGATTCTACATGCAGTAATATAAAGCATATTTTAAGCATAACTTTAATTACTTCTCTGGTATAGATACAAGCACTGAATTTAGTTTGTCACAGATTTCGCTAATATTTATACATACTCTGACATGTAGAATACAAAAAAAGAAAAACAACCAAAGTTTGAATTGCACTTGCAGTACAGCTGTAATTCAAATTAGACATGTGTCTCTCAAACTAAAACCACTCTAGTCAATGTTTAGAGATTTAGAAGTATTTTAGTTATTGCACTCTAAGAAAGGTTTGCAACATTCTAGGGCTCTCAGCTAGAATGTAAGTAAGAGATAAAAATCTCGCAAAGAAGAAATGGCATGACTACATATTTACAGAAC
Organism: Dryoscopus gambensis; assembly: GCA_013389985.1. Classification (NCBI taxonomy): domain Eukaryota; kingdom Metazoa; phylum Chordata; class Aves; order Passeriformes; family Malaconotidae; genus Dryoscopus; species Dryoscopus gambensis. The sequence goes on along the minus strand of WEIT01023466.1, from coordinate 2,071 downwards.
TGCTTCACCAAGAATTAAATATAAATGTTAGATAGAACTAAAGGCAAATAATGTACTGCACTGTCCAACTCTAAACAAGTTGATTTTCTAGATGCAGACATCTAATGGCACTTTATGTGTGTATGAAATGTAGAATCATAGAATATTCTGAGTTGGAAGGGACCCACAAAGATCACTGAGTCCAACTCCCGGGCCTGCGCAGAAAACCCCAAGAGTCACACCCTGTGCCCAAGAATGTTCCCCAAACGCCTCCTGAACTCTGTCACCCACTCAGCTTAGCACTGTGCCCACCTCCCTGGGGAGCTGTTCCAGTGCACAGCCACCCTCTGGGTGCAGAGCCTTTTCCTGATGTCGCACCCAAACCTCCCCTGGCACAGCTTCAGGCCGTTCCTTCGGGTCCTGTCACTGGGCGCCACAGAGAAGAGATCAGTGCCTGCCCCTCCTTTCCCCTTACGAGGAAATTGTTGACTGTGATGAGGTCTCCCCTCAGTCTCCTCGAGGCTGAACATACCAAGGGACCTCAGCTGCTTCTGAGGTCTGATACGGCTTCTCCTCTAGGCCCTTCACTGAATGTAGAACAAAATGGCTTAAACTGGAATTAAAACAGTAATGAAAATTTTAAAGTGGGTAAATGATAAAGGCATGAAGCACAAGCAGGTGTAGCACAGAAACAAGTATTTCTTTTTGTTTATTGAGCTTCCTATAGATTTATTGTACAAAACCATGTAGCAAATGAAGACCACATACATAATCAGAACCCTTGGCCTTACTACTTTTGTTTTGAATGTGGACTAGGCTTTAATAAAACCACATACAATTTTAAATTTATCAGTGAAAGTAATTTTTGCATTCTAAATACTGTGCCCATAACAATTCATCAAAAAGATGAAACAAGTATGTCTGTGTGGCTTCAAAAGAAAACACTGTGTTCAATTTCAGGACAGGGATTTTTTAAAAAAGCAACCTTACTTATCTAGGGAAGTCAAGAGAGGAAGGAAAGAATAAAAAAGTTTTCCTTTGCCGTTGTCAAACTGCTGGCTGAATATAGTAACGGATTTAAATTGCAATAACTCCCCTACACTCAGGAATGAGGAAAGTCCTGGACAATTGGAGCTAAACAAAAGGTTAAACTGGTTATGAGCTAAGTCTCAGTTTTTAATAATGATTAGGTACTGTCAGGAGACAATGAGAAGAAATCAGCTGAGGTGGAAAGGAGTTGGATTTAGATTGCCTAATCGGTATGGAATCAGGAAGAATGTACAATGACATTTTAGGAGGAAATGATCTAATGGAGAAGAAAGGAAGAACTGGATGAACTAACTGAAGCATCAATACCCACCTAAGGAAAGATTAGTAAAGAAAGGAAACACCAGTACTGAGATAAACAGTATTTTTTCCCAGTACTTAACAGAATTCCAGATCTGTCAAAAATGGACCTTTTTTAGGAAACTATCCACGTCGTGAATTTTTACAGCACGTAAACACTTTGAAGAGAGGCAAAACCAAAGACCTACCTTACTTAAAATGGGTGATCTATAGATCATTTGAAATAGGACGTGACAATAATTTTTAAGTATTACATTTTAAAGCAGTATTTTGCAATCGAGGTAATCGCCCCATGTTCAAACTACAGCATCAAACACTGCATTGCTATCACTGATAAAACTGAGCCAGATAAAAGAGACCGGTAATTTCTTGCAAAATCGTCCTCATGGGGAAAAGACTTTTGAATAGCGAACATGGTGCACTCTTCCTCACCAAGCGGGGAATACATTACACACATCACAACCGAGATATTAGGAAAATGACCAGAAATTAGCCAGCTTCCAGAAACATACCATTAATCTAATACATCTACTGTAAGCCACCTTCTTGTAGGGCAAACTCAGCGCACCATTAAACGGCGCAGAGTCTCAAAACCTGAAGTGTTTGACGCGCGCTGCGCGCCGCTGTAAGTCACAGGCCCTGGCCTAGCTGCATTCCCGGGGACTCTTCCCAGGGCGTTCGGCACTCCCGAGTCGCGGGGCGAACCGAGCCTCGCCGCCACTTCCGACTGTCACCCGGAGTAGAC
>WEIT01023465.1:745558-794685 GCA_013389985.1 Dryoscopus gambensis | reverse complement strand
AAATCATTCAGTCACATCAGAGAGTCCCACTCTATTGGATATGAACTTTAATCAATAAGGTCCTCAGTACTTTTGCCCTCTTAATGTTAGCAATGTCAGGATTCTCCGAACAACTGAAAGTTTTTTTTGCAAATCTATAGTCTGATTTTCAGTTCAACTTTCCAAAAGAACCTGTGATTCCCAAGTCTAAATTATATATTATTGGTCTTTGAGGTGAGAAAAACTTAGCCCCAAAATGANGAAAAAAAAATTACTAGCCTGGTTATTATTTCTCTTATATTTATGTCATCTAAATACTGAAAGCTATAATCAGGGTTATACTTCAATACTAAATAAGCAATTAGCAGTCAGACACTAATATCAAGCTGACATTTCAGAGGGATTTTAAGATCCTCTGGACCCAAAGTTCAGCCTGTATATCCATTAACTCTGTGCATTATTTTTTAAATAGCACTATCTTTCCTGCCTAATTTGGTGATGTAAAACCACAGTTTTCAAAGACTAAATACATCTTGCAGAAGACTGTCCCCATCTCCCGACAGCAACTCCACATCTCAGATTCACTATGACACTTTTCAAAGGACCCTTTCTAATAAAACCAGGTTGGGCACTGTCTTGATGGTGCATGCCCAAGTGTGCATGCCCATCCTGCCTGCGTGAATGGCAGCAATGTACAACTACTCCTTCTCCGTGTTAATTAAAACTACAAAGTATCCAAAAATGAGAACAAGAGAGAGAGAGAGTGAAACAGGACAGAAACCTCTACGTTTTCTCTCTGGAAACACGACCACCTTCCACATGGGTCCACGGGGATGGGGAGGTTTCAGCAGCAGGAGAGAATAGGTTTTTCTTTTTCTAATAAAAAACACATTTTGACAAACAAAAGCAGCATTACATTATTCTACTGCTGTAGTTCTACAGTACCATGCCAATAACATGACAGAAACACAACTTACAGATAATTTAATCACAATATTATATGGCAGATTTGCTTTAGAATGTACAAAAAAACCACCAGAACGCAAACACTTTATTGTTATGGAATTGTAGTGGAATTGTACACACATTTCTGAGGTCACAAGACATCAAATAATAATTCCTGATGTGTTTAGTCTACCCTATAACTGAGGGTCTACACACAAAAGGGTCCATCATTTATTCCCTGGCTCCTTCCTTTTCCTGTGGGCTCAAATGCTGCACGGTAAACAGAAATTGTGCTGTAGCCAAAACCTGAGAGTAAGGTGAAGACACAAAAATGAGAATGATGTCTTGGAGCAGCTGACAGCCATTAGATCACTACCACTTTCCCACAGGAACTGGCTCCAGTATTTCTGCCAGGGCACTGGGTTTTCTGATAATACCACATACCTTTTCAACATGGCATGGGATTTAGCCACAGGTTTTATGCAGCTAAATCTTGTTCATGCAAAGCCTGGAAGATTTGAATGGGAATGATTAATTATTACCTTTTAGCACTTTCTTTTGCATAAAGAATTTAGAGTTTGGGAACAGTCCTTGAGGAAATTACCCCTTAACACTTGTCCCTCAGTACTTTATAATAAAAAGTTCATCGCAATAATTTTTCACAGAGGGAAGTTTTTGGATTTTTTTCTTTTATTCTCCTTTTCTGAACATTCTTTGTCTAATCCCTTTGATTTATTTTTTTCCTCATGGGTTGAAGAGATCATCTCTACCAAATTCTTTAGTACTGATTGTAATTAACAATCACAGCCTGAGCTAAATTATTTACTTGCTGGGCATCTGGCATTTTCCCTGCAATCAGTAACTGAAGGTGACATTGACACACTGGAAAAATCTAGAAAAATCTGAGCTATCCAGTTTTTTACTTTTTTATGGATGTTCAGAAATTACATTTTTAATCTGGTAGACACTAGGCTGTTCTTGGTAAACTAATAGAAACACTCATTTTCCTTTGTCTTCCCCCAAAAAGGTCATAAGCAATTTCAGATTAGATCTAAGACTCTTCCCCTGCCTGTAGTGAGATTACGTAGTGGGATTCTGGTGAAATTTAAATAAACTAACAATCTTCCTTTATTTTGACAGTTTTTTGCAGGACATTCCCAAACCCTCACTGGATAATTACAGCATTATCTAAGAAATCCACTCACAGGCCAGACAACTATGCTCCGAAATATACAGCAGCTTGCTCTATATTGTATTTATAAGAATAACATCTAGCTTGTGAGATAAAGATAAACAAATAGCATGATCTCAGAAGAGCTTCCTGATGCGGTAACTGCTGCTCAGGAAAACTTTAGATACTGCCTCTCGTGCAGCGGGGTACATTTCCACTATACATGTGATTCTTAGCTAAGTTCATTCAATAAATCTGTGTCCTCAATTCTTGACATCGGCATTCTGCTTTCTCCCTTTTCCTCTGAATTGCCTTCACTCCTTCAGCACGGGTTGAATGACTGATTAATTGTAATAATTTTAGCATTGCCTTTGTTGCTCACATTAGAGATGTCATTCGTGTCAGAAAGCAGAGATGAGCAGTGCTTAGTTCGCCTTCTGTCCTTGTATAGGGCCTGGGAAGGAGGAAGCTCTTGGTGTCCTCAGGGTAATTATGCTGGTATGTATGACTGTGGGTAACTCTGAGTGCCTTGAGGTGGAAGCATCTTGTTACCACAGCATGACCACCAAGAGCAACATTCAAAATGCATGTCTTGCAGACAAAAACAAGCAGAGAATTTCCAGAAAGAACAGTTGGCAATTTTATGATAACTGGGAAATTGAACGTGTTTATGCTCCAATGGCAAAATATCTTATTTCCTGCCTATAAACAAGGCCCAGCCTTGTGGTGTCACTGTGCAGAAATGAAGGGGGGTAGAAAAGGCTTTGTAATACCTTTGTTATCATCCTGTCTTCCTGTATCCTGCCCCTTGCCCCTGGCTCTGCCACATTAGACTGTGGTCATGAATGAACAGTTAGAAAGATAAAATGTTTTCATTAGCAGTTTTTATTTTGCATTTCATATGACTTCATTGAGGGCAGATTTGTTTGAATTACATCTTGCATTTCAGTAGCATACATTCTCACCAGGCACTTTTGTCACCCATGACCAGAGTGTGTGATCTCCATGGGCACGTCTGCCCTGCACTCAGACTGAACAGGGAGGAGTGCAACAGAAAACCTTACACAGAGCAGGAAGACCCAAGATTTTTTAATCCTACCATGACTTAACCACAAAGAAGCTGGATGATTTATCCCCCTGCACCACCCAGTTCTGTTCCGATTCAGGACCCAAAGCTGAGACAGTCAGATTTGCAATCTTGTCAGCTGAGGCTGTGGAGTACTGACAGATGCCCCAGAAGACTCTCAATGTCACCGCCCTCGAAACTTCTCTAGCCTCTGCATTACCACTCTGCTTGCCAGTCAGGAATTCAGAAATTATGCTTTGTTTCCTTTGCATCTAATTTACATATCAGACAGGATTGTCATTCTAACACAAAAATGTCCAATCAAGGAAAAAAAGAATGGCTGCAACACCAATAAAGTACACACCATTATTAAGATAGCTGTTTTTAAATACACAAAAATTCTTGTAAGGCTTTGATGAAACCCCCTCACAAACTACCACCTCTAAAACCCTATGCTGATTGTAGGAAGGAAGATTGAAAACCACCAGGAAACAATTCTGCAGTGTGAAATTCAGTGTGTAATGAGGGGTGCAGGTTCCCTCACCCTGGGCATGCTTTGGTCAAGCTCATCAGGCAGCGCTGCCACGGCTGAGGTACCACTGTGATTCTGGCAGCAAGGAGCAATTCTGTTCACAGAAGCAACAGCAAAGGGAAACATGCTTTGAAAACATAGAACACTGAGTCATGCTGCCATTTAATGACGTTTACATCTATGAGGATGGGGTAGAAATCTCTTACATTCTTTTCCATCTGCAGTTCTTTGATACCTTGAAAGACCCCCGCAGCTGCAGTTTTGCTCTTCTCCATCAAACTCTTGCCAGGGACACACTGGAGCAGCACACCAAGCCCAGCACATCGGAGCAGGGGACCCCATTCCTTCTATTCAACTTCCCCAACGCTGTTTAAGATCAGAACAAGTACTGGTTTCTGAAACTGCCACGGGAGGATTCCACAACATCTTTAGAGAAACGAGATTATTTGAGCCTGCCTATAAATACTTGAAGACTGGAACTATATCAGGAAAAGATACACAGGTAGATCCTAGCATCAGAAGGGCAAGCATGTAAACATTTTTAATGCAGCAGATGAGATGTTAGTTCACAAACCTAATGTTCATTTAGTCAAATTCTCATTTGGTGACAACTGACTTCCAAGGCTGAACACAATTATGTCAGAACATCACCAAGGACTATGTTAGTTTGCAACTGCACTGGCTTTGTAAAATTTAGGGCCTGATTCATTAATATTCAAGGCACTTTGCAAAGGCCATCTTTTCTGTGAGCTTTTTAGCAGAGATAGACTGATACATCCCAGCGGGTTTGCGATTCACAGTTGTAAGGTGGATTTGTTTTGGCATTAGCATAGTCAAGGATTAAATGAATTGCATTTAATAAATAAACTCTCTATCAAGATCTACATTGTAAGTAATGTGAGGTGGCTAGAAGCTGCAAAAGTGTCAGAAAACAATCAAAATCTATATCAAATGTTAAGAAAGCTACACAGAATGCACATTCCTTCTCTCTCTGACATGGGTGATTCTATTCTTTTTCTATCCTTTCTGTCTTTTCCTTCATTCAAGTTCTAACTTATTTCATACTGCTACAATATTTAAAGCCATGCAATACACAACACATCAATTTATTATAGTCACTTGTTCACGAGATACAACCTAAAGAAAAAGAATTTTCTTTCACTAGAATGCCTTTAAAGTCAGATTGTGTCATGCATTCACGAGTTAAGGAAGGCATTTGAAAGACTTTATAATTTTAGAGTAATGTTAGAAGGCAGCAAAGTCTGTTAACAGCGTTAATGAATTCCCATCTCAGCAAGAAAGGAGCTAACTACTCTTTCATTTCAGATTATGATTATCTTGGGCTTCAGGCAACCACTTTGGCCATGGAAACAAATACCTATTTGCAAAAGCAGTTAGAATAAGACTGCATTTAATTGTGTATCTCTTTGGTTCTTGATCAATTTAACTTTAGGAAAGAAAAAGCTCAAGAGCAGGTTCTTTGGATTTAGTTTTCTCTTTTAATTTGAATAAAATAAAAAAAATTAAAAGCTATTGGCCATAATGACAACTAAAAACAGTGCAATTGCCATATCACAAATACGTATCTACTAAAGGACAGACCAGTACTGATTCAGCAACCTCCATCCTCCAGACTTTCCCAAAAATCAAAACAATGTGTCCTGTTCCCCTCCCAGGGCCAGTCACGAAGGTTCCTAACAGCGGCACTGAGTGAGGTGATGCCCCCAGCAGCTGACCGGGTTATTGCGTGACCAAACGTGGCAGCTCAAGCTGTGGGCTATGAGCCAGCACTGGGGCACTCCCAGCTGAAGGTCCCCAGGCCTCCTGTCAGCAAAAGGGAAGGTTTGGGTCAATCAATAGATCATCGTGTAGCCACACCTGAACTTAAAATGCTTCAATACATGAAATACAGCCCTCGATTCTTACCTGGTTATCAGTCTGAAGGAAACTGGAGATTTATACAATTTAAAATACATGATAACCCAGTAAAACTCACAGTTTGAGACTTACAGGTCACCATTAAGGTGACTTAAGAATACCTTTAACATTCTGTAAACAGGTTGTAGGTTTTTCTCACCCTGGGCACCCTTCAAAATAAATAGATATCTAGTTAAAAGTCAATGGAGTTTAGTAATTCATTTCATCCCAAAGTAAACATTTAAGAGTAGCTCAGATGGAACACTCCTTCAGCGCATCTATAAACACAGAAACTGATCAGAGGTGTAGGATTTACCTGGAATGTGAAGGTTTGTGTTAAAGACTTTTCAACCACGCAGAAATAGTATGGTTTGGTTCCAGAGCCTGTAAATCAGCATCCTAACTGAAAACTACCAGGTGGTCTGACTGTGACCTCCCATTTCCCTCTGCTTCTCACCAGCAGCTGCACTGTGCCTTTAAGACACTTCTGAAATAAACCTTAGATTCTTACTAACAACCTTAGTTTAAAACAAACAGCATTCTTACTGTGATTTTTGAAACATAAAAATTCATAATCTAAATATCAAGGTGTGAGATCTGTTGTTACCTGATATTTTTTAAGCCACAGGAAGGAAAGTCTGATCTTAGCAGTCCCAGAGTTCTTACCAGTTGAAAAATGGATATGTAAAGTTACGTCAATTCTCACAGCATTCATTTTACTGGACTAAAGCTGTCTTAACAAAAAACCCCCCTGTATTTACTGAAATACAAAAGAATCATCACCATATGCATTTACTTCCACTTCTCCAGTCCTTGGCCCAAAATAAACACTAGAGCACACCCAAAAAAACCAAAGCAAACAAAACCAACAAAACACCCCCACAAAACAAAACCAACCAAGCCAAAAAAACCCCCAACCTGACAGCTTTTCAACATTTTTTTTGTCTCAAAATTGTGCTCACAGTGCTAAGATTCATAAGTATTGTATATAATACCATTTGAATTCAATATTCATTAAAATATTTTGAAATTTTTAAGGCATATCTAGCTTCAAATACAAAAATGTCTGCCCTTCTTTCATATGTCCCACACAACGTACAGTGTAAAGATGAGAATCAAGTATTGTATTAGGAAAAATATCCAAAGAGATCAAATAAGAACTAGCAAATGATGAAGCAGAAATCCAAAAGTAAATTAATAAAATTCCACTACTAAGAAAAAAATTACATTTTTTTCTACACTTTACAACGGTCTTCTATCACCAAAATCCTGGATGTACAGATGGTATTTTGCCATTTATCACTATGAGATTTTAGGCAATCTAAGCATGTAAGGGTTTCTTGGTAAATATCAGTCTTATTTTATGAGTTGCCTAGCAAACGCATGGATATGTCATAAATAAATAACATTTTTATTAATAAATTATTATGGTAATAAATAAGTAATGTTTCAAATTACCCACTAGCAAAGCACAGATACTGAGCAATTTGCTTATTTGAAATTCAGATTTCCTAATTCACTCCTTATTCCATGCTGCCACAATAATATTATACAGATCTTATCTGCGCTTTTCCAAACTCTAAAGATTATGTTAACTTTACTGTCTCTCAAATTGACTGGATTATGAATTTATGGAATGAAGACATTTATGGAATGATCAACAAAAACAACACATACCAAAAAAAAGACCCCAAACAACACACAGAGAGAAATCCAATGAAACGGAAATTGAAATTTTAAACAATATGTACCAAAAGCCAGTGGCTGTTTACATCTCAGATATTATCCACATGTACTAGATATAAAACATTTTTAATTAGAAGTAGGGGCATATCATATGGAACAGTAAAATGGAAAAAATATGATGAAAGTTTTAAATTATTAAGATGAACACAGTTTTGTCCACTCAGGGATTTACTACATATTCCTTGTGTGGCATCATTTTGATAGACTCATACTTACAGCTCCCTTTTAAAACTCTAGAAAGGAGTAAAACTCTGGAGAGCAGAGCAGCAGCATTCCTGCAGCCAGCAGTAAAAACCAATCTACACTTCAATGGATAATCCTCCTCTGGCTAAATACTGAGATAGCAACTCATCATAATATCAATATTCTTGGCCTGCACTGGGTGCTTTCACTTGGGAGATGGCATTTCCCTGGAATGAACCTGTCTGGAGGTGGATGAGCCAAACCAAATACATCATGAAATAAAGAAGAGCAAGGATGACTTTAAATATCATGTAAATTGTGAAATCATTCTTTAGAAGGATTTGAGTCAAACCCAAAGTGGCTTGAGTGAGGATTTTGTGCCGCTGCTTAAATCTGTATGGTGGCCCACAAGTGCCAAACTAGAAACAGGCACATTATCCTCTCTTCACCCTCAGCTTCACACAAAGCTGCTCTTGAGAAACAATGACTCTTCTCTGAGTCTTCCCGGCACAGGGAGAATGGTAGGGAGTTTTGGAGCTATGAACAATTTATCCTGAAGCATTTTATAAAAGCAGTATATGCCATTAACAATCATCAAAGCTATTATAGCCATAAATAATTTCCTCTGTGAGGGAAAGCAACCTCAAGGGAAGTAATGCCTTAGGAGGCAAAACTTGCATATCTGTAAAAATAAATGCTTAAGGGGAAATCCTGTCCAGTCAAAATGATCTGCTGGGCTGTGGGGGTGAAGTGACCCAAGGGACAATCTCACCGAGTGTTTATGGTGCAAATATGCAGCATAGTGTTTTTATTGCAGTAGAGTTCTGCATATTGAAAAATACACAAACCACAGGCACTGTTTTCGCAGTCTCAGAACGTTCAGACCTTCATCCTTAATAATCCTGATGAAGACCGGCGTCACAACCCAACAACAACAGGTACATCTATGAAGAATGAGCAAAGTTGCTCAGCGAGACTTCACCCGTGATGGAAGCCAAGCTCAAATGTTCACCACTCTTGGCTGAGCAGCTAAAAGCACGCGTTCCCTGTCAAGTGCCAGGCTGGCTCACACCACAGCAGGGCAAGGAAATGGGCACAGAGAGCATGAACAGGACTGTGCAGCTGGATTATCGGGTATTAAGCATAGAACATACTAAAAGAAATATTTCTTCATGCAACATACAACTGAACTGTGAAAAATTGCATCTGTGTCACAGGTGGTGCAAGGGCTAAACTATAAATGTCTTGAAAAAGGTTTAGACAAACTCCTGAAGGAGAGGTCTATCATTGGATATTTGATATGACAGCTCGGATATAACTTTTGACTTAGAAGTCCTTAAACCATTGATTGCCATAAGCTGTAAGAATATAAAATGACCCTTTTCTCAAAAGGTCTTCCAATACTTTTCTGTAAGAATCTGCTGCTGGACTAGACAGATCTTTGGTGTGACCTAGTGACATTTTTCTCATCTTACCCATCTTCTGTGGGCAATACTGGAATATCATTGAGAGCCCTTGATTTGCCACCTGCCGTAATCACTTTCTTTTAAGTTGAATTGACAAGAATACTTATAAAGCCACAAGGTATATGCATGCTCAATTACAGTACAGAAGCAGTAATTTTAAATTCCAACAAAGAAATCATTTTTGATGAAATAACTTACTAAACAATTCAACTCTTATTGAGTTGCTCAAAGGAGTACTATGCATAACCGTTCCTACTTCTATATTTTGATCTTTTCTCCCTAACAGTCAATATTTTTATTGCGACTTGCTTAATCCTGAAAAAAAGTATATTCATTGCATATTCACAGTTTGATTTTTCCAGAAGCTGATACAAAATGTTTTATTGATATGCCCTGATGAGACAATTCCCTTTAATAAAGAGGGGAAAAAAAACCCACAAGAAACTAAAGGATTACTTAATATGAATCTAAACAAACATCATAAAGGACCAAACAAAACTTGCACAAGCAAAATGGATTTTTATAAAGTCCAGTCTGGCCCATCGTGAAGCAGGTTTGCTTAACAACAAAACTACCTGTGCCAGGACACAAAAGTGTGAACATGCTAGACATGGATCTAAGTGGATAATGTAGAGCTGCTGGAAAATTTGTAAATTTTCTAAGCGTGAGGACTCAGAAAATATTAATTCAGAATGAGGCTGCAGATTCCTGCTGTGGAGCTTCCCCAGGCCAGGATGCAGAGGTATCTTGAGTCTGGCTGGCTCAGATCAACTTCGTGAGCCAGGCAGGCTCTTTTACAAAAGTTAAAGAATATTTTCAAATCTCAAAAAATATATGAGAGCTTCCTATAAATATTATTGCGTGCATTGAAAAATGAAGATCAGCGGACATGTAGAAAATTCCCTGATCTCATGCAGCAAAATATATTTGTCTGTTCTGGCCAAGCTGGGGCACTAGATTTTATCATATTCAAATTCACTACAAAAATATTATATGCAATATTCAGGTTAAAATTGAAACGCACAACGAAAATTTTTGCATATACTGGAATTTTTTAAACTTTGTGTCAATTTTATTCTTCCTTATGCTTTTCTGAAAGATATGAGTTCTTCCAGCTGTGACCTTGGATATTTCCCCAAGTTAAGAAAATAATTATTTCAACACTACTGTCTCCGTACAAAGATTAAGAATTCAAATATAATTTTTCAAATCATGAGGCTAGGATACTGGGGCTAGGTACCATTTAATCCTGGGAATGGTTAAATTGAAAGAAATCCATAATGCTGAATTCCCAACTCAGGACTGAACAGACATATCCATCATCCTGCTGACTGACACTGGGCAGAGTAGTCCCCAACCAGACCACACTAAGGTGCCACACTCTTTACCACATTCACTTTTTATATCTAAATTATGCAAATCAAGAAATTAAATGAGAAAAGCCATCTCTCTTAGAATGGCATCAATTTGACCATACAACTTAATAAATGAGAAATACTATTTCTGACTTCCTTTCATACCAGCATTAAATATTAACAAGAAAAGAGATTCTGCACTGAAAATCAGGTCAATGCTAAGGATCACCTTGGCATAAATCACACCAGGAGAAACCTCTATTAGTGTATAAATGTTTTGTGTAGGTAAAATCCTGGTTTACTTATAAAATTGCAGGAAAACATTGTTAGGGTCAACGTGGCCAAGGCTGCTGACACATAACAGAACCTGTATTTCTGTGCACTTCGCTCTCATAAGAAATACATAAGTATTCCTCTCACCACATCCTCCTTTAAGTAACACCACAAGATCTGGTATATGTGAAATTTGTAAGAAAATGTCTCTTCATGAAATCTTGACTGTTCAGTAAAATATCCATTCATCTCTGCTACTGAGCACAGGAAGAATATTTATTAGAGCATGACTGCTGGTGTGCTACAGGTACTGTGAAGATGTGTAAGCAAATGTGAAGTGGTACCTTCAGATGGATTTTACCTCCACCATACACCACTTTCCCTTCTGATAAAGGGAATTGGTGACTAGGAATCTGATCCCCAAATCACAGGATATTCTGAGAGGGAGGGGATCCACATGGGTCATTGAGTCCAACTCTTAAGGGAATGGCCCTTACAGGGATTGAATCCATACCCTTGATGTTATTAGCACCATGCTCTAATCAACTGAGCTCACACTGAAACCTCAGGAATAAAATCTACCATGGACAGAAAAACTATCCAACTTACCATTTCTATGCATCAGAGAAGCAATCAGAATTCAAACTGATTTCAGGTTTGGTGGGTTTGGGGTTTTTTTGAAAGTTTATTTCCAGCACATACTGAAAATTATCTAAAATTACAAAATAATAAAACTCCATTCTTCCATTTAGAGTGATTGCAAAGCAGATACTTCAAATACTCCAGGCTTCTTCCTTACTGGCAACAGTAAGGCATCTAGCAGAAAAAATATATGTCAATGATCTGCTAGAGAAATACTGGTCGAGTCATTACAGTCTCCTTTGTCTATATCTCATCTAAGGGTAGACAAAGGCTGAAATAAAATTCCATTTTTGGCTGAGAGGTGTTGCATAGCAATCTTTATTCACCTCCACTCTCCGAGTTGCTGAATTCGCCATATCCCACTGCAAAAATTGCTGGTTACCTTTGAATGCAGTTCCTCCAGTGTGTCTGTCCCTGGACGTGCAGACACGATTCAGAGTGCAAAGCCTTACGCAATCTTGTCAGGACAACGCTCCCAGCCATGCCTTTCTAAGGGAGCTTCCCATTGGACACTCTGTACTTGAGCACAGAAAGCAGAATAAAAGCATACCCATTTTGCCAGGGAAATGCTGCACTTCTGCCCTGTAGACACAGTGGGGTTACTATAACATTATGAAAGAGAGTGCAAAACTGATTTACTACTTACTTTGTATTCTGAAAACTGATAGATATTATTATATTAGAAACTGGAAGGGAAAGTTTAGTCCTTAAGCAGGTGACAACTGGGAGTGGGGCTGAGGGACAGAGCAGCCTTTTACTTCATATTAACAGAAATAAAGTATCAGAGGGAAATCGTTCCATCCTACATTTACAGTCCCCATATTAAACAATATTAGTGTAAGATAATCCATCTGCAATTAACACGTGGACATCGCATATATGATACAGCTTAACTGCCTTCTCAAAATCTCTAGCCTTGACATTTCAAATGCAGGGAACTGACAGAGATGAATACTTTAGCATCCTTTCCTTTTGGGGGTGTAGGAGGTGTTATTCTGCATTTTTTTTTGGCTCTCCAATTTTCCTACAAGCTGAACTGGGCAAACATTTCATGAGTTAACAGTGCCTCACTGCACTGTGTGGCTATTTCCACAAAGACACCCTTCTATTGATCAAACTTATTAAAGTGTTTGTTGACTGCCTCAATCTGCCAGATTCATGACTGCTTCATGTGGGAGCCTAATACAAATCAATTGCTAGGTAGCAATTAATCAGATATGCTAAACGTAAATTAAATCAGAAAATGTACAGCACCAAGTAAGGATATTTGAACAATATACTTTTCTTGGCCAATCTCTTTTGAGGCAGTGAGCTGAGCTCCTGGGACTTTTAGGTCCCAAACATGGCATTAACCCCTAAAGCATCATCTGCAGTGGTGACACAATCCAGATGCCCAAGCAGAAGCAGATTCAGCATGAATGTGAATAATGCCATGGGAATTGCACTGAGCAGGGATACATCCCTCTGCAGTACCCACACGCAGACCTTGCACAAAACAGGCCTAATAGCTGAGCATCACTCTTCAGCTTTAAACACTCCTTGCCCTGGGGCTCTTCATAGTGTTTCATTTCTCGGATATCGATAAACATTAGAGAAATAGCATGCTGAACAAGAGCAGAACCCTGGTTTTGCATGCCAAAACAGTAGTTGAAGGCATAAATGCATTTTGTTAAGAACATCTATTCTAAAGTTTCCTTACATGGTTTATAGATTACTATAGGAAAAAAAAATGATGACATCAGTAGAGGAATGTATAATTTGACCTTCAGCTAGACAGTGATGGGCATTGACTGTAATTCTTCATGAGATTTCACGTAATCAACATGCTGATGCATGCAGGGAGAGTACATAATCAGTTGCTCTTGATCACAGACCATTTTGCCTGAGAAAAAATCCAGCACTGGCTTTCAAAAGTGTAAGGTCTGTGACAGTTGCAACTGGAAACTAAAGTTATGGGGAAAATATCAGAGGAAAGTTGGAAAATTATACTATTTGAATTTGAAGAAAGTAATACAATCACACAAGGTTTATAAGCTTCAGACTGAGAAGAGATTATTGACTTAATCACGTGGTTTGGTCTATGGGTATTTGTTGCAAATTCACTGAACAGATTTATCATCTTTGACTTCTACCAATGTATCAGACAGATGCAGTCCCTTCCCTACTGACTCTGTTTTATTCAGCAGTTCTTGGGGACCCTACAAATATGATGTCAGAGCTAGAGACAGACATCAGTTCCAGATGGTAACAGTCAGGCTGGGAAACAGTCCAGCTCCTTCTCCATCAAACATTTTTAAAAGTATATCCCAGTTAAAAAGATATCTACTTACTAATCCTGTTTGAGAAGGATTTTACATCCTTGTAATGATATAGTCATTTATTCTGCATTAGTTCATGCAGTCTCTCCTACAATGCACATCACCAGCCAATGTTATTGCCATTACCAAAAGCAGGGCATTGCCTCACTGGACAATTGTACGTGTAAATTCAGTGGTTACACATAAGCAGTTAATAATTGACTCGGGTCATTTTTTGATATTCATGTGCACTTGCAATGACTGCATAGGCAAAGGGATACACAGAGTAGAATGAAACCTGGCCCTCATTAATGATATGGCATTCACTATGGTTAAACAGACATTTTTAGGACAGAAGAACGAAAAGTGTCACCAGGTTGAGTCAATTCCCAATACAAACAACTAAGCCTTGCACCTTTTATGGCAACTAACAAAGTTCCAGCATTAATAGTTAAGGAGAAACAGAATTAATTTTTTTCTTTTTTAGTGCTTATCAGTTACAATTTGAATTTCCCCTTCAACAGATAAGAGTTTCAGGAGGAAAAAGTAGTAACACCTCAGCAAAGGGGGAAAGCCTGTGGTTCTTCCAGCTGCATAAACAAACGTCCCAGTCTAAGTTTTACAGAGACTACAGATGCTATGCCACGCAGTTCAACACTCACAGGTGTAAGCTCAAGACCAGAATCATGAAAGCTTTACTTATATACTAAACTTTGTTACTGTGTTAAATGTGGGACTCAGCTGAGCTCAAGGTTCAATACAAATTGTTGACAAATTGAGAAGAATCGTGTAAATCAAAATAACTTTCCTCAGTAACAACATGTTCTTTATAAAATGCTTGATATGAAGAAAGGGAAAGATGAAAATGTCTCCCTCACCACCCTGCAATGTGTTGGATTTGTAAAAGAGTTGATCAGGTCATCAAAAACTGAAGAATAGCTGTTCACACAGCAGCTAATCCAAAAAGGAAGGCAACTGTCAATTTAAATTCAAGCAGGCTTTTTCTTCCTCTGGTCAACAAACAGGGGTTGTCAATCAAAACTCATTTACACTCGTAACAGCTTCAACCAACTTACTCACTGCTCTGATCTTACATGTACATATGTGCATTTTAATAAAACTCGTGTCCCCTTTTTCTCTCTAGTATAAAAGAAATACAATTTGCTCCATGTTAAAAGGGCTCCTAAATCAAACAATCTTTCTCAAAGAGTTAAAAAAAAAAAAGTACAAAAGTCAACAGAAACTGCCACTTTAGTAACCCTCAGCTTATACTTCAGGTATAAATTTAAAATGACTTATTTTTCAGCCCAGACTATACCTTCATATTCCCCAAGTGGAACTCCAAAAAGAGTAGCTATAACTGTATGATAAAACAGTTTGGATAAGAATTTCTGTGCTGAATGTGTAAACAGAAGCAGCTTAGAAAACACAGTGAAATTGTGCACCTTTGCAAGGCAAAACAACATTCTCTCTTGGTTATACACACACATATAAGGAAGGAGGGAATTTCAGCTGGCCCCTTTTTAAATTATTCATCGTTGCACACACATATTTTTAGTTCTATAAAAGGTCAGTCTTCTTCTGATTCCACAACACTTTCTAGTGGAGTAAAGAAGAGTCCCATGAATATGCAGACACACACCCCTGTAACACTTCAGTCACTGTGCATTAATGTGTGTTCTCTGTATATTTCAAAGTCAAACAAATAATACCTGTCATGAACATGAATTTCTAATATCTTCTATATTTCATTTTAAATGAAATGTCAAAATGATGGAAAATATTTTCTAGAAAGTTGCAAAGGGCAGTGTCTAGTAAGAAGCTGCAATATGTAATTCTGCACTAGTGCAAAACATCATTAAAGGGACACTGCCACAAATTGAATCAGATTTTTTAAATCATTATTTTACCTACCTTTGTCAATCCTTACACAAACACTTCTGAGAACAGAAATCTGTTTGTAATCCTGATTTGTCATTCCTCAATTACAATAGCCAGCTAGATTTCCCTACAGCTGAGAAAATGGATGCCAGTATATTATTTTTCCTTTGTTATGCAGTTTCATGTTGACATAATATTTACAAAACCCACTGAGCTGGAAGCCAAGTTTGGATGGGTGGTGTTTGCAAAAGATTGATTTTTCTGGCTCTGTCACCTGGCATGCATAAAAATGCTTTTTTACATTTATTCACCAATATTGGTTCAGCTGATTAAGCACCAAGGAAGTCTTAATCAGTTTATGAGGGTATTCCAGTCACTCATTCAAAACATAAGCTGCCTTTTACACCCACAAGCCCGGCCCAGCCGCTCTCCTCAGCTCATTGACTTGACATCTTTCTCCTGTCCTTGGCATTCCCACCTTCCCCAGAGCACTGAGGTTGCATTTTTTGTAGTCCCTCCACGCCCATCTGTTTCCTCCTTCAGCTCACACACAGCACACTCTGCTCGGCCAGGGGATCCCTGTTAACCCGCTAAGTTCATCTTTCACTGGATTATCTGTGCTCATAAAAAGAGAAGCCATTAAGGCAAGTGACATAATTTTATCATCGGCCAAGGAATACAGGAGAGTGGGGGTTGGTGGTTTTCCTGGGGGTAGGGTATTGGTTTTTTAATGTTGGCACAGTCTTAATTTCTTTCACCATTGTTATTTCAGACTTGTGATCCATCCAATCACAGTTCACAGAGATGGAAAGATAAATCTTAGCAAAAAGAGAAAGCATTGATTTTTCAGGCAGCGAATGAATCTCTAATGTCCATACTACCTTCACTGTGATCTCTAGCAGATAAATTATTAATGCAAGTGTATGAACATCATTTTGTTGTGATTAGATTTCACTTAAATTTTAATTTTAAAAAAGTCACAGGGGATTGAAGAAGCAGTCACATAAGATAAGCAAGTCAGTCAAAGTTTTATTTTTCATGTTTGTGTGCTGGGATTATCTGGAATCTTATCATTCATGCAGCAAATTACCAAGAAGTACATTAAAAATGTGTATAGCCATTTTCATTTTTGAAAGATTCAAGACTATAAATAATTAAATGGGTGAGACATCTGTTATTTATGAGCTGAAATGACAGTTTTAATTTAGTTCGTCGTTTAGCTGAGCCTGACGTATTGAGAGACTAAGTAACAGAAAACAGGAAATATTTTTAAATGACATCTCTCTGGGTTTAGAACTTCCAAGGGTGCAAATCACACACTTGGGTTTTTCGTTTGTTATGTTTTCCTTCAAGACCCCTCAGAAATCTCTCTTCATTTATGACCTAGTATTGCATGTCCATGAGGATTCTGATGACAAGGTAGAGCAACCACAGTGGCTTCGCAAAATAAATCAGCCCCGTTACTTCCCTGTAAACATTCAGGAGACAAATTGTTTATTTTACACATGGATACCAGTCAGACATGTTGCTCAAACCACAACACTGTTGTGAAGCAGATATTTCCCATACTTTTCCCCTTTATTTCTCTCTACTACCATACTAGTAGAACATCTATTGTTGTGAATCAAAATATTCCCTGTGAGACAACAGAGGGCTCAGAAAACTCTGTGGTAAGGTTTGCACAGAGCTGGTTGTGTCAGATAAAAATAAAAGGTGCCCATCTCCCCCTTGCCAACTTTGGTTTGGGGAGGAAAGGTCAGCTTGCTCTAAAACTATCGCTTTTCTCTCTCTCTTTTTTTTCCTTGTTTTTGTTTTAATAAAAAGTTTACATACCATGAAATTATTCTTTAGGAACTGACCTTTAATGATTCTCCCTCATCACTGATTGTTGAAACTACTATCTCCTATGTCTGCTAACTTTGAAAGAAATGGGATTGGGCAAAAATTATAGATTTACTGTTCAAAGGATTTTTGCAGGCTTCAGTAGACAAACAAAAAAAAAGCCAAACAATTAAAATGTAAAAGCAATTTTCATATAGTAAAAAAGAATTATTTTTCTGTGATTGCAGTTATTTTTGCATACCCCCGCTTCAAATAAGCTACACGGCCCCCAAAGCCAAAGGACCCAGAAGTTAGAACCTGGAAGTAAATAAACTGAAAATAGAGGCACCTATTTGTACAAATCTATCATTACAATTAACTTCAGATCAACTTTACCTGGGAAATTACTGTCCCCATTCTCTATTTGAGAAAAGCAGGTTCATAGCTTGAGGGTATCACAGAGGGTGGGGAGGTGCATGAAAATCCTGGGAGATGGAAGCTTTCCAACAGAGAGGAATGTCATAATTCTCAAACCAAGGAGAACGAGCTCTGGGTTTCCATGTGATCAGCCTGGGGCACAAGGGCCAGAACTGCATTTCAGAGGTGATGCACATAAACAGTTTTCACTGAAATTCGTGGGAGTCATCACTGCTTTTTCTCTGAAAAACACTGCTCTGAGAGAAAGCGCTCATGACACATGTTGAATGATGGAGGCTGATGGGGAAAAAAATGGAAAAAGGCCTAAGTCTAGAGACTTGTAATAACAAGCTATGCTTTATTAGATCAGTCATGAGAGGCTGGAAAGGAGAATATTCTAGCTGATCTCATACAAGACTTTCTGTCCCTAGGAACATTGCAATCTTTAAATTCTAGGCCATCGCTGACACAACATTACTGCCATGTCTAGAACCTGCAGTAACTTTCTTTTCATATCTTACTGTGTTACAGAGGAACAACTATATATTCAGAATCCTGGGATAATATAACCCTCCCAGTGTTACAGGACTGCATTGTTTCTTTTTGGTGAAGCACATAGAAAACCAGTGCCTCAAGGTTTTGTTTCTTCACCTGCTGCAATGCAAGGAAAAAGGCATTTCAAAAACCTGTATATTTTACATCTTATCTCTTAAACAAGAAAAGGTAAAACAAAAGAATACCGAAATTTCATTCCTGCAGAAGAAAGTAAGAGAGTCCCTCAGCATCTTATCTTACTTCTCATTGGTCATTTCCCATTTATTTGCTAGGATAAAAATGGGAAGTGTTGGGGTTTTTTCACATACAGACAGGAAAGAAAAAAGAAAAAAACCAGTGAAAATGAGGTGGGGAAGGAATCTATTCTTTTTCCACTGGAAGATTAGCTTGTCTATTTAAAAAAAAATCACAACTTTTCACATAACATAAAAACAATTACCTTACTCTCTCCCCCCCCAGTATGTAGCAGTTGAGATATGTATTAAAAGGGAATCAGCAAGAAGGTAGCAGGTGTTGAGGAGCATTCAGGCCAAAGACACCTGCTGTAGATGTCAAGAAAATTGAGAGAAATTAGGGACATCTAAGAGGACAAACACAGGTGAAAGCTTGATAAGTAACAGGGTGCCAGGTGAAAAAGTAAACAGTGCTAATGAGGCAGATGAAATTAAAAGCTGGCAGATAAGCACTGCTGAGATGCCCACCCCATGAGCATAACCATTTGTAGCCACAGAAATAAGCTGCAGAAGTTGCAGCCTGATGTAAATATCATCATATACATCCTATAACATCCTAAAAAGCTGTATGAGCTCATTTCAAATCCAGCATTTTCCCCTCTTTTTTGTAAGAGGAAACAAATATATGTCCTGAACACAGTGAATAAAAGATAAGAACATAAGCAGGACTGCACAAAATAGATGGTTACAAGGTACCATTTCAGAGCATCTGGAAATCAGATGTCAAGCGGGTGGCTTTGGGTGATGAGAGAAATGCCTGCTCCAATGCCAGCAAGTGGCAGCTCTTTCAGCACTAGAGCTGGACTCTGATCTGCAGAAATGTACAGCATCTGGAAAACACTTTCTGTTTAGGTGTACCTGAAGTGGAGATTCTTTTGAAGGTTATAGATTTAAAAAGTACAGTTTTACTTCTGTGAGTCAAATTATATCTGGAAACCCTAGAAGATAAAGCAGGAATCACATTTGAAACTGCCAATAGTGTTGCTTCTCTTAGTTCTGAAGGAAGAGAAGAAGCATGCAGATACTTTGAATCAGCAGAATTGTTGTTTATCTGAGCTGAACAACACATTTCCCATTCCATAACATGTTTCTAAAACTGGGGACAGCAACTTGATAGGATTTTAGGTTAGTTTAGTTTTTAATTATTGTGATAGGAAGAAAGAAAATCCAACTATGAGCTTTGACAGGATGAGCAGCTCTGCAAGTGTGAATCCTGCTTCACCACAGTTTAAGTACATAAGTAACTATTTTCAAGTGATTGTGTGAAAAACAAAAGTAATAGAAATTTTGTATTCTCCTCCCACTTGCATAATAGCTGATTGCATTTAATTGAAACCTTCCTTAAAGCTTTTGAGCTGAGACTAATTAAGTTTTGAGACAGCAGAATTTTTAAAAAATGTATTTGGTGGAATAAAAAGAGGGCTTTAATAAAAGACTGTTTGCAACATTAACTAGGGTGTTTACTGGTGCAGAAATACCAGAAATTATCAACATATATCTTTGCTCAGGTAGGCTGCAGATAAAACTTACGTGGCAAAAAAGGAAATTCTTTACTTGATTTCCGCAAGTACAAGGTATATTATCCCAAAAGCTTAGTGTGAAAGAAAAAAAAGAACAAAACACCCCTTTGATTTCTACAAGCCACTTGGTTGAGTTCCCTGAAGCAGAGAAAAATGCCGGTAGATATAAACAAAAAGTCAAGGGCAAATCTCGAACAAGTTAAACTGTGTTAGCATTTCTCGTGTGAGCTGTCCCAGGCGTCGTTCAGGCATGAAGTAAAGGGTTTGTTGAGCACAGTAACAAGAAGTGATACTTCATTATAGGGTACCAGAAACAAAAATCTCTGCATCCTTCAGATATTTACAGTCTTACCTGGGGGAAAAAAAAAAACCCCAACAGATACTGGATGAAGAGGCAACCTATCTCTGAAATAAGTCAGTAGTCTCTAAGTTAAGGGAAAAGGTACTGAAAATTAAGAAACTGTAACATGTCCCAGTGCATATCATTTACGGTTTGCAGGAGATGGAGGGCTAGATGCAGTAAAGGACAGAAGCGCAGAAGACAGATTTTAACTTAGTACATAACCCTGTAATAGTCCTTCTGTTTCACTTAATGTTTTCAGCCCCAATATCAGGGCACGTGGGACACGGACCTGCCGCCTGCCTGCCTAGAAGCCTTCTGAAACACAGAAATTAAGCATCCCTTTGTCTTAGGAAGCCACCAAGTGAGCAAATTCAGGAAGTTAGAGCTGTTCTTCTGTGAAGGTTTCATGACATCTATTGCCAGAAGCGAGCTCTCAGCGCTCCTGTTACCCAGCTGTAGGCACAGCACAGGCGGGCACTGGCAAACCTGGCGGTGCCATCCCGGGCTGGGCTCTCAAACAGGCCCAGGAGAGCCCGAGCCGGAGCTCTGCTGCCTGGTGGGACAGACAGACAGACACCAGCCAGAAAAGGAACTTTAACACACCGCCAGCCATGCTGCAGGGAATGTCGTGGGTCTCAGAAACAGCAAAAATGGAACCAAACAAATATTGGCATTTCCCCCACTTTTCCTAAACCCAGCTCCTTACACAGATTCGGTTTCATTTTAAATAAGTCTTCCTGACTTTGAACATATAAAGCATAAATAACTGTATTATAAATGAATAAAAATACCCAGGCTCTCCCTCTTTTTAGAAAAGAATTAATAAAAAGAAAGGCCCATTTAAAAAAAACACCAAAACCAACCAACAACCCCATCAAAAAGAACCCCAAAATCCACAACTGCTTCAGTGTCTACAAATAAACCACATAGAAACAATATCTGTCATTGTCAAGCTCCTTCCTTTGGATTTCTAGCACTGAGAATCAACTTTAGAGGTATATTTCTGTAGTGCAATGACGCTCATTCACCTATTAAGTTAATCAGTGGTATTTGTTCCCTCTGGATATGTTTTTGAAAAATACTTTTAATCCAAGCTTTCTTTTCAGGATTGCAGTCAAGACTGGAGGCAAAACAAAATTAACTCTAATTGTACTCAAGCTACCAAGTTGCATGACTCAGCACTTCAGATACTAAAAATTCATCCGTGGAAAAGCACAAAGCGCTCCCAAATGCCTGACAAGACCTGCTTTTCTTACTTGACAAGCTGAGTCTGAAAAGACTCTTAATGGACTGATGGCAGTGAGGACAGGGAGTTAAGGATACATTTGTATGGGAGCTGATCCAAGCAGCACTTCCACCCAGTACAGCACAGTCCCACCCTGCCCGAGAACATCAGGGCAGTGCTGCTCTCTGCATACCAGGTCCTGCTGAGCTCTGCAAGATGCACCACCCGCACAGCCCCCCACTGCAAGAGAAACCTGCCTCACACAGGCCAAAGGTATTTATCTAGCTTGGCTAAAGAGTATGAAAAAGATATCCAAAAGTGTTGTGTCCCTGCTCTCATGGGATATGGAAACTACTGCACCCTCCAGAATTTCTGTCATAATGCCTTCTTTCAACTTTGGCACACGTGAGTGCAGAAGGATCAGCTTGGTTCCTTAGGGGATGGATACTCAGAACAATGCTGGGAAAACTGTACTTGCAGGCGCCCACCACGGCTATGGATTACACACCATCGATTATATGCAGCTGGCAACAGACTGCTTTGTGGCATTTCAGGGAGAGCATCTGCAATGTCAGCTTGTCATTCTGTCCAGATAATAAACTCTTTAATGCTAATCAACTTCATGTTTATATATAATTTTGCACATTGGATCCCTGATTTCATTTAAGCCCTCAGTGCTCCTGCCTGTAATAAGGACCAACAATAACAACTAAAGACACAGCAACTTTTAAAAACGTTTTAAACAAATGATACCTTGAAGACATTTAACCTTTCCTGCTTATGAAGAAAAACAAACAAAAAAACCCCAACCTAAGACTGTTGATTTCATATCTTGCGACAAACCAGGGAAGGGGAGTGGAAAGGGTGTGCATGTTATGATTCTTTAAAAAACATGATCCAGGTCATAAAACTGCCTAGCCAGAAATGGGAATATACTGCACTCCATAACTCCAAGGAGTAGCTGCTCACATTTAAAATCTTCAAGTAACACAGGTATGTACAACAACTGAACTTGGGGAGCAAAATGTCCCCCCAGGTCTGAGTGTCCATGATATGTGAAAAGAAACAGCAAAGCATTTCCACAGAGAGGCCGAACTCCAGACTGCACAGGTCAGCCTGCTCTAGTCCTGAGTTCCATGACCTTACACAGTTTCTGTGGCATGGACGACTGCAAATCATTACAGCTTAATAGAGCTCTAACAGAAGGACCAGCTCTCTGCTTTGCTCCGTGCATCTCCGGAGAGAGTGAACCGACACCCAATAGAATGGTAATCAATACATACCTGACACGAGCAATGTACATAAATTATAGATGAAGGATCATTTAAATACATTCAAACAGCTCAGTTAGCCTTTCAGATGCACTTGAAATGTAGATCTTGTTATATGAAAATTGGTTTGTGATACATAATTGTATGGGGAACCTTTTTTCAACAGAGGCAGCTCCCATTACAAGCTCTGGGATGAGCAAAAGACCGGCGGCCTCAGAGAGACAATACCATCAGACTAAGAACACTGCCAGGTATTTCCTGCATTTCCAGCTCCTTTACATTAACTGTAATTTACCTGAAGGTATTGATTGCCTTCACCAAAGAGTTTCTTGCTTAGTGACTCAACCCCATCCACTGCCTGCTTCTACTTCCCCATTTCTGCTCTTTTGATCACTTGCACTGCCTTTCATGTCAAGGAGTGCTGAAGGCATGGCTAAGAACATTATTCATCCGTTGTCCACCCCTTTGTTCAAAGACCTGATCTAAATAAAGGCACCCATCATTTTCATCTTACTCACACCACATATGCACCAGTATAATTCCTCCCAGAGCAGTTCCTCAGCCACATCTCTCATCTTCAGCAGCACTATGCTGATTTTCGCTAGTTAAACATCCAGTCTGTGAACTCTATACAAGCCCAAGAGAAAAATCAGGGCCCCGAGAGATCTATTCTTTCTGGGGTACCAGTGAGAAATGAACTGAAGCAGTCCATTTGTCATAATCAAACTTTGTTTTTCATCTTTATTCACCTCTCTCACACATTTTTCTTTGACTCATCACTTGTTTCTCTTCTCTCCTTTAAATGCTAACTGAGGAACATGAGAAAGAGCAATCCAGTTTGATTCAGAGATATTCCCCCTCAGCTGAACAAAGAGTGGGCACTCTCAAAACCAGGAAACTATACGAGTTCATTTTGCAACAAGTACCAGGGAGTAAGTTATTATTCCAGAGACAATTCAACCTAAACCCTGACAGCTGCTATTGCAAACATAGATTGATTTATATTTATTTTGTCATATGCAAGGTGTGGACAATATCCACGGTAACTAGTACACAAGACAACTGATTAGTACTAATTTACTCACTTAACCAAAAGAGGTAGGTCAGTGAGGGAAACATCAAAAAAAAAAGCTTCTCATATCTTTAAACTAATCTGAAATCTCTTTCCTTCTATTCCATGTATGTAATATATAATATAGTCCCAGCTTGTACGAATAAACTGCAGAAAGAGGCTGTTGCAGAGGTAATCCAGCACACTAAGGAGAGAAAACTTGCAGGAGGAACTGATACAGAAAGTTTTGCATCTGCAAACACATTTTTATCACTGAGATCACGCCCAGCTTTTTTCACAAAGTTAATCCTTTTCTCAAGGAATACAACTTGATAGCCTACCTCTAACATAGCTCTTGCAGTCAAAATTACTTCATTCATACTTTAATACCTCCCATCTTTTAATACCTATTCAGCCATATGCAAGAGTGAAATATCCCATTAAAAATATGATCATGCAATTCTACTGAAAAACTTACATCACCCTCACAGTAAAAATCTTGTCTAGTTTGAATTTAAGCTAAGAAAAATTGCTCTGCTCACAACAGTGTAACAATGAGAGCCCACGAGAACAAGACTCAGTTGGTTCCAAGAGTTTTGCCCTATACAAAATGGCAAAAAGTAGCTAGAAATGTGCTCAGCCTTCTCAACCCTGAGCATTCCTGTAGCACCGAGGAAATCCCTGGCTGGCATAGAGCCAGCACATGTGGTATCTTAGGAGATACCTGGAGTGCAGTTTGCAGCTGCCAAGAGCCTCGGTGCAAGGGCAGGATTAGTGCAAGAAAATGGGCTATTAAACTGGTTATGGAACATGTAGCCTGTCTGGAGCTCTGTGCTGCCACACAGCTGCAACTAAGATAATTCAGATAAATTAATACACATTGCAGTCACCACAGCCATACATATACAAATTGGATCCTTTTGACCCCAAGGACCCACAAATGCATCAAATCAGGAGCTGTTTAATTGTTCAGAAGTCAATCTAGGCTAGCACATGGCACGAGCCCTTTCCAGTTCATATGTGGGCCTTTCAAGAATCACTCAGCACACAAGAGCAGAGGATAAGGTCTAAATAAAATAATATGGACTCCATGAGGTCTTCCAGCCCAGCATGACCTTACTGCCTTCATCCTTCATCTTTCCCAGGGGGAACAGGGGAACATCTGCTCTAGCCAAGGACAGCCCACAAAATGACTCTTCTCATTCCCAGCTGCCAGCCTTGGGTGCTGGTGTGGCAGCCCCTTCTGTCCAGCCGTGCTGGCCACAGGAATCATTCATATTTTCCCATTCTGCAGCCCCATTCTTCACCTCCCCTCTGGGAGAGCAGGAATGGAGACTAATAGAGGGGAAAACTGTTCTTGGGATTATTTACAGAACTACTACACAACGGGCATTTCCTTTGTGCAGGATGAGAAATCAGTTACATAAGCGATACTCACGGAGCAGGGAAGGCACAAAGCATTAATAAAGCACACTGAAGCTCACTCGAATTGAGGTGATGGGTTTGCACTGCCAGCTGGCAGTCAGACAGTCTGGCAGTGTCAGAGGTCTTTGTGTCTCCTGATAACAGAGACAGCGAGGGCTGCGTGTACCCTCTCCAGAGCAGCAGCTGATGTGACTGGTGGACATTTGGCTAAATGTCCATTATGCCTTTTTAGCCAAGACTTCAAAATGCAAATGCCAGGTACTGTATCTCACAGCAGATCAAGCTGGAAATTGTATCTCTCCATGTATTAAACAGCCCAAATAACTAAGAATATTCTAGAGTAGGCTACAGTGCAGATTTATACGTACAGATGAAGCACATGAAACATGAAAACACATGCAGATGCTAACTAGAATAAAACTGCCAGAGTTTAATTGGTTGGCAGTCAGTGTGACTCTAGGCAGAAATAGCTGCAGATTGTTCTATATTGTGCAAGAAATTAAAGCAGCAAAACCAAATATGTAAAAGCAGATTTACAAAATGAAAGCACAGCAACATTCCCAGCCACAACTGTAAATCTGGAACAGTAATTTATTAGTAACAGTAAAGAAATTAACTGAATGGTAAGAATTCTAATACCAATAATGACAACATACTGAAAATTCAGAGGAAAGCAGATGATGCCTGAGAAAGAATAACAAAACCTTACCCCAACCTCAGTATTTTCCCCTCACACAGCACACTAGGGTAAGAGAGTGACAATGCAGTCACACCTTTACACACAACAACTTCCTGCCATGCATGCCAACATCTGCAGTGCAGCCAGGATTTTATTCTAGGTTTATAGTGGAGCTGTGTGCAAGGAAAGAGAGAGATTGTGAGATCAAATGATGAGCTCAACAAGCCCTGTCATGAGTTCCTGGGCTTAAAGAAAAGCTCAGAGGTCAGAGAAGAAAAGAGAAGTTCAGAGAGGCAGGGCTATCTATCTTCTCCGAGTATTACCAAGGCATTCAGGCCACTTCTGCTTCCTGGCAAAGCCTACCAAATATTTAAGGAAGCACTAAGAATGCTAAAAAATGCATTTCCCCTTTCCTTCCTTCCTTGCCTCCTGTTTTCCCTCAGATGATTGCTATTTCACTCTTCACCTTTTGTTTTACTTTCCCTTTAAATTTACAGAGGTGCACACTGGTCCTAAAGGGAACTGCCTTGCCAAAGAGCATTTAGGCCAAGCTTGACACTGCATGGGTCTGTCCTCTGGATGAGAAGGCTGAGTGAAACCAGAAAAAATACTCATTGCACAAAGAAAGAGAATCACTGGTAAAGCTAGTTTCAAGTCAATCAAAACTATTCATGAACAGAGCAAATATTTTTGGCCAAAGAAAGAAAAACATTCTGCATGGACTAAGAATGAAAATACTATGTCAAATATTTAAATTGATTTAGTATTTTAAATGGAGTTCCAAAGTTTAATTAAATAAAACAAAACACGGTTGTTGACTAAAGCAATTTTAAATCTTTTGGTTTTATACTTGTCCACTAACAAAAACCTCTACTTTCCACAAGTGAACATTGCAAGTCAGTGTTGGAACATAGAAAAAAGAACCCAAAAAGCTTTACAACTTCTTCTATCAATCATATGAGCTGCCCATTAACTGAGGGTGATGTTGTCATTAGAATTCAGCTGTTTCATTACATAAAACAATACAGGGGTTTTTTTCTGAAATACGTTGGCAAATACTAGCAAGAATTCAAAGATAAAGTGATTTTGGTACTGTACACATCCTACAGTTGAACTTTAGATATTTCTGGTCTGGTGCTACACTAAAATAAATTCTTATCTTTTCCTACCTTTTCCTCATCTTATTACAAGTTTGATTTTCATATCATTTCTACCTAAATAGAGTTTCTTTGGCTGAGATGAAGAATC
Organism: Dryoscopus gambensis; assembly: GCA_013389985.1. Classification (NCBI taxonomy): domain Eukaryota; kingdom Metazoa; phylum Chordata; class Aves; order Passeriformes; family Malaconotidae; genus Dryoscopus; species Dryoscopus gambensis. The sequence continues at coordinate 767,444 of WEIT01023465.1, read as the reverse complement.
AATATTTCCTACAATTACCTCAGTAACATCTACATGGACATTTTGCTTTAATTTTTGAAGATCACAGTCTGGCCAACACAATCTTCAAGCTAGTACCTAACTACTCCAAGTGAAAATAAATGCAGCCTAAAGAATTATGAACCTCTACTTATACCTACACCTACTCTGAGCATTGCTCCCATTTCCCTGCACAGATAGTTACACCAGTAATCCATGGATGACAAAACAATATAAAGAGGCCTTGAGCACAGCAAGCTGTGGTCAGTAGGACCTTCTGAAAACCAAGATTATTGTTGAACTCTTGCACTGTAGTTTCTTCCCAGTTTGGTGTGTGTAGCAAATACTAACTCACTAGGGAAATTATTATCCAGGAAAATATTTCTGAAACACTGAGAAGCATGATCTGTTAGGTCCAGTCTGATAATATATCTTGAAATTAGCCTCAAAAGGCACAAATGATAGCATGCCACAGTAGTAGGCACCAGACTATTTTGCTTTATCAAGAACACTGAACTACAAACAGGACCAAGGATGCCTGAGAAACATTACCGAGAAAAAATTGTATTTGTCTGAGTTTCAAGCAGACTGTTCCAAGCCTGGGAAGCAAATGAGAGGTTTTTTGGGTTTTTTTTTTTAAGGACTACAGTTTAGGACTGGACTCCTAAATCCTTTTATGTATCCAGATTGTTATCTTATTTTGCTTTATCCCAGACCTCAATATGATTTTAGGAAAGTTTTCAGTGTCCTCTAACAGAGACCCAATACTTGCTCAGTGCTATTACACTCAGTATCAGCCAAAGGAGACTTTATCCCTGGAGAGGCCTGGAATTGCCTAAACAGTTGTTACATGCAAATTCCCTGTAGAAGGGAAGCAGTGAGATATATTGTCATTTTGAATGAACCGGCAAGTTCATGTTTCATAAACAAGAGCCTTACTACAGAGCTACAGTACCCTCCAGACTTGAAAAGCAAAATATCTGCCATATTCATAAATCCCAGATAGCCTATGAATCCCAAGAGCTACTCTGAAATGAGTTTCCACCTTCACAGGAACTACATTATTCAAAGGACCTTGCACTTCTAATTTGTCATTGTAATGTGTTCTTCAATACCTTGCACTGACATTGTGTAATTTGACAGTGTTACATGAATTGCTCTCTGAGGACAAGTTATCCAGTAATATTCCCAGTGCCGTTAGTTTCACTGCTGAACATGGCCACTTCCACAAGAAGGACAGAGGATGTGGTTATTGCAGAATAATTATTTCCATATTGGTTAATTTTGTTACAGAGAGTAAAAGTGGCCTTGCTAATGCTCAAATAGCCTCCATCACCCCCCTCTCTCTGACAGTCTCTTAAAACAAAGCTGAAACTGCTGAGACAGCAGTGATCAAAATTTATCATGTTCTGCAACAGAATGTTCTATTGCTGAAAAGTCTTTGGGGATGACACTACTCTTTCTCATAAGATAGCACCTAAAATGCTTCATAGAGTTGCTCCACACACTCAAACACATCCTTTAGACCCCACACTGCCAACAAATCACCAACCACCAGTGACAGCACATGGCTAAAGCGCTTCACTGAGCCAGGAGCACAGAACAGAACAGATCTGAGGCCACCAAAGGAAGAGCAGTGATGACAAAACAATACACCAAGTCTGGCACATCCGGAGCCTTGCTCTTCCTCTGGAACATGCTGTACTCGTCACCCACATTTCTCTTCCAGTAAAACTGCGTTCTATCAGCTCTGGGTTTTGGTGGTTTGGGTTTTTTACAGCTGTTTTCCATAGATTACTCTGATAATGACTACACAAACAATGTTATCACACATATGTTCCTTAATGAATATTTTAACATAGTTTAATTAAGAATTAAGAAACAGCTATCACTGCAATGAGAAGTACAACTCATTAGACCAGACTATTATGGATATAGAAAAAAACCCTTATAAAATAGGCACACAGCTATCCGATTATGTTTTTTAAAATACCAAAACTAGGATTATATAAAAATTACTGATAACAAATTTGGCAGAAAGATACATTGACATTTCAAAATAACAGCCATCAGAACAAATAAGTATGTCTTCTAAGCACAGTATTAGGAATTTTCACTAACCTAGAGGTTGCAAAATTATAGCTCAGTTCCCAATAATACAGTATACTTCTCCCTCTGCTGGAAAACCCATCCTACTACACAATCCAAGACTATAAAGATGAAGTATTATCATAAGATACTTCTCTGACTCCTCCTGCTGGGAGAGGTAAAAACTTTAACCTAAACACAGCTCAGTGTTTTTATAATGAATGTTGCATTGCCTCAATAATTTATTTATTTGGATAAGTGCTTTATTTTTGTGAATGACTTGCAATCTGAAGTCAAGGGATTGTAACTGTTACTACTCAAACTCTTACTTGATGATGACTTTAAAAATTATCATGCTTGAATTTTCATGGTTAAATTTTCTCGTTCCAGACAGATTTTTTCAGAAAGAAGGGAAGCAGTTATGTATTTGAACAAAATTCTATAAACCCAAAGTGAGTTGGTATACAGTTACTTTCTAAGAACTTCCACACAAAGACACACACTAGATAAACTCAATTTTAGCTTCTAGAGATACTGAAACTAATGCTTAGGTATCAGCTGATGTTAGGAACAAGTAACAAGTGCAGCAATTAACGAATCTAATTTGGAGAAAACTGTTTACTAAGATGAAGGATGGGTGGAATTTGTTGATCGGTGGAAATATTTCACAACTAGCATAACTCATGCCACTAATCAGCAATGCAAAGAGGCTTCCCTAAGTTATGGAAGTTTAGCGGTTCTGGGTAAGCACGTGCAAGCAAACCTCTTAACAGAGGAAATGCATGTGCATACATTAATTTTTTAAGACGCATCTATGCTGCTGGAAGTGTCTGCTGCCAAAATCCAGATAGTGATGAATTTGGGTCGGATACGCATCCACGTTTCAAATCATTCCAATGCTTCCAAAAAACAATTACAAAATTCTACTCAATTCATCAGGAGAACAATCAGAGAAGGAAAAAACCAACACATCGAAAAGCAATTCCTTAAATGCGCACTTATTTTGTTTAACAGCCACATAACACTTTAGGATGACAGTCTTCAACTTAGTTATCTAAATTGCATCGTGATTGAACCCATTTTCTGAAAAGAACAAACTGCAATGAGCTTCACAAAAGAGTAGCCTACTTGCAAGTCAAAAAGATAAGATCTTATTAAATGGAAGAGTAGTCCCCCATGAAATTCTGAGAATTGCTTTCAATTAGCAAGGCCCGATTCAGACACCCTCCTGTGTTATGTCTCTTGAGGGGAAAAAAAAAAAAAACAAAAAACAACAAACCACTAAGAGAAAAAAATTATTATCAATCCAGCTCTCCAGTCCTTTAAATCTTTTGGTTAGCAGCCATGGGTCACTGGTATGCAGCTGAGATAAAACCCACCTTCTACCAGGTGTGTTGCTGAGAGGTTAAAAGGGCAGGAGGATTTCAGCCCTAAGAGACAAACATTTTCAAATATTTTTACTTTTCTCTGGTCTCAATATTTTCTGCTTTTCACCAAAAAAAAAAAAATAGCCAGACACAAATTCAGTCTGGATCAACACAAGGTCCTGTGACAATCCCAAGTCTCTAGTCCGGGGATAAACATGAAAAACATTTATAAGACAAAACTGTCATACTTTGGGAGCCCAAATCTCTTTGTGTCCCCAAGCACTGCTCAGTCTATGAAGCATCCAGCACGTACGAGGTGCTGTGCTCCTCAGCACGGCCCAGCCTGTGCCCACCCTGCCAGGCGATGTCAGTGCTGCCCCCTGGGCCTGGCACTCGCTGACTGCCCCCTGAACAGGGGTGGGTTCAGCTGCCACTGACCATGGCAACGAGCAGCAAAGAGCCTGACAGGAGGGACTAACTCGGGTCAGTGTGCCAGCCCATGCTGCCAGTTTCCTGTTGCAGACTACTAGGACCCGTGAGGAATGACGACCAGTATTTAGTGCAGAAATCCCAGTTAAGTGAAGCCAGGTAAAACATCTCATCTCTGCTCCAGAGGCCTTAAAAGGAAAAAGCTTGTAGTCTAGCAATCACCATTAAACACTACAAAATTACATTTTAAACCTGTCTGAATCGCTAGTTTCTCTCGCAAGCGGAAGGTCCTCACACGGCACACAAAGTAAGGAGTTCTGAAGACTGGCAAACAAGCTGCACCAGAACAATCGCAGGCCATACTGTAGAAGTCCCTGAGAACATCCAAGAACGTTGGCATCTTTGCAATTAGAACTTTAGTGGTCCAGGCAACAGCTCTTAAGCATGAGTTTCAAACTGATGAATTTTGTATGAATGATAGACTGGAAACAAGAAACAACAACAAATGGAAAAGTATTCACAGATTAATTCAACTCAGAAGCAATAGGTAGAGGAACTTAAAAATGAGTGAAGGAGATCTGAAAACTGAGATAACATGTACAGAAATATGCAAAGTGAACCAAACCAGAGAGGAACAGCAAACAAATTACCCTCAAGTTTCCAATACAGCTGCACAATGATAAAATCAGAAACCTCTGAGCAGAGGATAGTTCTGCAGAGCTGTTTCAGAGCAAGTCCCAGCTCTGAAATACAGAAGTTTGGGGGTTAGAATTTTACAGATTTAATTTAAAGAATATAAGAGGATTCAGTGTTTTCTGCCACTTTAAAATGTGATGACAAAAGAAGTTTCCATAGCTGCTCTTCAGGGCAGTCTGCTTTTTTCCACATCACCTCAGATTTGCTCAAGTGAGGTATTAGACCAGGAATCAAAATTCATTAAACCGTGTAGGTGCTTTGGCAGCCTGCATTAAACTGCCATACACCTTTGACCAAAATGTGAATAAACCTAAGAACAAAAATGGTCCCTAAAACAGTACCGGTGTAGGCATTGCCTCCATTCCCCGGTGAGCCGCCATGCGGTGTCTGTCAGCGACACTGATCGAACAACTTTCACAGCAAAAGAAACAAACCCCAACAAGCTACTCCTTCAAATGAACAACACGGATGGTTTAATTTCTTTGTCATTCCTCAGCTTGCTCCCCTATATTGCTTCCAAGTCTTGTCATTTTAAAAAATAAAATCAATTTTCCTTCAAACCAATCCTTTTCAGATTGCATAAAAAGCACAGATGCCAACCCAATTAATCTGAACATTTCCTGTAGACAACCATTTTTTAAAGGGTTTTACCTTAAAGCATGGCCAGGTGACTTCCAAATTAAAAAGGGATGTTCACTTTTAACTGGCTCTTTTTTTCCATGGATTCTTTTTTGGAGGACATAAAATAGCCATCAGTTATTAGATGTTTAATCCATTTAGCAAACCTATATAAGCACTCTATTACAAGTATGATTCTTCTCAAGGGAATGTTATAGTGGCTTCCCTGCCATTCTAAGAAGTAATAATCCAAATGTGCAGTTCAGTTACAGCTTTTGTGAAACAACATTTTTAGAGCTTTTAAAAATTTCTGGGGTGATGCCAGAAATTAAAGGATAAAAGACAGAGTCCTATCAAAGGACTAATCAACAGTTTTTATTTAAATAGTCTTTGGATCAAGGTCCAAGAAAAAAAAAAAAGCTGCTGAGCTTTTTCCTAATATCATTGTAAGATGTGTTAGAATGTGCCATAAAAATACATCACATTAATGGATTTTGTCCCATCCATAAGTACTTTTTGAGAGTTTCGGTAAATATTTTAAAATACAATACAAATAAGACAAACTATTTGCTGAATCGCTGTTATTTAATAGCAGAATATCTATAAAAGTTACCTTCATTGCAAGTCCCATAATTTTGCTTTCTATGCCACATTTTCAAATCTGGGAATATTTTTCTCCATAAAAGTACCTCTGCACTCAGCTCCTACTCCCATGCTGGGTAAATCTGACTGTGCACCTGTCTAAATCTCATATATTTTCTTTTCATAACAGACAGAGAATAAATTCAGAACAAGCAGTAGGGCTTATTGCATAATTATTAGCTCCAGCAGGAGATTGTGTATGCATAAACAGGTTTGGAATTCTTTTTTTTTAAGGACTACTTCACATCTAAATCCTGAGGTTGATTTTTATTTTTAACTTCATCACAGCATATTTAGTTTGAAATTACTGCTGTGTCTTATAAATGCTAATATTTCTTTTAAAAATATATAAACCTGTAATTTTGTAACTTAGCATGCTGATTCACTTTGAGAAATATGTATTAAATGTAAATAAATACTTCAGAAGCCTCTAGCAGTGATTGTTACATTTGGAAACAGTTTCTATACATCAGAAATTAGGGATATTATTACTTGTAATAAATAAATACTTTGCTAAGTTTAAACCATTCTTTTACTGTATTGTTCACATTGAATATTATTGAGCAACTATTAAAGGTGAATAATGAATGAATATTCGAATGAATATATGTGAGCCTAAAGACTGATCAAGAATCGTGTGCTTTTTTTTCTTTTCCCTTTAATATGGTATAATTGTTATCTACCTTGCCCCTTGATTTATTTTTATATGATGTATGATTTATTCTTCTGAGTTCAGAACGATAATAAGAAAAATAGTTTCAAATAAAGGTAACCAATCCACGTTCCGTGCACGTGTGTGTTTCTTTTTCATACAATAAGAATTGGAATCTGAGGTATCCAAAGGCAGAAATAACAAATAGAAATGTCCTATGCAAGACCAACCAAGCAGCTGTTTAGAATTCAAATTGAAAAGGCTCTGTTGTATTGGTTCCAACCCAGCAACAACTCCACCCATTTGATTTACATACAACATTTCTTACTTGCCTTAATTTTTTTAAGCATGGGGCTGAAATTTTTCAGATATTCTCTCTATCCAAAAATGAATTCTGGCCAAAAAAACACCCCCACCTCACTGTCTCAGCCATTTTCTTTATCTGCCTGCGAGTGCCAAGAAACTGTAAACACTTCTCTACAAAAAGATACCACTGCTTGAAAATTGGATCCTTAGTACCAACTTCATCATCTCTGCTGGCTGGTGTCTATGTCTGATTTGGACTCCAAAAAAGTAACAACACTTAAAACCAATATTCTGAGCGCTCATTAGTTAAGACTTAAAATACTGGTAGAGTCTAAAGAATTCTTGAAATAACCCACAAGCTCCTCAAAAAAGTTATTCAGAGCACACCAGTCACATGTGTTTCTGCTTTAAATAGAAAGTGGTTGCTGCAGAGGTGCTGCTGAAGACGCCTGCTCCTCACAGTTGTTCCTCTTCACACTCATGTTCCTGTATTTCTTACCATTGGCTTCTGTGAGTGCAGATTCAGTTGCCAGAAGTCTCTTACCCACATTCCATTCTTCCAAGCAGCTAAAACTAGCCAAGAATTTTAAATACATCTCCCCAGCTGATAGTTTTTCATGCAAAAGCAGAAGAAATTCCCTTGTCAGTTTATTTAAATTTTTCTTATCAGTCATGATTCGAGAAGAGAAAGGCTCTTATTTAGAGGCATTAAAATCCAATTTAAACTTAGAAAGTGCATACACAATCAGCCAGAGCGAACATGTTATTTCATTAATGGCAGTAAGTCTGGGCTGCCTGAACTGAGACCTGTGTTCCTGTCCAAGCTCTGCCTTGCAGCTGAACTCTCTCAGCACAAACCTGTACTCAGCCATTGGATAAGGCAAAACCAGTTAAAATCCCACAAAACCGGTGGCCTCCACACATCCATACACTCTTCTGGTGATGTCAAGTGATCAACAGCAGGCAGATATTTCACTTAGAAAGATCTCCCTTGAAAGATCTGGCGATCAGATGAACTTTGTACACAACCAGAGCACCGATTGTCCTTGTACCACTGAGAAATGCCACACTGAGCAACAAGCTCCTGCAGCTGTCACTGCAAAGCATCGTTGTTTCATTCGCATGAGGTGCACAGCCAGGTTGTTGCACTTGATCCTCCATTCCCTTATCTCTTGTTTTTAAGTCATCTCCCACACAGCACCACCTTTTTCACTAAAATTCCTGCCGTGCATAGGAGTGCTCACATTTGTAAGCTGCAGGCTGATCGCCTCAGGCCGTGTCTACGTGGAAGACAGACTCCAGCACGCCTGTGTTAATGCTGCCAGGCTGGAGCACACAGACACGTCACACCTTCACAACTGCAGCTGATACCAGCTTCATTTTACATGACAGCAAAACAAAACACACCGTGCAGCTATACCAAGAACTGCTGAAACACAGAATAGGCTTAAGATTGCGAGGTTTTAGAGGCTTGGGGCTGACTGACTGGGACTGTCTATCAAGTTTCATAGCCTAACTACAGATAGGCTCTTTCAAAGTAAAAACAGATTAAATACCTCAGTCACCTTCAGAATATTCTTAATTCCACTCTCCATGACAAGGCTGGATCCCAGTATTGATAATAGGTGAGATGTATCAGACACCACAAATAACTGTAAGTTAAAATTTTAAGTTTGTATTTCTAAATTTGGTTAATAAGAACAGATGGTGTTGCTTCTCTCTATTCATATCTCTGTTTGTGTTGTTTGGACAGTACAGGCTATGCTTACTGCTTTGTAAGTAACTATGAATCTGACACCTTGTTTCCCAGCATTATTTTTCTTATTCCATGTTGACTGGCACTGTCAGAGCAGTGCAATCTGCAGAGCAATCTCCATGCTCATGATTAAATAGCTCCTTGTGGTATTATTCATTTCTCTGGGAGATATGATAAATATATTCTGTACTTAAAGGTATGAATCTGAAAAAAACCCATGATATTTGAATATTTCAGCTCAAGTCTTGATAAAGCAAGACAGATATAAGAAAAATCAATCCCCCACTGGTCTCATTTCAATTTCATGGATTCTCCCCTGCAATCATAAAGCAGAGTAGTAGCCTATCTGAATGGAAATATTACCTCTTCTAAATTGATCAGTATTACACAGAAATGGACAGTAAGGGCTGTAGTTACTAAATGCTTGAGAGACAAACTTTGAGATCTGAGGGGCTCTCTGGTTAGTGGTCAGTGCATTTTGCTGCCAATTCCAAGACTGAAAATCAACCTCTTTGTAACATCATCTCTTGTGAAACAGTTGCTGAAAAATGCAGCCATGGTCTCTGCGATTACCCATAGCATCTCCTAAAAAGGCACTAGCATACTGCTAGGCAAGTCTTCCCTAACAATAGTAGGATTTTATCCTGATGAAAATCATTGAGAACAAACTCTCTTCCATGAAGCCATTCCTTATCCCCCATCGCAGCAGCCCCAAGGTGTCTTCAGGAAGGTTGCGCCTGACTGCAACACTCCATCAGTAAAAGATTTATTTCCCTTTCTCAGTGAGAGGGAAGGCACGGTTTAGGTCCACCAAACCAAGCATGTGCACACTGCACTGGCCTGGCTCCCATTAAAAACACTCTCTCTAGGCTTTAATATATTTATGCTCAAAGCTGGGGAAACACTGATCTCACCATTTTACACATGGTGACCAGACATATTTAGAACTACACAGGTTGCACTTAAAAGTAAGAAACTGAACCCAAATCTCCCTGAGAAAGCCTAAAGTTTACATCATCCCATAGCTGTACATAGATAGGCTCATAAGCTAAATTTCTGTATACATTTGGTTACCTTCCACCCCACAACCCCACCCCAACTCATCTTTTCCTCTTTTACTTCAACTTTCCAAAGCCCAGCAGGGTACTAGTAAAAATGTGTCATCTTTGTGTCACGGGGCTACAAAGTCCTGATGTCTGGCCTTTCCATATCCTCTGCTAGAATAACTGTCCTTGTGTTCACCCATCTTCAGGAGAGTTATTTTGAGTTTTTGGACAAATGCTCTGACCTCCTGCTACGGGTTGAACCAAAATAATTAATCCTAAGGAACTTAGTAGGACTGGCTTCAGGAACAGGTTTTGCTTGTGAATAAGGCAACAGTGGACAGAAGACAAATATTTATGACCCGTAATTTCAAAACACGTTGAAAACATTAATCAGTTGCTAAATGTATTTGCAAAACAACAAATCAAGTCCTAACAAAACAATCAAGGTACAAAAGGGGAACAAAAATAGACTAAAAGAGTAAATAACCTTTCTGTAAAGAGTTACCTAAGCCGTAGCAGAAGAGAAGAATAAATTGTATGTTAAAAAAGTCCATTATTTTTAAATAATGTCAAATAANGAGGGGGGGGGGGGGGTAGCAAAGAGAAAGAATGAAGAAGGAAAAGGAGAGCATTCCTTACAGCACAAAATCTTTACTTTCTCCATTGTGATTAAGTCCATGATAAAGTGAGAACCATTTCATAACAAGTTTAAAGTGCATTTTCCCCCCCTTCATTCCCATTATTTAAGCTAACTCAAATTCTGGAGCCTGAAAAACGGGCAGCATATATACCACAGACCCCAAACAGTTTTTTTCCTGGGTTCTCTGACCTCCAGTTTTTGTAAGCTTAGAATAAACTCTTTAATGTCTATTAGTCCATAACTGAATATAACCACTGGGTGTCACTAATGCTCTATAAAAAAAGGCAGCGAGTGACTGCATTTCCCACGTTTTCTGGTGGAATTATCGCCACATGCTTTGGCAGTCCCCGAGCCTTCATAAAATACCCACATATTTAGGACCAGCATTAAATTTAAACAGATGACTAAGTGGGAGTACAGACTCTGAGGAGGTCTGTGTTTCCCTGAGAATCAATACAATCTCTGCCTCAACTCCGACTGAATAGGATTCATTTTAGCAAGTGACAAAATCCTACCATGGAGCAACAATACATGAAAGCAACTGTTTCTATGCAGTCATTCTGAGAACAGAACAACCTAATTAATTGGTGTCAAATAGAACAACAAAGCCAATGTGCTCCTAGGGTAAAAAATCAACTGATCCTTTGTTATCATTTTTTTATCAACTGATACTAAAATCCAGCACTGACAAGAACTATTCATTGTGCTATGTATATCTGTGGGGTTGATCTGTAAGCGAGGTTTAGAGGTGAGGTTCTACAAACTAGTTCTTTTTTTTGCTGCCAGTAAATTAACTTTCCATTAGCAATGCTCTCTTTTAGCCTGAATAAAGCAAATTAATTAAAAGGATTTCCCTTTCATCAGATTTAGGAAAAGGGCTTTGTCAAGTGTCAGGTTGTCAGCTTTCTAACCACTTAATGAACAATAAATCACTCAGGACAAAAATCAACCTCTTTTAAGTGTTTTAAAGTGTTTTCACTATGAAATAGGGTATAGCTTCTGCCAAAGTAGAACTGTATTTAACATTCAGTTTTCCAAGTGCAGTACTAAATAGCTGCTTTGATTCTGTATTGCAAGGATCAGCTGTGAAAACATCACTTCAAATATAAAACTACTGGGATCAAGTTTATCACTGCAGTTTAAGCACTTTCTTTTCTCATAAGTAATTCTGATTTTTTTTCTCTTTGATCTTTTCAGTCTGTAAAAAGTAGAGCATCACCCATTCCCTTGGTCCTTGAAAATTGATTATTATTTAAAAGGAATCAATTTTTTACTTCTTTTTCACAGTCGTTCTAGAATACATTAAACGTAAGGAATAAAAAAATGTTATGCTCACAACAATATACCTCAGCATAGTTTTATGCCATCACCAGCAGCTCTATTTCTTTCATACATCATTCCCGAGTAATCACATCCACATGAAAGCTGCATGCTGACTGACAAAAGACAGAATGTTTCTTTCCTTTTCCTCTCCTAGTATGTGATTTAATTTTAACAGCAGATGGCTAACATGCAGCACAATGGGCTCAGAACAACACAGATGCAAAGATGTGTACATCAACCATTGATGCATGTCACTGCTTCCCGTGCCATGGCACTGGGACATCCAGCACGTCACTCGCTCCAAGAAGCCTTGCAAGATGACACAAACAGAAGCAGTCTGCTCAAAATAAAGCACAGATAAACTAGCAAAGTTACCCTGCAATTTCATCCACGCTTATATTTTTCATTAGCTATTAAAATGTGTTGGTTATGTTTCTATCAAAAAGGAAGAGATACGTATGTATGTATAAAGAAAATACAGATATAAGTTTGAATGACATTTCTGTGAGATGGGGAATGATCCCAAAGTGATGTAAGAGGTAGAGGTCAGTCAAACACAACAAAGTGGTACCACTGCACAGCGACTGAAGTCCGAGGTGTCTCTTTGGTACAGGTTCTTTCTAAAGACATTTTTCTTCATTAGAGTATGAAGAAAGATATTCTGGGATCAGAAAAAAGACTTCATTACTGAAGGTTCTCCGGCATCAGTCCATTTCAAAAGAGCAAAAACCACATACTTCTGGAAAGAAGAAGAGCTAAAAGCCTGACTGGTACCAATAGAGAAAGCTGAAGATCTTGTCTCCCTCTTGAGAATAATCAGTTCTTGACGTAGGAAGTCCCATTCCTAAACAGGTGATTCAGACTATTTAAGTTGTATATTCTAAGGGTTTTGTACTCTTTCAGTTTTACAGGTGGGAGGGGAGTGGGTTTGCAGCCATCTATGTCCCCAGACATTTCCTTTAACTTACAAAAGCTTATAAAATGTCCAAAAGGCTTCTGTTGTGTCTCTCTAGACATCCATTCTGTCAGGATATGCCCTTCCTGAAACATAACACATTGTGTGATGCTGCCTCTCAGGATGCTTATTCATTTTTCCAAGGCAGCTACCAGACTATTCCTTGGGAAATTATTCTGATTTTTTTTGCAAGAGTGCTACTTACTAATTACTAGCAAGGAGGGACAGATAAGAATTTTGGGACACTAACCTAGAAACTGAACAATAAATGTTTGAGAACAGAATAACTGAGAAATAAGCCCAAAAAGGGGCTGGGTTTGTAGGTTTTTTGGCTAGCATAGATTGTCAGAACACCACCTTGCACATCTTGTCCGCAAAGAGTTAGTAGAGGAAAAGAATCCAGCATTTTTCCAGCCTGCACCCCTTCTTTTTGATTCTACTAGATATTCCATTCCTGGGATAACCTTCCTACTGCTTGTTCAAAAATGGGGAGGAGAGGATTTAATGAAAGTGAAATTCTCCTTTGATCAGTTACTGTAATTGCAAGATAAAGAAAAATTTAGTGAATGTTTTGGTATTTTTTAGGAGACGTGAGGTTTTTGAAATAGAAAATGTAAGGTCTGCTGAACCCTGAGATGGAAATACACATGAAAAGAACTTACAATTACTTCTCACTGGGCAAAGTAACTAGCCTGGAAAGTCTCATCATGAGACATTTCTTATGTCCAGCCTCACATCTGGTGAGACCAGTGGTGGTTCCTACCTCTGACTGGATGGACCAATGAGTCCGAGGCTCCTCCGTTGCCATGACAAATATTTCACCAAATGAATCACAGAACTTACTCACAGCTAATGCCATCTGGCAGAGTTCTGAAACACTGGTGGTTGTATTACCCCGTGGATACAACCCTTGCTAAATACAGTAGCAAAGACTATTTCCCTTCCCTCCACATCCACGTAGCAATGGAAGAAATTTCTGAGGCATGGACAAACAACACTCCAGTATACCTGCATGTTTTTGCTGCCTTTTGTGCAGTAAATGCACTGTCTTTGCAAATTAAAAAAAAAAAAAAAGGCAGTCAAAACCACCAAAAACCAACAAATTATTCACACTGTCTGCACTGGCTCCTCATTTTTTCTCCCACTCCCATCTGTTCAGTTTCACTCAGCTGGAAACAAGAGAAAAAGCCAGCAACATTCAGCCACTCTGTTCCTTGGGAGTTGGAGCAGTCAAGAGATTTGAGTTTAAAAATGGACTCATATTGTAGACATGGTTTTTTAAATGCATTGGCAAATTATACATATATTGGATATATGTCTTTTACTGTCAAAAAAATTACAAATTGTATTGCCAGGTGAACGTGACTGTACAATGACTGAACAAAAATGCAGATAACAGGATAACTTCCTTAGGCCTTTGGGCTCTATAATGCAAAATACATTAACTCATAAACATATCTTATGAATTAAAAAAATAATAGAGTTCTTTTTAGTCTCTGCATTTGGAAGTGGAAAGGATTCCTGGTGCTTTTCGAGCATCAGCTCCCAGGTTTCCCAAATTACCCACCTTGGGGAGTGGGGGGAAACTACATTTCAGATAGTTCACCGTCTGGTACTCAAAATAATAAAAATAATTATTATTTCACATTTCTTTGAGTTTTTAAATTCCTGTTCAGTAGTTCTGTTTTATTTTTCAATAAAATGTTTCCTTTTTCTTCAGAACAGAGATTCTGCTCAACAACCAGCTCTATAAATTAGATCTGAGTTCTTTACATTAGTACAACAGCACAGGTGGAGAATTTACACTGGTGCTAGAGGCCTAAGCACCCAAGCATCAAATTAAGCTGTATAAACCATAATAAATGGACTGCAAAGTAGATGATTTATATCTACTGCATTTCTTGGGGATAGCAAGACCAAACAATCCAATCATTTGAAATGCTGACCCAACTCTCCTAAGCATCTCTCCTTTTCAACATTGTATTCATTTATTTAGGACCAAGCCATAATGGAAATATTTAATCTTTGTGCTGGAACTGGGCCCGGTACAAGAACCAAACAGAAACCACTTTGCTGCTTTTGAGCCTGTGAGCATTACTTTGACTCTTCGATGCAGAGCAGGCCAAATTCGAGATTTACCTAATCCACTGCTTTGAGCAGCAGTCGAGTTGTACTCCGGTGCTACTGGGAAAAACTGTTGGAACAGACGGAAGTTCACGCTGGATGCCTCCTGCTCCACGGATCCCCAGAAAGAAGAGGCAGAAGGTAAGAGGTAGCAACCATTCTTCTCATCGCCAGCAAAACGCTGACAGATTCTTTAGTGAAGTGAAAACTGATGACTCCAAAACAAATTAATGAGGCACAAAGAAGTGTTAGGATAGAGAAAATCAGAGAACATTTGAATATCAGAATGTAATTCCTACAGATATCATATGCTGTGCGTGAGATCTTGTAGCACAGTTCAGTAGCCCAGCACGGCTGGTGCCCAAACAGCTCTTTGCAATAAGTATGTGACACTAAAGGCTCATAGTCTGAGAGCCTCTACAAACAGTCCACTCCACAGACTTACTAGGGTTGCATAGTCAGTACTCAAAATAAAAATGTTTTAAATAGGTTATTTGGCCAAGAATAATGGCAAGCACCCATCAGTAACAAACATGACAGCAATTGCAATTATTCCATTTGATCTGCTTAACACCAAAGATCAAAATACAGACTGATAACAATGGCTACAAGGTGATTCGGAAACGGTCCCTTGTGGTTACCAGTAAGATATAAAAAATACTCTATGATCCACATAACAGACTGCTTGTCCTGCTGCCTTAATTACTGCAATTATGGATTTGCTGGAATTGAGGAAAAAAAAAAACAAAACAATGTTGATGAGATATAGAAAAGAAGTATTATTTACTTAGTTGGGGCTCCTCTATCTAAATTCGCAATATCCATGGAATTACAAAGTATTGTGAAAAAAGACACTTGACTCGAATTCAGAGATAATAAGCATCCAGAGAAAAAACAAAAGCAAGTTTTTACACAAGTTTTAACATAAGCAAAAAGATACAATTTTCTGCTTCTCTTAATGTAGCAAACTTTTGCGAACAGATGGTAGCAGAGCTGTGTGATGCAGTGGGCAGCATTTCCATATCACGCTGCTGGCAAATACCATCACCATTTAACTCATTTATTCCTGTGCACACCCTCACAACACATGGGCACACTGCTACCTGTCAGAGGTGCTCAGCACCTACCACTCAAGAATAATTCGTGCTCGGTTCTGGCTTCTCCCTGTATTGTACCCCATGAACAGCCAGTTTTTTCATCACTCCTTCAACAAATACAAAATTAACATTGCCCTCTGCTTTTCAGGAGAAAGCAGAGAACCCAAATCAAATTAGAATTCAGTCATTCTAATTTAGACAAAAAAACCTTAAGTCAAAAGAACAGCTGCTCTGTGCTTTAGGCTGGTAACATGAGAGGAGCCCCTTCTGTGAGACGAGGTGTTACATGAGCAGCACATTGAATAAAGCCTGTCCATGCCTGCCACCTCCTCAGTCCCCTTCTCACTGCCCTGCCATGGCCCTTGTGACATCAACCTTCTCTTTAACAGTATCACTTCCACTAACTGAAGGTACTGACATCCATTTCTCTCCTGCGCCAGACTTTCACCACAGTTTTTCCATCAGTGGAGGCCCAATTAAAGTCTCTTCTCTATGCTGTCCAGAATTTCCCTAGTATGTACAAGGGACTCCAGCATTTGTTTAAAATGAGTTAGGGAATTCAGGAGTTTAGGGAGATGGAGAGGCGAAGAGGGAAACGGATGGATGGTGGGACAGGAACTAGGCAAGCACAACAAAATCTCAAGGAAATATACACAAATTAAAGAAAACCTGCACTCTTCCCAGCAACCAAATCACTGGCAAAATTATTTGTTTATTTAGGCCCAAATTTCACCCTTTACCTTGCCCTAAGGTATGTGACTGGATAGCCAGAGTGCACTTTCAGTGCATTTGTTGCAGAACATAATTAACCAAGGCCAGAATTACATTCATTTCTCATATCCCATGTGCAGCTGTAGGATGAAAAGAATGTCTTTCCCCAGCACGCATCTTTATTACAATCTCAGCATTACCTGTAACATCAGAACACACAGTTCACATCCCAAAATAACCCCAGAGATTCTCAGTACTATAAAATACGAGAAGTCAAGCAAATTTCACTTTAACATGTACTGCGGCATGCTGCAGATCAGTTTGAAGAGCAGAGAAAATCCCCATGTTCCTCACCAATGTGTTGACACAGGAACCAGCAATCCTCAGCTGTCTCAGCATTGAGAAGCTCCAGTTAGAAGCGTTTACAGACTTCTTGCATTCCCTGCAGAGAAGGTATAAACAACTGAGTTGTTGCACATATAATCCTCTTGGGAAAATATTTATTGTCAACAGTTACTTGCTTTTCATTATTTATTAGAGTAATACAAATCCCAAATAATTTAGTCACCAGTTTGAAACTATGAAGTCCATAGAGCTTTGCATATCACCTGTCATCCTTAAACTTACTGCAACCTCTTTGAAACCTTACATGATTCATTATTTATTTTAGCAACTGAATGCATAGATAGCACTTTTTTCTTGACGTACCCGCCATAGATGACACTTTTAGAATACTGCACATACTTTAAATATTAATGCTCTCTATGTATTACTGCAAGAAACTTTCAAAGGCTTTTCTGTAGACACAAATTATGAGTTAAACCAAGATCTGTTGCAAGGCAGCCAAATTGAAGGGGGGGTGTATGGAATTTTAAAAAGTTTTCTATTTTAATTTTCCAAAATATTTCATATTCTCAACTTTTTACTCTGGGAGGCAGAGGATGTAGAGCAGAATATCAGACTTTCATACAGTCCCAGCTATTACTAACTATGTGGTCTGGTTTATATCCTCAGCTTTTTAAAAGTCAATTAGACATAAGAAACTCCCTCAATATCTCAAAATAAATTTCCACACTAAGCAGAGTTGAAGAGATGCCTCAGATTTATGATAGTAAGATGGAATATTGATAACTACTTTACTTCACTTCGAGTGATTCATATCTGTCCTGACACGCTGCCTAGAAATGCATAAAGCAAAGAAAATACTTGTGGTCTCAAAATTACCCACAGTAAACACATTCATACTGCCCAAGCCACAGCCCACAGAGATAAATTGCACTGTTGAGCTCAGCACAAGAAAATGCCATTGGGTTAATTAGCAATGGTTCAGCTTGAGTGTTTATGCCAGTCAGGAGTACTTAGGAGTTAATGATTAGAGCCTCAAAAAACCAAACTAAACCCCAGCAATTGGCTCATAGTGCATTGATTACACCCAACAGTGACATGTCACACAGGGGGGAAATTCAGTCTTATTTTGAGCACTTCTTTTCATAATGCATTCCCTGTACAGACAGGAAAACAGTGAGATATTCCAGAGGGAACTTTGGAAGACCTGGCTGGGTACTCTACACGAGGTGTTGCTTTCAAAGCTTCTGCTGAGCATCTAAAGAACAAAACAAATAAACAGCGTGGATACTCTTTCCACTCTTGTTTCTTCCTTCCAAATGCAAATATACCTTTAGATTAAAAGACAGTGTTTACTGGGTTTTAATACTGCAAACAGAACAATATAATAAGAGGTCCACAGTGACTTTCAGCAGCTAAATGCACAAATGACTGCATACGTTATTTCCATCTGCAGTTCAAAGGGAGCAAGACTGACAGCTATATTTTTACAAGCTTGGTTGGTTTTACTTCCAGTTTAAAAACCCATACTACAATCTTTGGGAGTATGGATAATATTACAACAGCCTTCAGGTAGTTAAGGTCTTACCAAAAACAAGTGAATATTAAAAATGTTGGATTAGGACGCACTCAGGTACCTGCAGAAAATGTCAGGCAAAAAGCACACAGCACGTAACATGCAGATCTGCATGTTGTTTCAAAAACAGCCTACACCGGCACCAGGAAAATTCAAGAACGGTACCATATGGAAAGCTAAAAGAAATTGGCACAAGAGAAAAACTCCTCCATTACAGATTCTTAATAACTTTTATAAAGTGGGGATGTATTACCAACAGGGCACCTTGAAGGTAAAGAAATACCCAGTACAAGAGCTACCAAGAAAGCACCACAAGCCTAAACTCATAAGATGATTTTTAGACACCTATGCACTGCCAAAAGTGTTCAGCATTTAGGTATCCCTAGGGAAGCAAGACTATCAGTTACCATGAATTTTTTAAAAGAGAACAAGCAAAAGTTGTGTTGCAGCAAGGTCTTTTTAGGAGTACAGAAGTGACCATCCCTCACAGGTGAATGAATGCCTTTAAAGCCTTCTACAGAAACACAGAGAGAATGACCAACAGTAATGAACAACAGAAATGAANCATCCCTCACAGGTGAATGAATGCCTTTAAAGCCTTCTAGAGAAACACAGAGAGAATGATCAACAGTAATGACCAACAGAAATGACCAACAGAAATGACCAACAGTTTACAAATTAAGATCATTCTAGACACAATCTTGTTCAAACAGTAATAGCAAAACTAGAGAAAAAAAACACATTACAGTCCAGAAATTAACGGCAGAGAACAAATGTTGCACCTTATGGATTGGAGAACATTATTTTCTCCAGGCTAACACCCCAATTTGAGTTCTAGAGGAAAACAGACAAGTTGCTCTTCTTCATGGAAAAATACCGTTTGAGTACCCAGTGAAGATTTGAGACAACCATTAAGAATCATGAGGAAAATATTCATAGATTCATAAAAACATGGCGCTCAGAAGCTCTCTTTTCTGTGGACTGGTAAAGGCCTTCAGAAGCACAAAACCCAACGAAGTGGCTGAAACATGGCGTGTTCTTCAAGTTTCAAGATACCAAGGCTGGAGTGCAGCATTTCACCTTTGAAATAAAAGGCAGTGCAGCATACATATTTACCTGGCATAATGCCTCTTACGAGTGTTTTCCTTCTCTAGGCTGATGCCACTGTAAAGCCTTTTGAATTTTCTGCCTTCCCATTAAACACACCACCTTTTGCCAAAAGCAAAACAATTCTCCTATCTCTTACCCCTGAGCAAAACTAGAAAAAATAGTTAGATTTTTCATACATAATGATGGTTTCTATATAGAAATATCATATTTACTTCTGATTATTTTGTGTAATACCACTTTCTTTAGCTAAGTGAAAATTCTACTTCCGACAGCAAACGGAAGCAGTTATTTCTCCACAGCATCTGTGTAGGTCAGTGTTTGTTCTCTAAGTTTGGATCCCTTTCCTCTGCCTCCCTCTCTGGCTGGAAGCAGCAGAAAAGATGCCTGAAGTCTCAGGCTTTGAACACCTGTGGATGTGTACCTGGAGAAGCAGAAGGCAAAGCTCTATGCTCACCCTCACACATGATGCAGGCAGCCTTGGGAGGTCACCTACTCTGCCCTGCCAGACCAAGCCAGGAGCAAAGGGCTCCCAGCCTTCCGAACACGTTCTTAGAACACCACCTGAGGCAGCTCCAGCTGCAGCTTGTTAGCATAAATTAATTAAATAGAGCTTTTGCTTCCATACAGCTGCCACTCTCCTGAGATGCTGGAAGTTCCCTTCTCACAAAGTCAAGCCAAAACAGGGAATTCCTGGGCAAACAGACTCCAGCAGAGGGAGGGTAGGAACTTTTGTTTAGTGTTAAAAAGACAATAAAGTAATAGAATAAAGCAACAAGATAGTCAAGAATTCAAGGGGAAATTGAAAGATTGAAGGTCCCTTACATATTTTACTATTATTTTACATTTTTTATGTACATGAAAGAGAGAGATTGTTTCATGGTCTCAGGTACAGAAATCACAGTCACATGCACTAAAAATTACTTTAATGTGAGGTATTTAAGTCACTAATAAGGAAGAATGATTTCAAGTGGGTAAAACAATCTGCCAGCAAAATTCAGGTGAAAATATTTGCTCTCAGGAAGAATGTGGAGGCCTTATCTGCAGATCCTTGCAGAATGATTCTCACTCAGAGTTCTGTGCACAGAAGTAGCCACATCTATAGGTGTCCATAGCCACGAGCCCAGTATTTTACACCAGAGCTACAGTCAGCCTTACTGTCATTATGTGACAGAACACTGAGCTGAAACCAAAACTCTACCTCATCATGTCTGTACCCAGCAAGACTGAACTAATCCTGCAGGTACTTTGCTTTCTTTCAAGACTTTGTGCCACCACAACCAGGAAAACCCTTTCCTTTAGATTATACTGTCCATTCTCATTACAGCTGCCAATCCAAAAGCCAGCTGCCCTTTTCAGGCATTAGTTGGACCTCGTTCTGCCTGTTAAAACAAATAATTAAACACCCCAACCAAAACAAAAAAAAAAAGCCCAACCAAATTGTTTTTGCCTTTAAGTCCTGTTGCATGCATTTTTTTAAAAAAAAATCCTACTCAAAATAAAAATCATCTGTAAGTTATAACACTTCTTATGTGGAAGAGCCTTCAATCAACAAAGTTATAGACTAGTGAGTGGAAGCACATGAACATTACATAGTGCTTTCATGTGTAACCAGTCAACTGAAGATCAAAATGGTTTTTTTCCTTTTTCCCTTTCACCCCAGCTATACAAAGGGATTGCTTCGAACAAGCATGGGAGTCGACAAAGTCTGAAGTATTTTCATGACAATGTTTTTTCCATTCAAATGTAACCTGACTTTGTGTTTATTTACTTCTGCACTTCGAGTAGCATTTATTTATGCAGTAAGAGATGTACACTGTTAAGGAGAAGTACAAGGTAGGATGAACCTTGTAGTCTTGACTCAGGCAATACTGCCACAGACTTTAAAGGAGCGTGAGCTTTGCAGCTTCAATTGTTAGCAACAGTGAGACAGCTCTATCGACCCAGGATGGGAAAACTGAGAATTTCCTTATCTCGTGACACACAGCATAGAGAGTATTTTTCTTCCCCCACTCAGAGTTTAGAATCCCTTCCAAACAATTTTCAGGATCCAGTCTTTTCCACACCTCTGAGACGGAGAAGGACAGGCATACTTAAAGGCTTTAGTTTCCGGGAGTGTTCGGCCGTTATTACAAATAAAGCAGCAAAAGCCTCTCCGTATTTTCTGTGAGGTCACTTACTGTGCGTGAAATTAAACTGAACACCTCACTCAAAGTCCCCACAGTGCGGGCACGTCCCTGTCCCCGCTGCGGGCGCTGCTGGAGCGGCGCTGCTGCATTCCCGAGAGCATCCCAAGCTCTCTGCGCTACGACCGAACCAGAGGATCCTTAAGGGAAACCAACCAACCCACCCCCAGAAGCACTATATATATATATATATACACATACACACAGACATACATTTACACATGT
>WEIT01023465.1:680082-744972 GCA_013389985.1 Dryoscopus gambensis | reverse complement strand
CCTGGGCAGCGCTCCGGCCTCTGGGGCAGCCGGGGAAACCCCCGGGGTGTCCTCGGATTTCGCTGGGTGCTCCTGTCTTTTTTTGTATATTTTTTTTTAATCTATTTGTATGTGTGTGTTATGTCTCATCTGCAAAGCGCACACAGTCACTTGCACTGGGGTTCTGACGAAGCCTGCCTGCTATTGATGAGCGTCTGCCTTCCATTATTGAGGCCGATAAAACACAAATTTGTCAAATGCTCCTCTCAGACTGGAAAAGAAATAGAAAGAGATGATAAAGAGATACACTAAGTGAATTTCAAGAGCCCCGTTGTTTATAAAACAATCTGTTTCTCATTTACAGGCTATGTTTGTTTATTGTCAGTTTCTAATGTCAATTTCCCGTCGTTAGGTTATGTATGTTTGGTGTGCTTTGACTTTAGTGATCAGCTTCTGCAATGTTTTCCTGCTGCCATCTAATCAGTATCTTATTCTTTGGTAATCAATTGTCTCATTGCATTTTATATCAAAAAGATTATATCCCAGGCACAAACCAATTTCAAGCAAAATGTTGCAGAGCATCCTTTTTGGTGTAAGATAAATGTCAGCAGACTCGTGAAACATTTAAAGCTTACAATGCATTATCACAGATGCTTTAGTTCAGTAATGAATGCTGGAGAGTCTTAAGGAATAAAAGGTGCCATGTTTGTCTTTATTTTCCTGGTTCTGCTGCTATGCAGCCATACTGCTATTAAAGGGACCTCTGTTACTTTTGATATTTATATAAGAAGTCATTTACTCATATTCAGATTCTAATGTGTTTCTTTTTACTATGAAAATTTGAAAAGTCAATCAACTGGTATTATGCAACACAACTTTATGCTAATTCTTGTAATGGTTTTGTTAACATCAGTAATGAATGATAATGTATATTGTGGTTTATACAAGAATTTTCCAGGAGCAAAAGTAATGTCTTCCTAAACAATGCAGAATTGCTTGGTAGGATGTTAATTAGGGAACTACATATGACAGACCTCACTGTCTTCTCTGGGTGCTGCATCCCATTTGGTATAGCACAGGAAGCAAGAAACTAAAGAGATAAGTATGTTTTAATAAGTATATCTTCTGGACTTCCGTAGCTCTAACTTTCTTCTTTGCTTTTTTCTTCATTCTCTGTACTTGTGGTATTATTTCCTGCTCTTTCAGACCTTGATCCTATGGTAAACTGTATGGTTAAGAACTGTTGGGGGTCTTACATTCAGATTCTTAGGAAATCAGTCACCTGTGTGATTTAGAGTTCAGACTGACTTAGAATCACAGAATACCATCGACCGCAGGTGGTTCATTGGTGCCCAACCTCAAATTCTGTCGGTCGACATCACCTGTGCGGCCGCAGCTTTGTGCCCCCAAAGCACCGAGCTGTGTGCAGTCATACCTTCAGCTGGGGGCCCGAGGCAGGTTTTGCAGCTCGAGTGACAGAGGCTGACCCTGCAGACGTGCTCTGAAGCCCCGGCGCCTGGCAGGCACTGGCACACAGCCCCAGCAGAGCAGGGAGATGTGCCCAGCACGCACGGACCCACAGGTGTCTGCGTGACCCCGCGGGGCTGGGGCGCGGGAGCTGCTGGTTGTGTGCGCGTGCCCACTCACGTTTTGGTTGATGTTTGGGCGTTGGAAATGCGTGAGAATAGTTCAAAAATGCTACAACTGATTCATCGCAGGCACTTGAAAATACAGCTTTTTTGTGTGCAGAAATGAATCACTCCAGTTAAAAATACTCCACTTAACAGCAGAATAATGGCTTGGGTACATATATATATGTTCCCACTACTTAATAGTTTTGGAGCTATTTCCCCTTTTTTTTTGAGGAGGAGTAGGAGAAGAAACTTCCTTTTGAGATGAATGTGCTTTAGATGCCTAAGTCCAGCAATCTTAGGATTCTGAGAGCAGAACCACATTTTCTTTTAACCTGATTAGGGACATTGCAATTCTCAGGCTCTTCATTCTTCCTTTCTGTGCTTTGTCCTTGGCTTGTTTACATCACCCCTTGCTGGGGATAAAGGTAAGCCTTTAATTTCCAAGTTGGTGTAGCTAGAGGTAGGATGATAACACAGTCTGCCTCAATTTTTTTGAAGCTTTGGTAAAAGTCATCTAGTTATTCTGAGAGCAAGACAGGGAAAAGAATTTTTCCACTATTTTTTCCTTTGCCTGCTAAAAGCAAGTGTTAGCAACTCCACAAAACTATACAGAGCCAAAGAAATAGAGACAGGTGCTGGCTACAACGGCTTTGTCAGAGCTTATTCTGGCTAAAGAAGCGGGGTTCTTCCCTGCTCTGCTCCCACATCTGCCTGCTGCAATCCTGACATTCAATCCAGCCTTTCCCTGGAAGGGGTGAGGAACAGAGATGAGTGGTAGCAAACTGCCTTGTTGGTGCTGCAGCCGTGTGGTGGCCAGGCTGGTAGAGCGGGTGACACACAGGAAAAACTGTTTGGAAGGTGATGAGAGGCAAAATAGCTCCATAATGCTGTCTTGGCACCAGGCAGCCTCTTCAGCCTCCTTCGTCTGAGCTCTGAAAAAGATGCTGCTTAAGCAAAGGGTTGAAGTCCTGAATGACAGAAGTTCTGGGAGTAATTCTGCACACCTTTCGGCTTGCTCTTAATTCGTGTTCTCATTTTAGCAAATGCTGTTCCCTGAGTTCCACACGTGAGTTTGCAGAAGGCTGAGAGCTGAGCTTTAAGCAGAAGGGCCTCACGCCTGCCTTGACAGAAAAGGTGTTTGTACATCATAGTTTAACTGGCAGCTAATGAGCTTTTAAAGGTAGAAAACGCGTTTTTCAAACCACCGCTGATTTCACTTGGCTTTTGTTCTGAAAGAGCTGGTTAAGCAGCTACAACAGAATGGAACTGTTTCTAAGGTTAGGCTGGGTTTAAAAATAAATAGATAAAAATAGCTATGTCATTTACCTGGAGGCTGGATTCTATAAGTATAAAAATTTCAAGTGTCAGACAAACAGGAAATAATATTTACTACTGCACTAATTGCACAAAATGCAAAACTATAAACATTCTTAATGAAAAATCAGAATATCAGATTTTAGCGGTATCTAAGAACTTTATGATCAAAGTGAGAAAAAATTAATTTTTTATTTTTGAAAAGGACAAGCTTCTTGACACGTTCCATGCCAGTACTGACACTTGGCCTGGAGCTGCGTGTGGTGAATTTCAGAAGCTGTTGCAGATGAGTCTCCCACACCCATGAAAATTTTTTTACCTCATGGAAAACAGCAAAATCTTCATTCACACAGATATCCACAAGATACAGCAACTGAGAATAGGTTTTCTCTGCTCTGTAGGGTTCTCCTACTTTTTTACTACTTCATCCTTCTTAAGACACTTACTTGCAAATCCCTTTCAGTTATTTATTGCTATTTACATCTACCTATATGTTCTGCACTGTTTTTATGTAGACTGGATTAGAGATGCTTAATATCTGAATCCTTACTAGGTTCTTTTATCTCTGTATGTTTGAGCATATTGTGAAGTATTTAATCATGAATTTGTCTCAAATGTCAATTTAGGAAAGCCTGTCCTACAGGCCACGGGCGAGTAGTAGGTTAGGAGTTGTTTCTCAGTTATTTTGCTAGTTTGCATTGAGTGTATGTAATTCTAGTAGTACTTGGAAGGAGGAGGGGGAGGAAGTGCAAGTGTTGTGTCCATGATGGGAGCTTGGAAACGGTTCAGAATTCAGGTGTCTTCATCGCTACGCGGAAGGTGGAGGAATTTCTGCATCTTGTGTTTACTATTCATAGCCAGAAACCTAAGGATGAGTGTTGTTTTACTAGAGGAGTCCTTTAAGTACAGTACAGACTTTCATTCAGGTTTCAATAGATGTATTAATTTATGTAATTTTAGATGTTTATGAATTTATATTTTTTTTAACCACTGTGGGCTGATTCTGTTTCTTCCACATCATTTGCCATCTTGAAATGCCTCTGCATCCCTGATAGTACACACAGGAGCTTGAGGACTTGTGTTTTATTACACTTACGCCAAATTTGTAAAGAGTTGCAGGTTATAGAAAGAGAATAATTAATTTTTTTTTTAATACAGAGAAAAATATTTATATAAAGAAAAACCAAGATGAAAATGTGAAGGAATAATTGTTTCCCTGTTAGTTGCAGAAGCAAACTGGAAAACATGAGCAGCTGAAAAAGACAGATGCATGTGCTGCTTTCAGATTATCTGAAAACTGAGCATATAGTATAAACTCCTACAGCAGGACACAATGTCCTACTTCTGCGTGGTGCTCCTGCATTCAATTAAAGCTTTGTCATTGTTCATTTCAGTGGTCCCAGATCTTGACAGATAGAGCAGACACTGGCAAACTACAGCTTATTAGTTCCTTATGGATACTGCAAGTCATCCTTGCATTCTGGAGGTTTTGCAACTCCATTTAATTTTCTCCTTGAAGTTATCAGTGACATTAGAAATGGAGCTTGGCAGATACTCCATGTGGGTGGTTCTTACTGCACTTGTTTTGTTCAGTCACTGCTCATAATTCTGTTTATTTAAGAGCTCTGTGCTCCTCTCATCCATTACAGTATCTCAGTGCCTTCTTTTCCATCTTTCCTGTCTGTATGGCTTACCAATTTTCTGTTCCTTTTATCAGGCTATGCAGATTGTCAGTCTGCTACCACCAATATTGTGGCCACTGTTTCTCTGGCAGGAGAGACCCGTGGTGGCAGGAGTGACCTCATGAAGATGTCAGCTGAATCCTTAAGAAGGAACTACTGATGTTAAATATTATGACACTTCCCTGTTCTTTGTCAGTGTGGGGTGTTTCTGCTGCATTACCAGCTTAAGGACAGGACAAAAGAAAAGAGCATTTAACAGAAAAGTGTTCTCTTCAAGTATAAACGTGTTAATATAATGAAGCCATCAGAAAAGCTGCATGAAAGTAATCAAATGAAAAACTTGTATTTAGGCATATAACGAAATATGAAAATATCTTTCAGTACATAAAAGTGTACGGACCTTTTTCAAAGGCGTGCTCTAATGAATTTACTTCATAAAATAATTTTAAGATCTAAGACAAATATCCTTCAATACACTTTCAAGAAATAAGGCACATTCTCAGAATAAATATCTGTGCTCAGAAAGTGACCCCAGAAGCAAGAGACAGCAGCACTTGCTCTAAGAACCTGGAGCTGAAGGCTGGTACCCTGCTGCTGGGAATGAGTTCTGCCCAAGCCCCTAACCCGGGGATCCCCCAACCCGGAGATCCCCTAACCCAGAGATCCCCTAACCCGGGCAGCCCCCAACCCAGGGATCCCCTAAGCCAGATATCCCGTAACCCAGGGATGCCCCAACCGAGGGATCCCGTAACCCAGGGATCCACCAACCCGGGGATCCCCTAACCCAGGGTTCCCCCAACCCGGGGATCCCCTAACTGAGGGATCCCCTAACCCAGGGATCCCCCAACCCGGGGATCCCCCAACCCGGGGATCCCCTAACTGAGGGATCCCGTAACCCAGAGATCCCCTAACCCAGGGATGCCCCAACCCAGAGATCCCCTAACCCGGGGTTCCCCTAACCCGGGGTTCCCCTAACCCGGGGTCCCCCAACCCAGGGATCCCCCAACCCAGAGATCCCCCAACCTGGGAATCCCCTAACCCAGGGATCCCCTAACCCAGAGATCCCCTAATGGAGGGACCCCCTAACCTAGGTACCGCCTAACCTGGGGATCCCCCAACCCAGGGATCCCCCAACCCAGAGATCCCCTAACCCAGGGACCCCTAACCCAGGGATCCCCTAACAGAGGGATCCCCTAACCCAGGGACCCCTAACCCAGGGATCCCCTAACAGAGGGATCCCCTAACCCAGGGACCCCTAACCCAGGGATCCCCTAACAGAGGGATCCCCTAACCCAGGGACCCCTAACCCAGGGATCCCCTAACAGAGGGATCCCCTAACCCAGGGACCCCTAACCCAGGGATCCCCTAACAGAGGGATCCCCTAACCCAGGGACCCCTAACCCAGGGATCCCCTAACAGAGGGATCCCCTAACCCAGGGACCCCTAACCCAGGGATCCCCTAACAGAGGGATCCCCTAACCCAGGGACCCCTAACCCAGGGATCCCCTAACAGAGGGATCCCCTAACCCAGGGACCCCTAACCCAGGGATCCCCTAACAGAGGGATCCCCTAACCCAGGGACCCCTAACCCAGGGATCCCCTAACAGAGGGATCCCCTAACCCAGGGACCCCTAACCCAGGGATCCCCTAACAGAGGGATCCCCTAACCCAGGGACCCCTAACCCAGGGATCCCCTAACCCGGGGATCCCCCAACCCAGGGATCCCCTGAGCTGGCACAGGACCTCAGGTCTGCTGAGTCACTTGTTGGTGCAGCAGCAAACACAGGCGAGGAGTAGGATGGGTACAGGCAACAGCAGTGAGATTTCAAAAAGAAATCTCTCTGTAGCTTGATGATTCTTGCAGGAAAGAGAGTTATACCGTAAATCACGCTTTTAATTCACCACCACCTTTCTACTTAACTTTGTAAAAATATGCTAAATAGTATAATTAGCTGGAAATTTGATGCTTTGTTGCTGGAGTAAGTGCAGGTAGGGGACAGGAGAGATGCAAAACTAAAATGTTTAAAGAGAAAGACACTAAATTCTTTTGCTTCACAGAATAAACAGACATAGCCAAGTATAAAACATTTTCTGTTTTGTGCATTATGAGCTGTACACACACATACAAATGGGCATGTTTAAGGACAGTAAGCATAAGGAAACTGAAGTTGAGAAGTCTTTCCCTTTTATTATTTCTGAGACATACGTGCGTGTCTCTTGCTAATAAAATTGCAACTAGTGATAAGTTACATATAATGTAGTTTGAAATTTGCAACTCAAGTCATCGATACCAACAGTGAATAGGGGTCTTAAAAGGTTTAAGTCATTGTTTTAACTGGATCAGCACCTCTTTTTACTTCGATAATTTAAATCACGTCTTTTAGTAGGTTTGTATTAGTAGTTATAAGGAGGACTATTGAAAAGAAGATGAATCAATTCTTTTGTGTTTTAATCGCTCACCCTTTGAAGTTTAAGTAGGAGAATCAGTTTCTTGTGAATATTAGAATTCTGAATAATTTTTTGGAACAAGAGGGTGTGCTTTTATTTTCCTGTCAATTTCTGGGCATTCACATCCTGGTCTCAGTCTTCTGCCTTCCTACTTAGGAGCCTTTACAGTTTTGTCCAGCATTCAGCACAACTGGTGACGTTTGTTTTGTAAAAAAAAACCACTATAAAAATAGGAAAGCAACAAAACAAAAGGACTTTCTGTTCAATGCCAGAATTTATTTCAGAATCTCATCTTTCATTCTCTTACGGTCTGGAAATAATCCTATTCAATATTAATAATAACTTATTCCCTGCCAGACTGGGTCTAATAATCACATAGCCTAGTCATCATTGAGCTGGGATACTCTGTTACACAGATAATCTCCCTCCAACAACCTTTGAGCAATCCTGCTTGCATTGTGAGTCACTCCAGTATCAGTTCCTCAGAGCTTCCCAGAACAGCAGTGTGGGTTTGATGTCTCACACAACACTGTGTCGCTCTGTTTTTGTGAGATGACCTTGGAAATCTTTTAGACAATCTGTCTTATCTGCAGTTTTCATTTTCGTGTGTGCAGTTGTAGGGTGCGTTAATTTCTGAGTTTCTGCTTTACTGCTTGTATTGCTGTTCCTTTCTGTTTCATGCAGTGATGTACTTGCATTAAATTAAGCCCTTTTTTCAGTGTTTCTCACTTGTTGCTCCTTCCCAGGAGGATTAGAAGTAGGCATAGGAAGTCATGAGGCCTAAACTGTCCATTCTAATTCCAGGGGTGATCTTGCACCATTATCTTAGTGCCACCACCAAGGGGCACTGATCATGTAAATCAATACAAATGCTCACAACTCTCATAGTCTTACAATACTTTACAGTGATTGATCTCAAAGGAGAGGGCGAGGACTGACTCAGTATTTTGGAAATTATTGTGAAAAATCCAGTGGACGAGTTAAAACAATAAGTAATTTTGTACCATCTGAATCCACTGTGGAGGACTCGCCCTCTCTGCTTAACTCAGCTGTTACAAAATTTCTGCCTACTGTATTGGATCAATGGAAAACTGACTTTAGGGAAAGGGACTTCCAAGTCTAACTGGGTACTGTAAAAGGCTTAGTGGTAGATTGATCCTAGGTGGAGATTCCCACACCCGAATGCGGGAGCTCAGTGGGACAGATAATCTGGAGCGATTAAACTTTTTAGAACAGGTGAAAGGTTGGCAGACAGGTATATATTTATCCTGCCAATAAAAAGTGCTGCAAGCTATGCTTGTTCTATAGCTAGTTCGTAAACAAATTCTTTGGAATATAGTGAGTATTGCACAATAATATATCCAAAAGAAATCTTTGTTGTTTTACAGTCTTACAGTAATGTGCACTTAAAACTCAGAAAAGCCCAGCAATTGCATTCTTATAGAAAAGAATCACTTAATCTTGATAAAAACTAATATAGAAAAAGGCAGGCAGAGGGGTACAACAAACACTTATTTAAGAAACATACATGCAAATTAATTAATAAATGTTCCTGGCTTGGCTGCCATGCCCTAAGAGGCAATGAGAATTGGAGGGGAGGAAAAAAATCAACTAAAATCTAAAACAGAAGAAAAAGTAAACACAGAGCTCAAGTTCTAGATTTAAGTTTGGGGGTTTGGTTGGTTTTTTTACTGTTTCTGTTTGCCGTGATTTACAATTGGTGCAGTTATGGTCTCCTTTGCTACTTTGTTTCTACTTGTTGTTCACTGAATTAGCAAGGAGCAAACCCGATACATTGTAGCTTCTTGTTTAACTGGGATATTCACAACATCAGTCGTGTGACAAGTGTTCAGTTAGTTTTTAAAATAAACATTTAATTTTATTTCTTTTAAAAATTATTTCAGGCGTATGGCTCTGGTTGTGACATTGTTATCCTGGCAAATGACTTTGAATGTGTGCAAATTATTCCCGGTGCTAAACATGGAAACATCCAGGTCAGCTGTGTGGAGTGCTCCCAGCGACAAGGCAGGGTAAGGATTTTAACGAATCTGTATAGAATTTTTAAAATTTGAATACTCCAAAAGAATTAAACAGCAACATAATACTTAATGGAATGAAAGGGGTAATTTCACAACAAGGATCACGGTTTACTCATCTTTACCCATTATGTTACTCTGAGAATCCTTTCAATTTATTAATAATTTGGGGGAGGGAAGAGGGTAGAGGAAGCAGGAGACCTCTTGTAGCAATGGTTTTTATTCCTTTCGGGGACCTGCAAGCAAGAGGTGTCACAAAATATGGACAGATGCATTAGTCACAGCATAGAATCAGAACTGAATGGTTCCAGCTTCAGAGCTGGGCCCTGCAGGACCACCCCAAAGCCCTGGCTGGTTCTGCATTCAGGACTCTGTACTCGCAGTCTGCTCTTTACTTTGGGACTGGCTGTGCTGTCGCAACCTTCTCTCCCCCTCCCCCTAAGGAAAAAAATAAGATTTCATAATAAATGTCATGAAACTTGTGCATCACTTCTGTATTGGGGAAACCACATCCTGAATGGGAAGGACTTGAACAGTTTTTCTTTAAAAAATCTTCTAAAGAGGAATTTTAAAGATAGTCAAAAGTATTTATAAGCACATGAGTATTAGGAACAGGCCCAGAGAAATACCTAATAAAGATTATTTTGTGTTTAGAGGTTTCTGGGAAATAAGTGGGTGAAAGAAGAAGAGGGGTTCAATGGCACATGTGCTTTCTTCTTCTATTTACCATTTCTCCTCAAAATGTATTTGAATGTTTTAAAAAAATTGCATTTCTTTCTGCTTCTTGTGACTATTATTCAGTGATTTAGTGATACAAAATGGAATCAAGAGACACAGACACTAATAATTAATGCATTAGTTAGCTGTGAATACACAGAACAGGAGCAGCAGCAGTGGAGGCATCGGCTTTCCCTTATGCATTAAGAGTAGTTGCCCTAGAAGAATATATATACTCCATCTGACTGACAGTGTTTGTGCCACTGAACGAGGTGTCTGCCCTGCTTAGAGTGAAAATCTGAAAGGTGAGCTTCTGCAGGAGTGTGTTTTTCTCAACTGACTTAAGAAAATATCCCCATGACAGTGTTAATTGCATTTGTAATAATTTCACTTTTCAAGAACACTGGCACATAGAAGAGGTACTGGAAATTCTTTAGCTGGTTTGGAATACTAAGGAGCACTTACTCCACTTACCCCCTAACCTTACATTTTGAGTCTTCAACTTTTTTTTTTTCTTTCCCCAGATTGCAGCATCATATGGAAACGCTGTTTGCATTTTTGAACCGCTTGGTATAAATTCTCATAAAAGAAATTGTGTAAGTATGTATCTCATAATTGTAATTCCATTTAGGCACTTAGAAGAGGCAAAAGTCTGTCTGCCAGTTATTTTTATTATATTATGTCAGCACACAGAAGTCTAATGGATAAACAGTTTCCACCATTCATGATAAAACCGGATGGGTAGATTCTTCCACTGCATGACTTGAACTGCAGATTGCACTTCTCCTAAGTTCCCAGCATCTTGTTCTTGAATCTCATGCTAGCATGACATGGTGACGAGTTGGTGTTTCTCATTTGAAGAGGTTGTCAGAGATGCAGTACAGAAATACGACACAGGCTTTAGTGCACCCAGACTTGTTTTAGCAGCACAGCCATGGCCGAGCACTCGAGCATTAAGGATGTTCTCAAGGTTTCACAATCTTTGTGGCACCTATGCTGCCATCCCTTATGTTCCTGTAAATCTGTGACCACAGTAGTACAAAATAATCTACAGGTGTATTTGTATGTGGGACAGGGCCAGATCTGGTTTGCAGGGCACCCTGGCATGCATTTACATTTTACAAAACAATTTAAAGTACATGAAAACTAGATTTAGCAATCTACCACTGAATACTTTTGCAACAGGCTTAATAGCCATTTCATATAGAAAGAAATAGCAGTATCTTTATGTTTGGCTGTTGGTGTGAGAATTAATCCTCTACTGTTTTTATACTACAGCAGCTGAAGTGTCAGTGGCTAAAAACTGGGCAATTCTTCCTCAATTCTATGACTTACAACCTGGCCTGGGATCCTCAAGGTAATGCATCATTTGTGAAGTAGTTGTTCAATATTTGTAGTTAGAATGACTTGAACACAAAATATTTTTATTACAATATGGAAATACAAAATTTTTATTGAATATGGAAATTTAAAATCACCTCTTCTCAGGGAGTGTTGCATAAAATGTGAGGCTACAGTTAACATTTGTTAAGATGCTGTGCCATGTGTTTGAGTCTCTTATGTAAGATCTTAGTTTGGGAATCGCAGTGTTAAGTTGTTAACTGACTTAAATTATCACTAATAATCATTTAAATAGCACTTCAGAACAATTAAGGACAGCAGTGTACCTAGACATGGATCTTTAGAAGATGACCCTGTCATATTTAAAATGGACTAAAATTTAGCTCTCAACCTGTTCTGAATAATTCACAACAAAATATGGCGAGAGGCTTAATCTTTCAACACGCCTTCATCACCTTGGTTCCATAGCTGTGTTATCACTCCCTGCCAGGCAACAGGTTACTGACAGCAACAGACTTCTTGCAGCTGTGGGCCCCTCCGTCTGATGACATTCCAGAGGAAGATGAAGATGATGATGCCAACAATCAGATCAAGGATGATAAAGTTCTCCCGGTTCTAAATGACTGGAAATGTGTCTGGCAGTGCAAGTGAGATAATTTTTGTTTTAAGAGAAATTACAAGGCTACCTCACCTATATTTTAAAATGTGCTTTTCAATACCATAAAATTCAAACAATGTTAGTTATTCCAAATAAAAAATCCTCACTGCTGTTGGAGCTAACCTAGGCTTGCTGTACTTAAACCAATTTTTAATTTTTTTTCATATAAGTGTGAAAGTACTGTTTTGTTTCATTGGAGCAAATATTTTTATGCTTCTGCTGTTCATAAAATATGTTTAAAGCAACAACTATAAAATACTTAATCCAATTTTTACTTAATTTAATTCATTAATTTTTAATTGAATTAATTTTTAATTGAATTAATATTTAATTCAAAAAATAAACAGTAACACTGAATCAACTGAATACCTATGGAAGAATATTTTGGAATAAATAGACCTTACTTAACTTGCTCTTGTATTCTGTAGGACTGCAACATCAGTACATTTGATGTCATGGTCTCCTGATGGTGAATATTTCGCAACAGCTGGGAAAGTAAGGACAAAAAAGAATAATTGAGGTTTTGCAGTATTTTTCATTTCTTTGACAAAAGTAATATGAATAGTCCTGGACCATACACTCTATTGTAGTCTTAGCAAAGGTAAATTATGATCTCGCGTAATGTGGTATTTTTGTGTAATTCCACGAATTTCAACAACGAGAAATTGGATTTAGCTATGTACTCTTACTGGATACTTGAATAACAGTGATACAGACTTGTATGTCTTTATATTTATATATATATTTGATTTTTTTTTTTGATGAAGTATACTTAGATGAATTTTCAGATAAACATAAACAATTTTTTCTACTTCTGCTGAAAGTAATGAGATCATTATGATAGAACACATACACATTTAAACTGGTCTAATATGCGTATGTCTGGATAAATTAGAGAAGGGTTTTATTCAGTGAATTCTGGGTTCAATTATCAATTCAATTTCAGACTGCAATAGTTATTGTCAAATCACTATTCAAGCTAAGTTTTCAATTAATAATTCTCTTTAATGTCACCCTCTCATTTGAATGATTCCCTTTGGTTCACAAGTCTCAATAGGTAAGCATTTTTTCTTACAGCACTTATGTTAGTTAAAACAGCGAGATGAATTTTAGTTCTGGGCCAAGTTTTCATGAACAATACCAGAACAGCACTTTCCTTATTACTTGGCATTTTCTTTCAGTTACATTTTTAACTATAGCTACCTAACCCCCTGGTTTTTTATTGCTTTACCTAGGATGACTGCCTCTTAAAAGTTTGGTATCCTATGACTGGTTGGAAGTCATCTCTTCTGCCCCAAGAGAATGAAGAAAAGAAAAAATGCTCAGAGGATGTGCAGTTTTCCTTTGTTTACTTGGCGCATCCCCGAGCAGTGACGGGATTCTCCTGGCGGAACATCAGCAAGTACATGCCCAGGTTTGAAAGCTGCCTTGTTAAAAAAGCAAGCAAGCCTTTGATCAAGTAGGTTTTTTTAACACTGCCTAATGTTTTGTCATTGAGAACGTGAGATTTCTCTTCTTATACTGGCACGGTGGTGGTCCCTGGGGGGTCCTAGGCTAGCTCAGTACCCCCGGAGCAACACGTGTCAATGAACCTAGGTAAAAGAAAGAAGGCGCTCTTCTCCTCGGGATAACGTTCTTAGATCTTTACTGCATCGGATCCTGGAGGCGAAGAGGGCGGGGGCCTCCTGAAGACCCCTTTTGACCCCCCAGGGAGGAAGGGGAGGGGGCAAAACCCATCACCAATAGGATACAATTTACTTGGGAAAAGGGGCAGGGTCCAGGTACAGGTGTTTGGTTTCAGGGGTTACAACATCTGCATGTGCGAGGGACAAGCCCAGACTAGTACAACACAACAAATCCTAGCGCAAAACCCATCAATAACATATCAATAATCTAACCACCTTTGTGCACCACAACATTATACTTTCAAGAAACAAAGTGCACCGACATCTTGTATCTCCGAATTTAATAGCAATAGTCAGGTTAACCTTCAGTTAGGGGAGAAGCAGAAATTTAGATAAAACAATCACTACTCAATACTTGTACACTCCCCTAATTTCTGCTGCGTCCATATTGAGTTCCCCAGGCAGTAATTTTGCTGTGTCTGCCATCAGGGGCTTGGTGTGTAACGTGTTGCTCACGTCATGCCTCGATGGCATCTGCCGGCTGTGGGCAGAGACGCTGTTACCCGAAGATACTCTCCTGGGGGAGCAGATCTGTGAAACCACCACCTCCAGCATCGGCAGCACCATCTCGCAGGCTGGCAAGCAAAAGGACACAATACAGCATGCACTGGAGGTACAACTAAATACGTCATTTGTCGAATTTTTATTTCATGGTTCTTAAAACTTTAAGGATGTATAGCTCTAAGAATGTATGTTGTGTAGTGCCTGTATGCATAACAGAACAGTCTGAATTATTTCATAATTTTGAAGTCTGTTACTAAACACTGAAAAAGTCAGAGGCTGCAGCTCTGCATCCTAGCACCATGTTTTTAAAACTCAGTTTACTTTTTCTATTGTTAACTAACAGTGATGGGAAGAGACAGTGTTTAATGTGGAATAGTAATGATGGTTTCTCTCTGACTGGGTCTGAAAGTCTGCAGTTATAAAGACAATGAAAGGAGTAAATAACCGCTTTTAATTTTTAGTTACTTCATTTGATAATTTTGTTTCAGTGACAGTATTATAGTCTTAGCAAGTCTGAGCTCCTGGTTGACCTTAACAAGCACCTTTTTCCCATGAGAAAGTGCATACCAAAGATCATCTGCAGCCATAAACACCTACATGAGAATGTTTCAGCTAAGGCTGTGTGGGATGTGTGAGAGTGTCTGAGATAAAAGAGCAAGAAACATCTGCTCTGCCGTTTAGTTGCGTGATTGGTTAGTCTCCTAATCACTGGCTGCGTAGCTGATACTAAAACTTGTACACAGAAGAAATATATAAATCCTCAAGTGTGTTTAATAAAGACACACAATAAAGATCCTGCTAGATGACAGAGTGGTGGTCTGTTATCTTCAATCGCTACGCTATCTATATAAAACCAAGAAAAGATAAGAAAACAAAATAACACCCCACCACTCATTTGTAGACTGTTACAATCAGACCAGGTTTTTACTTCTTAAATATAATGGCCATCAACAAATAGGGAGCTTGGGACCAATTACACTTTGGGCTGTTAAATCTGTTGTGCTCTCTACATGCTCTCAGAAATTTTCAGTCATACAAAAACAATTCATTATAAAATTATACCGCAGAAGTTGGTGCTTTTAGGTTGTTCTAATCTTGTTTGTGAGTGTTGTGCAAAGTACTGTGTATTTTTGTGGTGTTGTTGAGTAGGTATTAATGGAACTTTTAGAAGACTGTTAGAAGAGCTTTGCTTTTGGGCAGATCTGATATCCGTAAGTGTTACTAAGCTGTGTTGAAATCTATTTAATATAATCCTTTTGAAATTAGTCTTCATTTCTTTGGTAGAAAGAATCTATAGGCTTTATATAAGTGTGACTTTTTACCTTACTGTGTTTTTATGTTCTATTAATTTATTTTTTATAACTACAACAGACAATCCATCATTTGAAAAATATGAGAAAAGGACAAAGGAGATCCTCAGTTCTTGTTACCCACACAGATGTACTGCCAGATCAGCAGGGCACTCATGAGGTTCAGCGTCACATTTCCCATCAAGCAAATGCACTTGGTCACTTCCACATAGCAGCAAGCATCAACCCTAATACAGGTGAAGTACAACCATTTATTAGACTGCAATAATGTGTTTGCACGACATGAGAAAAATAAAGGGGGCTGAGATGCACATTCTTTGCATTGCCTAATCAAATAGAGGGAACTTGTAGGAAGTCTGTTATTTGGCATGGAGTTTTTTAAGACAAATGAAGCTGAATTTATTCTGAATACCTTCAGCACCTTTATGAGCAAATTAAATTCATCATTACAGATCAGAAGGCAAAAGAAGCATAAATTTCCAGTCTGCTTGGTGTTTGATTCTTGCGTTTGGGGGGCCGTGGTATGTGCTGAATGGAGTAATTGCATCCTGCAGAATATGTAGTGATTGAAAAAAGAGCTGTACCAGAGTTTTTTGGTGGGAAACCAGCTGCATTTTATAGAACAATGCAGAATATTTTTAATGGAAACGATTAAAGAGCAGTGACATGCTTTACCTAAAGTCTGTACATGAAAGTCAACACTGCAATATATGAAACTGAGCAATTAGAACCACTGAGTATCATTTACCATTCACATAAGAATAAATTTTCGTGTAAATTTATTGACCTTAAAATATCCTTGCTGCTTTTATTATAATTGGATGTAAAAACTTGATCTGCATCTTACCTTTTCTAATCTTGCAGGCACAAATTATTTTATACCTAAAATAAGTGAAACGTGTGTGTACATACATATATGAATAAAAAGATGAGTGGTTAATATATAGCTTAATATATAGCTTTATAGATTTCATATAGTTTAGTATATAGCTTTTTTATTTATTTAAAAATGTCCACAGATATTCCATCAGTGTTGGCTGGAACAGCTTTTAATATAGATGAAGGAAGTGGAGGCTTCGTTGTCCACTGGCTGAATAATAAAGAATTTCATTTTACGTCCTCTATTGAAGTATTCATGCAGCACCTAAGAAAAATTTCTGAACAACAACTAGAACAAGATTTTGATGTTGAAGCTGAAGAGGAAGAAGAAACGGAAGAAAAAGAGAAAGGCTTACGTATGAAGTTAGATCATGGTTAGTAATCTGGTCAGTTGTGCTCAGACAGTACTGCCAGCAGATGGGAGAGTACTGTGTTTTGGATGGAAACTGATGGGGAGACCTTTGCAGTGGATAATATGGCACATTTCTTTTCTGTTGCAGATTTGTCTATAGACAGAGAATCAGAGACAGGGACTGGTACAGGCTCTTCAGAACACGAAGATGGAGAAAGAGAGGGAAGCCCCAAAACATCTCTGCTAGCAGGCCCACGCCTGCCCCTTCCGACAGTTCTGTTAGACCGGAAAATTGACTTGCTGCTAACTGAATGGAACAGGAATCCAGATATGCTCTTTACTATCCATCCTGTTGATGGTACCTTTCTGGTGTGGCATGTGAAGTATTTAGATGAATACACTCCAGGCATCTTTCGACAAGTTCAGGTATGGTGTACTGGAAATGGTTTTAT
Source organism: Dryoscopus gambensis (assembly GCA_013389985.1). Taxonomy (NCBI): domain Eukaryota; kingdom Metazoa; phylum Chordata; class Aves; order Passeriformes; family Malaconotidae; genus Dryoscopus; species Dryoscopus gambensis. The sequence continues at coordinate 727,981 of WEIT01023465.1, read as the reverse complement.
TATTTTTGATATTAACAAACATTGTGTCCTTTGCTGTAGAGCTGAACATCTGTCGGAATTTCATTTTAAGTACTTCCTGTAAAACAGCTAGCATTTATTCAGGCTGAAGCTGAGTTCATGTATTCTAATCTTTTTTCTTCTTTATTTTTTTTTTTTAGGTTTCATTTTCTTCTAGGATTCCTGTTGCATTTCCATCTGGAGATGCTAGTTCCCTTAGCAAAAACATTATGATGTATGCCTGCCCTGTCTTTGTAAAAGACAGCAGCAGTGCTGCACAGCAGAAGACGATGGACTTTCCAGATAATACTCTAGCAAATAAAGGACCAAGCTTTGCCCAGGACAGCGAAAATGTGAATATAATTTCTCCTGTGGTAATGATGATTTCCAAACATATAGATGGCTCTCTCAATCAGTGGGCAGTTACTTTTGCTGACAAATCAGCTTTCACTACTGTGCTAACTGTATCCCATAAGTTTAGGTACTGTGGCCACCGCTTTCACCTCAATGACCTGGCCTGCCATTCTGTTTTACCGCTGCTGCTGACCTCTTCCCACCACAATGCTCTGTTAACTCCTGAGGCAGACACGTCCTGGGACTCCGACAGGATAAACAGGATGATGGATCCTATGAAACATAAGAAAGGTTCTTCTAAGCAGCAACTTAAAAATGCGGCAACCCGTACATTCCACGACCCAAACGCCATCTATAGCGAGCTGATTCTGTGGCGAGTAGACCCCATAGGACCCTTATCCTACACTGGAGGAGTGTCTGAGCTGGCTCGAATTAACTCCCTTCACACCTCCGCTTTCTCTAATGTAGCCTGGCTTCCAACACTAATTCCCAGCTATTGCCTTGGTGAGTATACCTGGCATGGTTCCATACGGAGTTAACACTGTGAGCTGTAGAACTAATTTGTTAAAATCAATTACTCTTTTATTTGGAGTACATTTACATTAACTTTTCAACCATTTCCTTGTATTATGCAAATCAAGCATTTTTACTTCCTTTGTGGCTAAGCTGCTGCAAACACTTGCAGTGGTCTGAGTGTGCCTGCAGTCCCTGTGGATCAGGGACTGACACTCAGAACTCCTTGGTGTGAGTGAGCACTGCTTGCTCCCACAGAGAACAGATGATGCCATTCCCCAGCCCTCAATGCCATTCCCCAGCCCTCAGGCAGCGTCCCTGAGTGCTCCCTGCACTGATGTGGGATTGCAAATGCAGGTGTGCTGATGGCTGTGCTGGCCACACGCCGCTGCAGGGGCAGTGGGTTGAACAGAACTGGTATTTGGACCACTTGAACGTCAGAATTATTGGGGAAGATTTCCAGCCAAAATCAGCATTATCAAATTCTTTTAACATGCTGGCTAAAAACTGCTTAGGAGATCAAGAAACAGTACTGAAATTCTTCAGACCACCAGAAGCTTACAAAAGCCTGGTTGGAACACAGGATGTTTATGAATAAATAGACTACATTGACTTTACAGAACTGCAAACAACACTTTTTCAGAGGTCAGACAGTACATCTGATGTGTGATGCCCTTGGCCAGTTCTTCAGTTTTTGTTTTTAATTTTAGGGCTTTCCATTGCAGTTAAGAAAACTACTACTACAATAATTCCTCTATCCAGCCACACAGATACTTATTTTTTAATTATCACAGAGATGCTGTTACAGTAGTTGTCATCTTTGTATACAGTACTAAGTGCCACTTGTGCTGTGGGTGTAACATTAAATTTTATACTAATGCCAGGTTATAAATACATAATACGTTTGATTTAAAATAAAACGAATCCATTTTCTCTGCTTACATAGTTACATTCTGGGCTGTCTGTATCCCACAAAGTGGTCTAAACACAAATAATGAGCTGCATTCTTGTAGTGTAGAGGAAAATATTTGGCAGAATAGAAAATCTCATGTCAAACCTGCTGTATATACTGTTGAGAAGCAAAAGAAGACACTCTTACAATTTTTCATATTTTATCAGAGCTACAGACATCTTTTTCTCCCTCCACTTTTATATCTGCACTTTTAACTGCAGGGCAGAAGGGAATGTTCATAGAGGTTAATTGTATGCAAAGAGCCTAGAGACAGGAAACAAGGAAGAAAGCTACAGCTGAACAGTTTCCCCTGAGACGCCTCAGCGTCTCTGACAACCTCAGAAATCTGGAGTTGGCTCCTCCAAGCAATGCCCCAGAGGTGGCACTGAATCAAACATCACCAGAGGGAGGAATGGCAGCGTTCCCTTAGGTGTACGACAGACTGGGGTTGGCACGTGTGAATAGTGTTTGAATTCAGCTTAGATTATGGGGCTTTTCTGAGGAGCTTCGGTTCCATTCATGAACAGGAAGGGAATCATTTCAAAGTTCAAATGACGGTGTATTAATGCACACATTTGCTTAGGATTTTGCTTCAGTGCTTTATGAAAATTATGTTTGAAGCATGTTCATATACTGAGGATTGTAACAGACTACCTGATGCCGTTGGCTGCCATTTTTTTCCTCATGAATTTTGTGTGTCTTCTATTAGGTACCTATTGCAACTCTGCTAGTGCTTGCTTTGTTGCATCAGATGGCAAAAACCTGAGGCTCTATCAAGCTGTTGTAGATGCACGAAAACTTCTGGATGAATTATCTGACCCTGAATCATCTGTAAGTTTTATGTAGCAATGGTTTGGTTTGAAACTATTAAAATAAAATGAACGTAGCTCACCTTTTCTCCCTTCCAGAGCTTTGTCCTCCTTTAGTTCTGTGTGATTTCTGTGCCATTCCATGCATAGGATCTTATGCATTACATCTTGCATAATTGCATGTTTTGCAGCTGTCTGTAAGCATTAGCAGAAAAAATGCAGCTATTATTACTGAAAGTGTCTGCACTGAACCAAAATTTCCCATACAAGTTTCCTCAACCTGTGGCAGGTGGGAAAAGGAAAAATAGGATTTCTTAGCTTGTCCTCTCAGAAGCAGAGAGTCAAGCAAGATGGAAGGTGAAATCAGAAGAGCAAGACTGAGATGGATCCACCTAAGTTACATCTGTATATGAGGAAGGGCAGAGATGGTGGGGTAGGAGGGAATCAGATAAGGGCCATATTGGCTTTTTTTTTTCCCAATAACCAGTTTTTTCATTCTTTTTATCTTTCATTTCTCTGACGTTAAGAAAAGTAAAGCCTGACCTTGTAGTGTTATTATATAAAGAAACACGTCTTTCCTTTTTTCCCATTCTATTTTATAAACCATTCTGCAAGACAGGGCCTGGCAGTATTCAGATCAGTCTGAGGAACCTGTTCTAGGAGCAGTGACTGTGAACATTCCAGCAAAAATCAATAGAGCTTTCAGCTTATAGATAAGCTGTACTGATTTTTTTCCCTACATGTTGTGACAAAACCTGAAGCTTGAAAAAGAAGTGAAACAGTATATTGTTTCTCATTGCACAGATACATTATGTGGTGTTATGCAAGGATAAATCTTTAAATTAGCAATATTTATATTCCATAAAAACTGGTGTATCATCCCCATAAGGAGCTGCCGACTCACAGCAGTGCACATGGTTTGATAAACACATTATTCATGAGTGCCAAAGTGACAACTGCAAGAACTCTGTTACGGTTTGTGCCAACAAGAAAAATTGAAGCATCAGTTTATCATAAGCAACTGCAATTTTCTTCTGTCCAAAGGAAAAATATACTAATTCTACTCATTTTTCTCTGTTTCAGAAACTCATTGGGGAGGTGTTTAATATTGTGAGCCAACAATCTACTGCTCGGCCAGGATGTATCATTGAGCTCGATGCAATAACTAACAAAGTAAATCAATGGTTAACTCTTTAGGGTATCACATAAGGGTGTTTAATCACTTTGTTTGTTAATTAGCCTGATCTGTTGAAAAGAGGTAAAAAAGATGACATTTCTCTGTGGTGACAATGACGGCCTTGAATTTTTGTGAATATTGAGATACCTTGAGCATTTCACTAAGCCAACTTTCTGTTAGCTGCTAAGGGCTCAAAGCTCATTTTTAGAGTATAGCTATATTTTCTAAGCATAACTCTTGATGAAAACAAAACTTAACTAAAGAATGGTTTCCAGTGTATCATAATTTAAAGGAAAGAAATCACAATCCCTTCAAACCCAACCAAACAAAAATACCATTGAAAGCCCAAACCTAACAAGTAGCTCCAACTAGTAAGAATGATAGCCAGGTATGACTTGAAGGGTTTTGTGCCTGTATTGTAAAAAAAATTTATATCTATTAATCAACACAGCTATACTTTTCAATCAATGAGCAGGTAGGGTAATTAAACCTTGTTCTTACTCAGTTATTTTGATCATACATGTTCCAGTGCTGTTTTCTGTTAGCAGCCTGTGAAAACAGTGAGTTTTATCATTCTTAATTAGAAAACTGTGGGGGTTTGCCATGTATAAGTAAGTATTTCTTTACTGTCAATAAATTTCTGTATTTTTTAAGGATCAATAGCATAGAATCTTCAAATTTAAGTTCAGATTTACAAAACGATTTCCTAGAATTTTTATAAATGAGTACAGGGAATAGTGTCTTGCCTTGTTTCTCTGGAAGGTTGCATCTCTGCAGGATGGTAACTTTGCCATCACTGTTCTTTGGGGGACATATTTCTCCTTACCAGCAGGGAAGGATTTCACCATGAGCAGCCTTCTCTATAGCAAGGTAGAGTTACTGCAAAGAAATATGTTGCTGTCAGAAAAGACAGATGTTAAGATATCTGAGAGAAGGAAAATCTGTCATTTGTTCCCTTTTTTAGATTCCCCAAGCAATTCACTGCAGACATGTCTTCCCACTGAAGAGGGATAAAAGTCTGAGAGTTTTTGCCGCTGTCATTTATTCAACAGCAGAGAAATAAAAATGAATCAGATACTAATTCATCTGCCAATAACTGCAGCAGAAGTGTTATTACAGAATTTGTCTGTCCTGGCAGACCTCGGTGAAATTATTTGAACATACAAATGATGAGTTCTAGAACATGCTGTTCTTAACATGAAAGGAAAATATTTGGGTTTTCTGATGATAATTTTAAACTTTATAAAAGAAAGTGTTCCTCATTGGTAGCTAGATTGCACAGAGGAAATAATTGCATTAATACCAAACTTTGCTGTACTGTTCTGGAGGCATAACGATTGCTCAATGTTTCAGTGTGGCTCAAACACACAATTGCTTCATGTCTTCCAAGAAGACTTCATTTTGGGATACAAACCACATAAAGAAGATGTGGAAGGGAAGGAAACTGAGATATTTTTCCAGCCATCACAAGGTATAGCATCAACTATAACTAATATGAATTAAATAGGTACCAAAAAATGTTCTTAAGGAACACTAAAATCTAGCTGGCATGTGGTGATTTACTTTCAAATGAGAATCTGTAGAATTCAGTGAAATGGCTGTTATGTATTGCTCATATGAATTGTTGCTAAATGGTGTTAAACAAAGACATTCTAACTGCTTGGAGTGAAACTCAGATGACAAAGTAGATTTTTCAAAGTGCTTATTTTATATATCGAGATGTGAACAAAACAGAAGCACATTTTCTGCATCAACAGGTAGTTCCACGTGATGATGTCACTACATCTGGCTTGCAAGTTAATACAGTGAAAAGTCACTGGGGAATTTAGTAGTAGACATAAAACTTCAAAAGAAAAAGGAAGAAAGCAGACAATTAGAGGAGTCTTTATAATCTGGCAAAATAATTCAAACTGAAGGGGAAGGCAAATATCTAATAAATTAGATATGCCATTAATACTCAGATTTTCTGTAAGTCGGTATCTACCTTGTAATTCTTCTGTTGTCATGAGCAAACAAAATGTCAATTAAAGCATGCTACTAATGGTACTGTTTCAATATACTGTTTTATAATCTAATTTATTTCAAAGATGAAAATGGGATTTTTAATGTCAATAGTTTTTAGAGAATCTTTTGCTATGGACAAATTATTTAGGTTGAATATCAATTTCATTACCCTATATGAATATAAGTGTTTATATATTATATATATAATATATTTAAATTACAGGGTATCGTCCCCCACCTTTCTCAGAGAAGTTCTTTCTGGTAGTAATTGAAAAAGATAGTAGTGGCTGTTCTGTTCTTCAGATGTGGCATCTTCATCTCAAATCTGTGCAAGCCTGTTTAGGTGAGTGAGGGATTTTAATTTTCTTAGAGAGACTTTTCTATCTATATAATATTAGATATTATAATATCTATGTTACTTAAGATAAAACAAATTTTGGTGGTTTATTACAAAACAAATTGTGTCACCTTTGTCAAGCAGAAGCCTAAAAATCAAGAATCTTCAGAATAATATATCAATGCAATAGAAGCAGTAAAATTCCTTACAAACACTGGTTGCATTCTATACCAATAACAATATGAAAATGTGTTGATTGAGTAATGTACTTAAGCAGTGGCTTCTTTATTTCAAACTGTCAGTATTTCAGAATGTTATGGATGTCTTAAATGAATAGTCACAGCATGCAATAAAACTGACACAGCCTGCACACATCACATAATTATTTTCTGTGCAACTTGAGCTCTTGTAAAAAGAAATAAATTTGATTATCAGGTATTCATGCCTTGTCCTTATAAACAATATTTTAACACTTTTGTCAATTTTTTATATAGCAAAACCAACTGAAGCATCTTCAGTAGATAATAAGCTTGGTGTACCTGAGCAGAAGGCTGTGGATTCTTCTCCAGATGTATCACCTGGCATAAGTCCCATTCCACGATCTTCATCAATTGCTAACCTTCAGACTGCTAGTAAACTCATTCTGAGCTCCAGACTTGTGTACAGCCAACCCCTGGATCTTCCTGTTGGTGTAGAAGTAGTAAGAGCAACTCCTTCAGCAGGTAACTTTAACAGTTTTTTCTATACAGTTGGTCCACTGATTTATCTCCTAGTTTATAGGATTGTATCTCCCCAGCCTATAGGACTCTGATTTACTGATACAGGAAACTCAGGACTGAAAAGGTGCTTTCAAATCATCATGCCCATGTCATATTACTCTTCCATAAATATATTGAGTCCCCAGAGGAAAGCTGTTCCTGAAACTTACTCCTCTAACAGCTGGAAATGTAACTTTTAGTCTTAATTTATTAATGAACAGCAATAACCCACTTGCTCATTTGTCAGCATTACTGTGTTTGGTATATAGTGGGTTTTTTACCTGATGCACTTACACCTTCTTCTGTTTGTCTTTCTGTCTCTCCTGTCATTATTTTTCCCCCTTTCCCTCTTAGATTTCCTTTTGGCAGGCTATATGAGCCTAATCTTAACTTCCTTAATCTCATCTGATTAGGGCTTTGAATTCCTCTCATTGTACTAACAGCCCTTCTCTGAATTAGTTCAGTTCCAGTTTATCTTCTTTGAATAGTGACCAGAAACACAGATGATAGGTAATGTTCCAGCTGCAAGACTGTTACCGGCCCTAATATTATTTGCCCTTATCCAACCCCAAATAAAAAACATAACCCCAGGACGTAAAGTTCTCTAGCAGCAGGTAGACAGTGTTATGTCTGCCTTAATCATACAGGCATTCTGCTATTTATTACTAGAACTAAATATGTTTGTTCTGCCTGCAGGTCACTTGAGTTCCTCATCAATATACCCGGTCTGCCTCGCACCTTATCTGATAGTAACGTCCTGTTCGGACAACAGAGTGCGCTTCTGGAGGTGCACTGTAGAGACAGACCTGAGCAGCAAAACTGAGGAGAAGGAAACGTACCACTGGAGAAAATGGCCTCTCATGAACGACGAAGGGGAAGACAACAGCAGCACAGTGAGCATAGTAGGAAGGCCGGTTGCTGTCAGCTGTTCTTACACGGGACGTCTTGCAGTAGCTTACAAGCAACCCATACAGCATAACGGGTTTGTTTCCAAAGAATTTTCCATGCACGTCTGTATACTTGAGTGTGAGTCTACTGGAGGATCAGAGTGGGTTTTGGAACAGACAATTCATCTGGATGATTTAGTTAAGGTTGGAAGTGTACTTGACTCAAGGGTCAGCGTGGATAGTAATTTATTTGTTTACAGTAAGTCAGATGGTTTTTTGAATAAAGACAAGTACCTGGTGCCTAGTATCAAGCATTTGGTGCATTTGGACTGGGTTTCAAAAGAAGATGGCTCGCATATACTGACGGTTGGAGTGGGTGCCAACATCTTCATGTACGGAAGGCTCTCGGGGATTGTAACAGATCAAACCAGCAGCAAAGAGGGAGTAGCTGTCATCACCTTGCCTCTAGGAGGGAGCATAAAACAAGGTGTAAAGTCGAAGTGGGTGTTGCTGAGGTCCATTGATCTGGTATCATCCGTGGATGGCACTCCCTCCCTGCCCGTCTCTCTGTCCTGGGTGAGAGATGGAATACTGGTGGTGGGAATGGACTGTGAAATGCACGTTTATGCCCAGTGGAAACATGCAGTCAAGTTTGGTAATGGAGAAAGTGATGTTTTTGCATCTGAAGACTCAACAACACAAGATCCATTTAAAACAAGCACAGTAGTGAAGAAGACCAGTGTAATTGATGGGGCAGGTGTTGTGGATGATGTTTTTGGCACTCCAACTGTGATTCAGGACGGGGGCCTCTTTGAAGCTGCTCATGTTCTTTCACCTACTTTACCCCAATATCATCCAACCCAGTTACTAGAACTGATGGATCTGGGTAAAGTTCGCCGAGCCAAAGCCATTCTGTCACATTTAGTTAAATGCATTGCAGGAGAAGTTGCAATAGTCAAAGACACAGAAGCTGGAGAAGGGACTGGTCCCAAACGCCACCTTTCTCGCACCATCAGTGTGAGTGGCAGTACTGCCAAGGATACCATCACTGCAGGGAAAGATGGTACCCGAGACTACACAGAGATAGACTCAATTCCCCCACTGCCACTCTATGCACTGCTTGCTGCAGATCAGGATGCCACCTATGTTTCTGAAGAAACTTCTAAAATACCTCAGGGCTCTGACGACCATGCAAAGAGAAAAACAGAGGATCAGTACTCGGATCTGTTCCAGATTCAACCTGTCACAACGGAAGACTTTATAGATTTTGAGCCTGAAAAGAGGGAGAGTAAATCCAAAGTTATTAATCTGTCACAGTATGGGCCAACCTACTTTGGCCGAGAACACGCCAGTGTCCTTTCAAGCCACCTGATGCACTCAAGTCTGCCAGGCCTCACTCGACTGGAGCAGATGTTCCTTGTAGCTTTGGCAGACACTGTGGCCACGACGAGCACTGAACTAGATGAGAACAGAGATAAGAATTACTCAGGTTAGTAAATGACTTATTATTGAATTGACATTCTTGTTCTTCTCAGCAAAGGTAAACTTAGTCATTGGGTATTTTGGGATAACAAAGCTGAAAGCTAGCATCAGGTATTCAGGTTAGATACAGTAAGAAAGAAAAACGAATATAAGTATCCACTTGTAGTTCATATGTAATGAATAACGCGTAGTTCAGGTTCTCAGCAGGCTTAGGAACATCCATTCCTCACACTCTGTAAATGAGAAGTTGTACCTATGTCTGCTGCAGTCAGCTGCGTGTTCATGGGTGTGTCTTACCTTGCACAGGAAGGGACACGCTGGACGAGTGCGGCCTGCGGTACCTGCTGGCCATGCGCCTGCACACGTGCCTGCTGACATCCCTGCCTCCCCTGTACCGCGTCCAGCTGCTCCACCAAGGTACCCCCACGGGCGAGGCTGCCTTCCCTCACAGGGCCTGCTCACCTGTCATTTAGAATGTCCTATTTCTATTAGCTGCGTATTCATTTTCTATTCCATTAAGGCCATTATCTTGCAAAGGCTTGGTGTAGGCTTCCCTACATGCACTGTAAATAGCAATAAAAATACAGCTCTGGAGTAGAAGATTCTGACCCATCCAGTTTGAGGCATGAATAAATTCCCCAACCAGATAAAATACAGATTGTATATGTAATTCATTGTTTCCGCTGGGAGAATTAAGACATTTCCTTACATGAGTATGGATATATCTTATCTTATTTTTTTCATCACAGCAGGTTGGCATTTTTTTTGCTCAATCTGAGTAAATGCTGTTGTGAAATACTGAAAAGAAAAGAAGCTAACACCTAAAAAGCAGAGAGAAAGGTTTCTGACCCAGAATGGGTCTGCTTCTGTGATAACAGAATACTTCACCTTCATTTTTTCAACATATAATTCCTGTACATTTATGAATGTGGTACTGGAAAATGATGGAAGTACTCAGGAGAAGACCTCTGTAACAAACAATAAGATATTTCAGCTGTTCCTTTAACAGCTCTGCTTCCTGGTGAGGGAATCAGTCTCTCTTAGATGTACCCAGCTCTTGGGCTGGAGATCCCACTTTGCATCCCTGACATATTCCATTTGCTTATTAACAACTCTTAGTCTTCTGAATTGTGTTGGTTTATGTTATGGTTTAGGCCTGTCAACTTGCCATTTTGCATGGGCCTTCCATTCTGAGGCTGAGGAGGAGTTGATCAATATGATTCCTGCTATCCAGAAGGGAGACCCACAGTGGTCTGAACTGAGAGCTCTGGGCATTGGTTGGTGGGTCAGGAATATCAACACTCTCCGAAGGTGCATCGAGAAGGTACTTGTTACTGGTTACAGACTCTGGCTCCATGCTGTTAGGTGTGCCTACTGTACTAAATTTCCAAGTCATTTAATGTAAAAATACATTTTTAAAACTTACTGTTTAATCGAAGAATCCAGGAGCAAAACAATTATCCCAGTCCTCCAAATCAAATACAATTACCTCAGAGTCCTGTGTAAAACCCCAACAGGGTTCATTCAAGAAATACTGTTATTAGCTTCAGTGTTTTTAATAATGGATTGCCAGAGGAACTTCACTTAATAGTATGAGTTACTGTAAGAGTTTAAAAGAAAATATTTTTATTTGCGCATTCCTAATGTCCCACTGTGCTTGAGAGGGGTTGCTATCTGCAATCTGTTTTTCTGACCCTTAAAAGCATTTACAGTGTAGACCTCTCCTACACAGGAATAAAACATCATCACAGAAATTACTTTGCTGCTTTGTAGAGATAATACAGTCCACCTGGCCATCCTCTGTGATAAAGGACACAGGTTATTAAACTAAAAGCAGCTCTTATATTTTCATTGATAATAGTAGGCTTTGTTCACTACAGGTTGCAAAAGCTTCGTTCCAGAGGAACAATGATGCCTTAGATGCTGCACTTTTTTACCTTGCTATGAAGAAAAAGGCAGTGGTGTGGGGTCTGTTTAGGTGAGTTCTGCCAACTTTAAGTTTGATTAAATCTTAATTGAACCAGGGATGCAAAGCAGAACTCATTCAAGAGTAGAGTTTAATTTCTAGTAATGTTGTTCAAATGATTGTATGCTAAGGTTACATAATAAATAGCTCTGCACGTTGCATTTCTTTATACAGGTCCCAGCATGATGAAAAGATGACTGCCTTTTTCAGCCACAACTTCAATGAAGACCGATGGCGTAAAGCTGCTTTAAAAAATGCTTTTGCTTTGTTGGGAAAACAACGCTTTGAGCAGTCAGCTGCATTCTTCTTGCTAGCAGGTTCACTAAAAGATGCCATAGAGGTATCTGCTTTTGAGAAATTAACTTTCAGTTTCTCATTTGGCCTATGTTACTGCATCCTCACAAGCTGTTCTCTGATGAAGTTTTCACAAATTGTGGCAGCACAAATGGGATGGTATGTGCACACAGGACCCCCTTGTGCCCTGCAGACATACCATTTACCTCCACACTACTGTGAAAAGCACCTTGGAAGCTGATTCGAAGGCCAGAATAATTGTTCAGATACACCATTCCTCAGTGCAAGCACTCTTGGGAGTACCAGCTGTGACCCTTCTGGCAAAACTTTGTTTGAACTGCACAGTTAAGTTGTAGCACTCTGTTCAGCCTCCAGCTATTCTGCATGACCTATTGATACAACATTAGGTAAAAAAAAGAAGTCAAGAGTTCCCTTCTGAAGCAGCCCTGGGATCCCTTTGTAGTGGAGCTATGATGCTGCTTGCCACAAGGGAGGTGGGGGCTGTGGGCAGGATCATGAGCTAAGCAGTGTCTCTCAGGAGAGGATGGGAGTTAGAGAACCTTTAGTAGTCGTGCCTATTTATTTGCCGTATGTTTGTCTTCACTTGAAAAGGTATTTTCCTCAGAGATGTAATTCTGCACATGATGGCGTGAAAAGTATCTTACCAGTGATATAATAACATTAAAGTTGGAGGGTGCAATTATTCTACTAGATAGAATAAAAGTAGACGTCTTTATCTTCTGCCATACTAATTTTTTAATGCTATGTACTGCTATGCATATTCAATCCCTAAAACAGAGAAAAGCTCACCTCTTTCCAAACAGAAGAAAGTGTTACTTGGATATATATCAACTACCACATTTTCGACCTGAAGATTAATTTATACTTCAAAGAACAGATATGATGAGAAAAAAATTATCTGTTCTGTAAACATATATTGCTATTCAGCTTATTTTATAGAACTCCCTTTCCCTCATAAAACAACCTTTTCCCCACTGCCTATCATAGGTGTGCCTTGAGAAAATGGAAGACATCCAGTTGGCTATGGTGATTGCTCGTTTGTATGAATCAGAGTTTGAAACCTCTGTCACGTACACCTCCATTCTCTATGAAAAGATTTTGGGTTGCCAGAAGGATGGAACTGGATTCAGCTGTACTAAGTTGCATCCTGATCCGTTTCTGAGAAGCATTGCCTACTGGATAATGAAAGATTACACACGAGCACTGGATACGTTGTTGGAACAAACACCTAAAGATGATGATGAAAACACAGGTAAGGGAAAAAATATTAATCTGATGTGGAAACCTTTTAAGAAAAAGAAGAGGGGGAGAAATGCTTTAAAACAACATAAATATCTATTTCCAGTTTTTTCCAAGGGTTGTCTCCAACCCTCTAAGACCAAACTTAGTTCCTGCTCTCAGCTAGGCTCAGGAGAGCTGGCTTTGTTTGGCACTTCCTAAAAATACTTCTCTACTAATGAGTGCTGCTTGGTCTTTTTTCCAGTGGCCTTAAATTCTCATTCTGCTTCTAGGTATTAGCAGTATTGTAGCAGGATTTCCTATCCCATCTCTTCAAGATTAATGTTAAGTGACAGGTGGCTACATAAGTTTCATATTCCCTATGGGAATTTCCTTGGGGAAATCTCTACCTGGATGATCATCTCAGCTGCTTTGTAGCTTAGCTGACTGCAATGTAACTGCAAGGCAAATGAGAGAATTTTGTATCTTTCTACTCATCCAGCTCATACCTTTATTCTTTTTGTGGGGAATAAGTAATTCTTTCATTTTATTTTAGTAACTAGACACAAAATTGTCTTTATTTTTGTGTTTTGATAAATCTCTAATCCAGGAAATAACTGCAAAACAGAGTAATACCATTTAAAGGAATTTTCAATACATGTCATATCTGTTTAATTCCTCAGTTATCGTCAAATCATGCAATCCTGTCGTGTTCAGTTTTTACAACTATCTTCGGACCCATCCTTTGCTCATCCGAAGATACTTCAGCTCACCAGAAGGAACTCTGGCCACCTTAGGTCTAAAAACTGAGAAAAGCTTTGTTGATAAAATTAATCTTATAGAAAGAAAATTATTCTTCACTACTGCAAATGCTCATTTTAAAGTGGGCTGCCCTGTACTAGCTCTTGAAGTCCTTTCCAAAATTCCAAAAATAAGAAAAAAGTCTACTCTAGCTGGAGAAAAAGATTCATCCAGTCCTTCCATCCAGGCTGATGTTTCAGATTCCAAAGCCCTACAGGATGGTGCTGGAAGTGGTGATATAGACTGGTCAAAACCCATTTCAACTTCCTTTGCTTTGGAGAGTGCTGTTGAATCTTCAGCACAATTTGACTGGAGTCAGCCAGCAGTAAAATTTGATGATGAGCCTCTTACTCTTGACTGGGGTGAAGACAAAAATGGGTCGGATGAAGAAGACAAGGACGTTGGGATAATGATGAAAAAGTCTGATTCTAAGAGTGAAGATGAGCGGACCTCAGACACCAGCATGGCTCAAACACCACATGGGGAGGTTTCTGAGGCAGGAGACACTGAGGTTGATGTTATTGCTGAGCAACTGAAGTTCAGAGCCTGTTTGAAAATCCTGATGACTGAACTGAGGACTTTGGCTACAGGTTATGAAGTGGACGGAGGAAAGCTCAGATTTCAGCTGTACAACTGGCTGGAAAAAGAGATTGCTGCTATGCATGAAATATGCAACCACGACGCAGGGGACAAAGAGTACTGTAAAACATATACCAAAGTCAGTGGGGACCTGCTTGACCCCGAAGATATTATGGATAAGCCAGACATCGGCTCGTATGAGCGACACCAGATCGAACGACGGAGGCTGCAGGCAAAGCGAGAACACGCCGAAAGACGGAAGTGGTGGCTGCAGAAGAACCAGGCTCTTCTCAGGGTTTTTCTCAGTTATTGTAGTCTTCATGGGGCACAAGGTGGAGGTTTAGCATCTGTAAGAATGGAGCTGAAGTTCTTGCTGCAGGAGTCACAGCAGGTAAAGCGAGTTCAGCCCATTTCTGTTGATGAGTGTGAACAGTTCTAGATGTCAGTTGTGTCAAGTTCATAAGTTTGTGCCTAGATAGATGCTGCTAATGTTCTGCAAGTCTAATGGTCACAATCATTTTAATGATCTTGGGGAAGGAACTTGGTATTGATGTGTGCTGCTTTTCCCAGTATGGATTATTTGGTTCTGAAGAATCTGCTATGTGGCAATGAGGATCAGGCTACTTGTGATTATGGAATATAAGTGTTGCTGTTTATATTATAGCTACAGCATTTTATGTGTGTTACTATGACAAAATTTCGGTCACAATATTCTATGTACTCCACATTTCCTAGTGAACTACATGAAAATATTCTTCCTGCACAGAATCAAAACGTGCTCCAGCAAACTTGCCTACCGGGTCTGAACCTTGTTATTATAGTAAATAATAACTTGCTTTTGACAGTAGAATCTTGTCTGTACTGAGTAGACAGCAGTAGAAGAGGATAAATAACCTGGGAAATGTATTTAAGATGTAAAATTATCTCTATTTTTAAATTCTTTTTCTCAAAGCAATCATTTTAAATGCAATCTTTTCTTTTAAACAGGAAACTACTGTAAAGCAGCTTCAGTCTCCTCTTCCATTACCCACAACACTACCGTTGCTCTCTGCAAGCATAGCATCCACAAAAACTGTGATAGCTAATCCTGTGCTGTACTTAAACAACCACATCCATGATATACTTTACACTATCGTGCAGATGAAATCGCCACCACATCCCAATATTGAAGATGTCAAGGTAATTCATAGCTTTAATCTAAGGCCTAATGTTTGATGAAATGGAAAGGTAGTAGGAAAAGATAGGAATGAGCACAGGGTGGGTTTAAGTAAGTTTGCCTTTTTAACAGTTTGACAGAGCCATTTTCTTCACACTGCGGATTTCACTGAACTTTCCAAGAAATCTTTGCATTTCCTCTTTCTAAGAACGGGACTGTTTTTGTTTCATTATGAGGCAGAACCAGTTATTTTGTTACTCCTAGAGACTAACGGAATTTGTAAGTGCATAACGGAGGTAAAAAAAAAGAGATTTTAGATAAAACTATTATATAATGACTGCATAAACTTTTTGTATTTTATACATATTGAGTAGCTATTGCTACATTGAACTGCAGTGTTATATAGTACAATTTCCATCAAATTCATTATCATAACAGGACATGCTTAATCACTGCTTCCGTATGCTCATTTACTGTGGCTGTTCTGTATTAGAACCCAGCTAATTATCTTGACATAATATTAGAAGGTGTAGACTGCCATCAAATTATCTTGAACAAAACAGTAGTGATTTTCTAAGCACTGTACTGTAAACTTTAAGTAACATTCACTTACTGTTTCTTGCTCTTGGTTTAAAACTAGGACAGTCCTGCAGGACACATTTCCAATATTCTTTAGAAAGAAATGTATTTTACTCACCTTTTATATGAAACATACAGCTTATTGGTTCTCTTTATTTTAGGTGTACACACTTCATTCTTTAGCAGCCTCACTTTCTGCATCCATTTATCAAGCACTGTGTGACAGCCACAGCTACAGGTAAAGAGGGAAGTTTTCATACAATCCTACCTTTGCAGTAGACTTTGTATACCCTAAGTGGAAATTCTTCCTGCATGTGACTTGAAAAGGGATTAAATGTTTGTGTATGAGTAAAGATACCCATTACACATTGTTAACTTTGATATGCCCAATCAATTTTACACGGATAAAATAACACCAACCATTCAGGGTTTTTCAATAAACAGTAGGAAAATATGATGTCACTTGCACTTGGGACACTCACTTTCTCATCAGGAAAAAATTTCTTTGTATGTAGCAGTCAAACAGAAGCAAATCAGTTTACTGGGATGGTTTATCAAGGACTGCTTTTGAGTGATCGACGCAGACTGAGGACAGAAAGCATTGAAGAGCACGCAACTCCCAACTCATCTCCTGCTCAGTGGCCTGGTGAGACTAAAATAAGGTTACTTTTAGCTCCACTGGACCTGCTGCATGTGCCAGAATTATTTCACTGTCCTGTATGAGGGATGAAATAGTGGATAATCAATGATAGATGTTTCTAACTTAGTTCTCAAAATAGTAACAGCCTTTCGCTTTTTCATGTTTCAAAACAAATAAAAATAAGCTTTCTACATGGCAAACATCTTGCTTGAAGAAGAGACTGTGATCTTTAGGATAAACTTAATGACAGGTTGCCATCCCAAAATTTTCCTCCAGTCTGCCTAACCCCCTAGCAATGCTCTTTCTATTGATTGTCTCCACAGTACTGTCCTACATGTATGCTGTACTTGGTGTAGCTATCAAAGCAGCTAATTCTGGTGTACAAGCATAAACTGTGCAACTGGTGCAGGAATTTCATAGGCACGCTGAACTGCCCTTAGTATTTGCAGAGAAGTGCAGTGCAAAAGTCCCAGACCCAAGGAGGCTTTTTGTAATTTTGACCTTATGATGATTTTAAGAAAACATCTGAACAAGAGCATCGTGTGGCTACTAGTGTTCACCGTAACATACAGAGGGAAAATGTTTTCATTTTGTCCATTTGTCCTCCTACTCATTTAATCCCAGTGATGCCTTAACCTGTGCCCTTAGAATAAAAGCCAAACATGGTTAGAGGGGAACAAGGGGTTTACCTTGGTATTTATTCAGGATCCTTAGAGTGCATCACATCCAGGAGCATACAGCCCTAGGGAATACACTGGCAAATGCCCTTACACAATGGTCTGTGTATACAATTACAGAACTTTGCACATTAGAATATTAGCATATCTATCATAGATCCCCCGATGAGGGACTCAAGAGAAGCCCTGTCCTGAGGAACCTTCCCCCTGGATGGGCCTGTCTTGGTTTACAGAATATGTTCTGGAGAGGACCTTGGCATCTGGGGCTCTCTGACCCCCAACTCTGAGGCCTCCATGACGGCTCTCTTCTTGGTTTAACAGAACTTTGGGTCTAAGCCAGTTGTCAGGCTTCGGGAATTACAAGTATGTGGCTAAAAGCATTAGGGATGCATAAAAGCTGCATAAAAGTGTATATGAAGGGGGATATGAGAGGGATACATGAAAAAGCAAAAATCATAATGGCATCACCAGAATTTTTCCTCTTTGCAGGCGTGAGTTCACTCATCAACCTCCTAAGCTCAGCTCAGGATGAAGACCAGCCCAAGTTAAACATCCTGCTGTGCGAGGCCGTCGTGGCCGTGTACCTGAGCCTGCTGATCCACGCCCTGGCCACCAACTCGTGCAACGAGCTGTTCCGGCTGGCGGCGCACCCCCTGAACGGCCGCATGTGGGCCGCCGTCTTCGGCGGGGGCGTCAAGCTGCTCGTGAAGCCGCGCCGGCAGTCCGAGAACATCCCAGGTGCTCTGCTCTCCAAAGCTCCCGCTCCGCCTTGTGTGCTTTTGTCTTGGTTTAGAAG
This sequence comes from Dryoscopus gambensis, assembly GCA_013389985.1. Classification (NCBI taxonomy): domain Eukaryota; kingdom Metazoa; phylum Chordata; class Aves; order Passeriformes; family Malaconotidae; genus Dryoscopus; species Dryoscopus gambensis. Next base: position 709,984 of record WEIT01023465.1, on the reverse strand, counting down.
ACAGGCGACTGCCAGGGGAAACCAGAGCCTCCCTTGGAATAGAGAATGTAAACCCCCCACCTCCGAATTGCTATGATTTTGAAATTATGGGGGCTTTCAGGCAAAGATATGGGGGTAGGAATACCAGTTCTTTACTAAGAATATTACAAAGGTAGTGGTACAGAGGAAAGAACAACAACAAACAAATGATCCCAGAAACTCTGACAGAGTCAAAATACGACCTGACCCCCTGTTGGTCAGGGTGTGGGGAGCAGCCCAAAATAAGTCCTCCTGGAGTGGCAGATGTGGCTCCGTTGGAGTAGAGATGATCCTGTAGAAGGGTCCAGGGGTGACAGGATGGGTCCAGTCTTCCTCGGGGAATCCAGTGGAAAAACCAGCTGCTCTGGGGTTTTGAGATGCAGATTTTATGCAGGTAGAGAGGCTTCAGCTCCTCCGAATGGAGCATCTCCCAATGGGGTGATACGATGTTCACAAGGGGAGCCTTAAATGGCTCATTCCCAGGTGATATCCCCTTGGAGGAGGATGGGTGGAGGACGAGATAAGGAAGCACTGCCCCATCTGGTTTTAACGAGTGACCCATTAACAGAAGGCACCCGCCCTCCTTCCCCTGGAGTTACAAGAGATAAAAATATCTTCCAACCGGTTTCAGCAGATGAAAATAGAATTACACATTTTTGGTTACATATTGCAACCAAAGACAACCTTTTAGTAACCCAGAAGGAGAAGCTTCCTTCCTTTTAAAGAGCAAAGCCAAGCAAGCAGAATTCAAAAATTCTGGCAATAAAATTGTTGTATTAGCTAAGAAGGCAGAAACAAGTAATAGCCTTGCAGTTGTCCTCTGTGATGGCACCCAGCACATTTTGAATTTGCCATAAAAACTGTATAGTTATTATATTAATAATAGGAATATTAGGTGCTTGCTTATAACATCTTTCAGAACTTGGGGCCATTTAAAAAACCAGGTGATATAAATGAGTGTTAATACCTATGGGTTTTTGTACATGAGATGAGTGTTGTTATTTAACAACTGCAGTAACCTGGAAACGAGTATTTCTGAAATCAGCTTCTATTGCAAGGTAGGATTTCACCTAGCACAAGATGCAGGGAAGAAATACCAACTTCGTGTGGCAGAAAAACAGCTCATGCATATGTAAGCTCCAAATAAACCCAGGATTTTTGCAAAGAGGGATGAGCAAGTGTTAATAAGCTGCATGAGGAAGAGCAAAAGTGGAGACTGAATTCAGACTCTGAAGACACAGACAGATACAACTATTTCTGAGAAAATTCAGCAACACCAAAAGTCACACCCCGCAGACTTTTATATCACCAATAGGCAAAAATTAGACATTCCCTCTCCAGAATATAAAACAAAACAGCAATAAGGCATTGCACCATTACAAGTATGCACAACAGGTATCTGGCATTCATGGAATAACTTAAATTCATTTAGGGCAGTTATTTTCATAAGGTGACAATATGAATAACTCGTGTAAGTCATGTTCATTTGAGATGTATTCTGTTTTCCTTTAACCTTCAAGCTGCTACAGCTTCTGATGTTTCAGAGGATGGTAACGAAGGTTTGTAAAGATTTGCAGTGTAGATGAGTGTTGGTAGTGGCTTTTTTGGATGAAAAGAATAGTTTTTAAATACCTAGCTCCCCATTATAAAGTAAGTGTGATCTTCCGTGTTGCCTGGCCAGTAACACTTTGAGAAACAAATTCCACATTAATATTTTGATTACTATTAAGGCATTTTAAGTAATAACACTTTAAAGTAGACTTCAGTTCTCAAAAAGTTTGCCTTTCTAGTCAGATTTTCTTCGCTACCCTAAGAATTCCGTGGCTTTTATTTGGGTAACTGCTAATTATGCAGCTTACTGTTTAGTGACATTTTACATATTACTTTATTTCTCAACAAAGCTTCTGAGTTTCTTTCTTTCATGAGAAATTTTTCAGCTAAAAGACTTTTCAAAAGCTACATCTCCTGAGAGCTTAATCCAGTACGTAAATGTAAAGTAAAACGTATTTTTCATAATATATCCAATGTCTAAATGCCACAGTTATTGAATTTATCATAATTGCACTTTTTTGTGATTACACTTACTTTATTTAGGCTGGCTTTGATTCTAAAGCAGTAGAAATTAGTACCAATAAAAGTGGTTGTTAGTTGCTTCATTTATAAAACACAGACATCTTAAAGCTGCAATATTAATATCAGCTTTTTTAATTACCTGAATTTAGCACCTCCTGTTCCATCAGAAGAAATGGATAAACACCGCCGTCGGTTTAATATGAGGATGCTGGTGCCAGGAAGGCCAGTGAAAGACAGCAATGTACCACCACCTGTACCCGCAGAAAGACCCTCTTACAAAGAAAAGTTCATTCCTCCAGAACTCAGCATGTGGGACTATTTTATGGCAAAGGTAATTTAAAATGGAAAATGCAAGTTACAGTTCATAAAAGTTTGTTTCTTCTGTTTAAGTGTTAAAGGACAAAAATAAAGTGAAAATTTTGAGTGCTCTTAGTAGTAAGATGCAGATTTTATCCTCATGATAAAGAGCCTGCAAGTCTATTATTCACTTTCAAAACATGCCTCTTGTGATTAATAATAATGATTAATGGTTTTCCCCTTGCTAGTTACCTCTATTTTAGGGAAATTGATTCATAGCTTAAATTACTGTTATTTAAACTCTGTGGGAGTCATAAGTGAAGTAAGAGAATATGAAGAGATGAGAATATTGTTTTTATAGCAGACTTGTGCTTTGCATTGCAGCCCTTTCTCCCTTTATCAGACAGTGGTGTTATCTACGATTCTGATGAAAGCATTCACAGTGATGAGGAAGAGGACGATGCTTTCCTCTCTGATGTGCAGATCCAGGAACACACAGATGCCAATTCTTACAGGTCAGCAGAAATTGTCACTGTTTTAGAATAAGTATGTCACATGCTTGCCTTTGCTTCCAAATTAAAAAAAAAATACGGATCTTCTGCCCCATCCAATGTAAGTCAAATAATTTTAATAATGTGGGCAGATTAATCTGTGGCCAAGGAAGTGTCAAATTCTCATCAGAGGAAAAGTTCCCCATTTACTTGCCAAAAAAACAGGATTAGGAAGTCAGAGTGGTGTGGTTTGCAGTTTTTTTGGTTGTGGAAAACAAAAAAGAAACACCCACTCTCATTTTTAAGGCTCAACATAAGGTACCACAATGCCAGCTCTAAAACAATGGTTTAGACTGCTGGTTCAAGCACGTAGTTTTTAAATGAAGTGCAGATTAAATAGAACCCTTCTACAGTGTTTTTCTAACCTGTGTATTTGTTTGAAGAAGAAAAATACTCTGTAGATAATTCTTAATGGTTTTTTAACACGACAAAATCTATTCTTTTCATACAGCTGGGCTCTTCTACATCTGACAATGGTAAAATTAGTTCTGCACAACATTAAGAACTTTTTTCCCATTGCTGGTCTGGAATTCACTGGTATGCTAACTCCTGCTTTGTATTTTATTTTTCTGTATATGTGGCTTCCTGTCAGACTTTGCCTATTAATTCTAACTTTAAAAATTAAATAATTAAATAACTTATTTATTGCAATTGCCAACATGTACATTTCCTTTAAATATTTTTTTTGGATGGTTACGTTATTATGGGGGTTTTATTCTCACTGTAACTTAAATAATTTTTTTTTTTCTCTAAGCCTTACTTTATTAACATTTCTGTTCAGATCTGCCTGTAACATCTCCATTGGGCATTGCTGTAATAAAAAATTTAGAACACTGGGAACAGATTCTTCAAGATAGAATGGACCAGTTTGAAGGCCCACCACCAAACTACATCAATACTTACCCCAGTGACGTTGGGGTAGGGGCAGGACCAGCTATTCTCCGCAATAAAGCAATGATTGAACCTGAAAACACACCATTCAAGTAAGGATTTTTTTCCTAGCAAAAACACATTCTTTGATCACAGAAATTCTAAAGAGTATTTCCTCCTCATGTTAAATAACCAAAGAAGGTTGTTCTACAGGAACCACTTTCCCACATCCCTTTGTCCATCCTTACCCAGCTGCCTGTTTCCTGCAGCAGCCTTTGCTCACTCTGCTGCACCTTTCACAGGTGCAACAAGAAAGGAAAAACAGCAGAGGCTGGAGGAATGGAGGGCAGTGGCTGCTGCTGGGAACACCCTTTTCACCCTGTTTTACTATTCCTTCAGTAGCAGTTGTCTCTCACACTCTCTCAGCAACAGAAGAGTTGTATAATACATGCAGGTGTGTGGGGGAGGAGAAAGACAGTTGTACTAAGGTCCTTTTAAGGCTAATCCTCCTGTGTTTAGACAGTGTCATGCCTGGAGGTGTCTGTAAATGCAGATAGTGAACTGTGTTTTCAACTCAAAAATCGCTTGCTTTTCTCAATATATTAAAATACAACGGAGTCAACAGCACAAAATGACTCAGCAGTGCCCTGGCAGCCAGGAGGGCCAACGTGTCCTGGGGGCACCAGGCCCAGCATGGCCAGCTGGGCAAGGGAGGGCATTGTCCTGCTCTGCTCTGCACTGGGGCGGCCTCGCCTCGAGTCCTGGGGCAGTTTGGGGCACCACAATATAATAAAGGTATAAAACTACTAGAGAGCATCCAAAGGAGGGCAGTGAGGATGGTGCAGGGTCTGGAGGTGAAGCCCAGTGAGGAGCAGCTGAGGTCAGTTGGTCTGTTCAGCCCGGAGAAGAGGAGACTGAGGGGAGACTTCACTGCAGCTCCAAGTTCCCCGTGAGGGGAAGAGGAGGGGCAGGCACTGAGCTCTGCTCTCTGGTGACAGTGACAGGAGCGAGGGAATGGCCTGAAGCTGTGTCAGGAGGGGTTAGGTTGGCAATTAGGAAAAGGTTCTTCACCCAGAGGGTGGTTGGGCACTGGAGCAGGCTCCCCAGGGCAGGGGGCACAGCACCACCAACAAAGTTCCAGAAGTGTTTGGTCAACACTGACACCCAGTTGAATTCTTGGACTTGAGTTGGACTTCACTGATCCTTGTGGGTTCCTTCCAACTCAAGATATTTTGTGTTTCTTTCCTTCTTCTGCTTTATCCAGATCAAAGGATTACTCAGCTCTTCCAGCAAAAAGGCTCTGGCACTTTCTTGTGAAGCAAGAACTTCTTCAGGAGACTTTCATAAGATACATATTCACAAAGAAAAGAAAGCAGAGTGAGGTAAACAAAGGATATAACTTTTTTTTAAAAAGAAAGCTCAGTTATAACTGTTCCTCAGTCTCCTCAGTATTTACTTTTTCTTCCCATTTTTCATTGACATTTCAGTTTCTCTCATTTAACAGTGTTTGGATTTTTTTCGAAATCAACATGACTGTCATGTTGTTGATTGAGATATCAATTGAACCAAATGTTTTTAAACAAGACATATCTCATCTTCATGTATTTGAATACTGTCCTAATAAACAGAACATTTGCAATAACAGTTATGAAAGAAATTTGAAGATTCTTTTATTTTTGGTGTGTCATACTGAAAAAGAAATTTAAATGTGCTATTCATTTGTGTATATGTATATATGCATGAGTAATATATACATATAAAAGTAATATTATATAGTAATATATAATATGGGGCTTTACAAATAGTACCCAGTTACAGCTGCTATGTTCTAACTGAAAATTTAAGCCAACACATAAATATCATGGGAAATAAGTATATGATTTAATATCTTTTAGAATTCCTGTAAGTATGGAGTTTGTGTGTGTATTACTCCTCCATTTATTTACTATATCATACATTTTGTGTTCATCTAGGAGACATTACATTTTAAGTGAGTTTGTTTAGATTCCTGTCTTAGTTTCTGTGCCTTTTATAAAAAGTTAAAAATACATTTGTCATCATTTACTGACAGAGTGGCCTTTAAAATCTAGTTTGGAATGTTTCATTCTTTTTTTATATTTGTTTGTGCATGTGTTTTGTGTTTGTGACTGTGTGATGTTATGTAGTCTGTAGAAGATCGTGTGGAGCAGGTCAAACAAAACTGCGTAGCAGAAGATCACAAAAACAAGGTAGTATCCCTTCTCCCAAACCTCTAGCACATTCTTAAAAGTTCTGTGGAACTGGCTTTTCTTTTCTAATGTGACTAACAGAAGCTGTGTGTTCTGTGTAGTCCGTGTGACAGGCTTTTAATCCATGCACTAACTTCGGATGTCCTGATAATTGGGATGAGTGAACACCTTGTAAATAGCATTGCACACACAACTTCGTGTTTCTTACACTCAAATATCACTTTTGGCTTCCAGAACACCAAAGAGTATGAGAAGTCTAAAGTTTAGCTACCGAAACAATGCTAAGGCCACTGAACTTTTCTTGCATGAACTTTGTATAGATTTTTGCACTCTGAATGTACCGCTACAAAATGGATTTTCACGCTAATTGAAGTTTCTTGTAAATGTTTTGTAGGTTGAAGCAGATCTTGGCTATCCTGGAGGAAAAGCAAAAATCATTCACAAAGAATCAGATATGATAATGGCATTTGCAGTTAACAAGGTAAGCCTCAAATACTACAAGAAATGTAATAAAAGATCTTAATTATAGTTAGTATAAATTTTGTATTTGTGCTCCGTAGGCAAACAGCAATGAAATTGTTTTGGCATCTACACATGATGTTCAAGAACTTGATATTTCAGCTCTACTGGCTGCTCAGTCATTTATATGGATTGGAGAAGAATATGACAGAGAGTCTAAAAGGTAGGATTGTTTCTTTGTGGTTATATTAATAAGAGTATTGATTTTCTGTGAGGCTGCATCTATAGTACTTGTGTAAGCACAAATGGAGCATATGAAAAATGTTAATTACTCTTCTTCAGGAGGTTTCAGGTTGCTTTGCAAGTGAGGGAAGGCACGAGAATAATTGCTGTCTTTAGGCCTGTCTGCACTGCACAGCAAAGTAAAGCCCCATATGGTGCATAAGGTAATGAAGGAAGTGCTGCCCTGGACACCCTGCAGTTCCCTCGTGCCAGTGCAGTGTGGAGGCAGCTGTGGGAGCTGGTGCTGGTTGTTCCTGTCCCCTGCATCCCTGTGCTCACAACTGTGAATGCATCCTCCTCTGTACCAGCTCCCTGCACACCCAGGTCAGCAGCAGCCCAACAATGTTCTTCCCAAGGGAGCTTATATTCTTATACTGGGATCATCTCTTGAGATTAAACATGCATAGATTTGGGCCACGTGGAAAGGATTTGTACCACACAAGTGCAGGAATTATCAATTTATAGTCTCATTATTGTCACGTTCTCTACCCGCTGCCATTAGACTCCTGACAAATAAGCAAAGATCGTTAGGAGCAAAGAAGCATTTGTTTAAGGCAGAACTGTTCCTTTCCAGCTCCGATGACATTGACTTCCGTGGTTCTACCACAACGCTGGCTCCTTCAGCTGCCCCGTCGTTTGGAGTGAGTCAGATACAGCCATCTCCATCCATGCCCTGGTTGGGCACTGGGCAAACCAGCACTGGAGCTGGTGTGGTGAGTACTTGTGTGTGTGCAGCTCAGGAGAGCGTGATTTCCGTCGTGTGTTATTGAGTGCAGAGACCCGGTGTGCATTAGTCATCACACTGTCAACCCAGTAGTGACATAAAAGGCCAACAGTGACCAAGACCTGGCCAAAAAGAAGGCCAAACTAAGAATTTTCTCATACACTGTGGCACAGAATTGTTGTGATAGAGAAAATAACAGGACAATCTGGGTGTTCTTTCTTATGGGAACTTTGATGTAGGACTATGCAAATAATGTTAGCTTAATAATTTTTTTTTTAACTAAGGGACACTCATCATGTAATACTATAAACAAAATTGAATATTATGTGTTATTTCTTTTTCAAAATTATTTTAATTTTTCTTTGTTTCATCTAAAGCTGATTAAAAGAAATCTGAATAACGTCAAGAGAATGGCTTCACATCCAGTCCATCAGTACTGTAAGTGAATCCCTAGTATGGAATTGATCATTTCCTACAAAGCACTGTGCTATTGATGCTCACCTTTCCATGTCAGATCTCACAGGAGCACAGGACGGAAGCGTGCGAATGTTTGAGTGGACAAGGCCCCAGCAGCTCGTGTGCTTCCGGCAGGCCGGGAACGCCAGGGTCACCAGGATGTACTTCAACGCCCAGGGAAATAAGGTGAGGACAACATGTAGGGGGTTTTTGGGGTTCCATAAGGAAACATGTGACCCCTAAAGCAGTTCTAACTGGTGCCATGCACAGCTGGCAGGATGCCCTAGAACGATGGGATCATGTTGTGCATTTTGGCTGCATGTGGGAGCTTGTAATGAAGCCCGACCCTTATTCCCCTTTCTCTTCTCTCAGCTTCACACTGCTATTCCATATCCTCTTTGCTGCATTTTCACAATTTTTATTTTCCCTCTTCAGAAATCTCTGCTCCCATGTGGTGACCTTTTAAAATTACTACAGTGGAGAGCAGAAAGAGACAAAAAGACATATGCTTTGGCCAGAAGTGACTCTGTGAGGGATAGGAGATGCAGAAAAAAGAGTGGAGAAAGAAAGAAATTGGGAGGAATAGCCACCTCTTCAGTTTTTTGCCCATTCTATTATTTTAACAGGTCTTGTCTGCGTTTTTACTGAGAAAATATTTAACTTCATGGTAGTTAAAAGCCATAAAAAGTGAATTAAAGCATTTTGGGCATGACTGTACATAGCTATAAAACAGCAAAGGTGAAATAGCTGGAAATTTAAAGTATCTCTCAGCATATCTATTTCCAGGTGGCTTAGACTGTAATTTAAACTTATTCTAAAAATGTGTTTTGATTATGTTTTGAGATATTGCAATCTTACCATTACATGGGACTCAATCTTAAGTCAGAAATTAAGATGTACTCACTGTCTGTGTTTCACATGGAGATCACTCAGGCAGGACTCGTGAAACTCAACTAAAAAGAGAAAATACAAAAAATAATTTAAATATTTCTAAAAATATTTTGTAAAATACTTACAGAATATACTGCATATAATGTTAATTGTTATTCATTTTGGTTAATAAATATAGCTCAGTCATCTTACCATTCATAATAGAACAGTCTTTCCACAATTGTTCTCATCATGCTTTTAGGGCATGCTGTCATGCATCTTACTTTTGTAAGCATTTTCAAGGAGAGCCATGCAGTAACGATGCCTTTGTTAGCTCTGGCATCCAACATCAGGATTTGAAAGGAAAGCTTCCACGCTTTCTCCATTTCCAGAAAAGAACTGAGAGTGCAGGAGAGCATCAATCATAAAATAATCATTAAACAATTAGCACTGAACTCACTTGGCTTCTAAACTAGTTTTTTTTTTTTTAACTTGACAATCATTTTTATTGCTACGCAATTTGCAGGCAAAGGTTTGGTGGTTCAGGTGGGTGTTTCCTGAAGTCAGCAGTTTACTATCATGCACTAAGCATCCAGTAACCCCTAAATACCAGTGCTAATAATGCAGTTTGTTCCTTGCAGTGTGGTGTTGCTGATGGTGAAGGTTTTCTAAGTATTTGGCAAGTGAACCAAACCACCTCAAATCCTAAGCCCTACCTGGTAAGTAAACAGAATATTATTATTGTTAATATTATTATCATCATCATCAAAGCCTTTGAAATTTGAGACAGGCCCAGAGCATACAACTTTACTGAGACATATTTGATTTTGCTTGGCACACTTTATCAAAACAACTGCAGAGTTTCAGTGATACATCTTTGGAAAACTTAACTGCACAATAACCATAAGCTACAGTAATTACAAATACTACTTCCCCATTACCCTTGTTTAAATTAAAAATCAGAGTCACAAGTAATGACTTTAAAACCCCAAAATGTAGTAAAAATACATTCTTCAATACGTTTTACTGCTTCTTAACAGTACATGAAGAGCATGCTTAATTTAAAATACAGCTGTTGTCATTCACAGTACTGTGGACTTGTTCTTTGTCACTTATTGTAGTATCTTTTCATTTTATACTGGATTTTAATCCATTGTTCCATTCTCAGTTTCAAACTGTCAGTTTTTAAGCTTTGTTTCAAAGACTTTGTGTTTTGCTGTCACTGACATCAGACTGGCAGTCGTTACTTTTGATGCAAACAACAACTGGTAAGATTGCATTTTTCTGTTTGTTTTGTTTTTCATAGAGTTGGCAGTGCCACAGTAAAACCACAAGTGACTTTGCATTTATAACCTCCTCAAGTCTAGTTGCTACATCGGGACAATCCAATGATAACAGGTGTGTTTAAAGAAACAATGAAGAATTTCAAAACTACATATTCATCTCCCTTAACTTGCTAAGCTCTTGGGCATTAACGTGTGGCTGACATTTTAAGGCTCAGTGTTCTAAGTTCTGTTACAGCTTGAACTTGCCAGATAATTTCTTTGAATATCATTCTTCAGTTGCTTGTTTCCCAAGTTTAATTTGTGAGGAGTAGTCAATAGTTAACCAGTTTTTTCCAGTGGTATTCCAAACGCAACTACTTTGACATGATGCTGTTGCTGGGGGTAGAAATACATTCAGCAAAGCAGGATAATTCTTTTTCTCTGCAAAGAATAACTTGTATAATTTCTTGACACAACCTATGATTAGTACACGTTTTAAAGGCAGAAGGTACAGTTCCACTAAGAAGCCTAAAAGAGCAAAGAATTAACACTCTTAGTTCTTTGCATATGCTCTCCAATGACTGCAGAGTGTCAAGGGCTTCTTGTTCAGCTCTAGACTGACATAAAACATTCTAGACTGACAAAAAATGTGAACACTTCTGGAGTCACGTCACCCCATGGATCACTTAGCAATGGGCCATAATGACTTCTGGTTTTTGTCCCTCAGAAATGTGTGCCTCTGGGACACCTTGGTTTCATCTGGTAACAGTCTCATACATGGTAAGTACTGTGGTGAAAATTAAACCTCTGCTTCTTACGGACTAAGAAAATACAGCTTGTGTGTGCATTTGGGGCAGGGGAAAACCTCATACTGGGGAGCAGGTCTACTAACACATGCACCAGACTGGTTCTGTATACTCTCTAGCATGATGTTAATCTGCTCTGTGTAGAAAAGTATGAAGAAAGAACATCGTAGAATGGTTTGGATTGGAAGGGACCTTAAAAATCATCTCTTTCCACTCCCGTTGCCATGGGCAGGGACACCTTTCACTAGACCAGGTTGCTCAAGATCAGCTATACATTTGTTAAATCAGGAATTTAGGTGAACTTCATATTTTATATGAATTTTGGATGTATATAAAATAGATACATAAAATTTACGTGAATTTTTTCTTCTCTCAAATTTTAAATTCAGGTATGACCCTGTATTCTAGAGTAACTCAGTAACATATCATGCTTTCTTGTGCATTAGATCTAGGTGTCTCTTATGAGAGCAATAAGCTGTCAGCTGATAAGACAATACCCATATGAAAGAACATGTCTGGAAAGTTAGAAAATATTCAGATAGCAATTTATAGAAGAAATGCATTTTAAGATTAAGAGCTACTTACAGTTTCAAATCTATCAAACTCTGACATCCTTCTTCTTCAGCCTTCACTTGTCATGACCACGGTGCCACAGTACTTCAGTATGCACCCAAGCATCAGCTGCTCATTTCTGGAGGTCGGAAGGGATATATCTGCATCTTTGACATCCGACAGAGGCAGATCCTTTTCACCTTCCAAGCACATGAATCAGCTGTTAAGGCCCTTGCACTGGACACTTCTGAGGATTATTTCGTTACGGGCTCGGCCGAAGGCAACATGAAGGTAAGGGATGGAGGAGCTGGGCTCTGCAGGAGGGTGCTTGGCTGAAGCAGTGCATCGTCATGTGTGAACAGCCAGCTAAATGCAGTAACAAACAAAAACAAACCCCCAAACCTACACTTGATGTACAGCCTGCTAGCTTTACATTTATAACATAAAATATACTGGGAGACTTCTAAAGCAAGTAGGTTTTGTCCTCCACTAAAGATTGGTCTTTTTAAGGTTGCAAGAGTGAATTTAGGTGGATAAAGCAAAGGGCATGGTTATGAAATCTTACCTTTGTTTTTCTCTCGCTTAAAAATGTTCTGGCTTTGCCGTTGGACATTTCTTTGTAACGCAGGGGGCGCTCAGCAACTTCAACATCGTGTACAGTTTCTGCATCACCAAGTTCTATTTCTTCTCCTGATGCAGTAGCCCCAGACAGCTACTGAGATGTCAGAGTAGCAAGAAACAAACACCAACACAAAAACAAACCAACCAAACCAGAAATACAGTCCCTGTTTTAAGGGGCTTTTTACCTGAAATCTAAAGGAAGGAAATACAACATGGTAACGAGAAGGTGAATACAGGAGGACTGTTTAATAGGGGCTTTCATGGCCTGGCCTTGATGAGGCTCTGCTCCTTAGGACATGAGAGAGGCAGCTGTGCTTCCTACCACTCTGCATGCTTATTAACTGGCTAAATGCAGTAACGCAGCATTCCTTAGCAGGAAAGCATTTCCAGCTGCTGGAAAGCTGGCAGTAGTCATCTTGGATGAAAATGCAACCTGTCCATCTCGGCAGCTTTCACGGGGGGAAGCTGGGAGGAGGACTCTGATCAGGTAACACAGGGAAGCTTCACCCTGCCCAGTACCCAGCTGGTCCACAGTAAGGCAGCCTTACACTGCATCAGGAGCCCCTCAAGACTCTTGGACTTGTAGTAATTGCTGCAATGAGGCAACAAAAAATACCCTTTAACTTTGCTGAATAGAGTTTAGAACAGCCAGGAATCTTAAACATTAGGGGGGAAAATACAAATCTTTAATATTCATCTCCTTTTATCATTCTTTTGATACAGGTGTGGAGACTGACTGGCTACAATTTAATTCATTCATTTAAAAACGAACATGCTAAGCAATCCCTTTTCAGAAATATTGGTGCTGGAGTCACCCAGATTGAGACTGTGCAAGGCAATCGTATCTTCTCCTGTGGAGCAGACGGCACGCTGAAAATGAGGGTTCTTCCCAACGCTTTCAATGTACCTTCAGGCATTTTTGACATTCTGTAGCGTTCTGTGAGCTAATCCTGGTTTCTATAATGTCCCTTTAGTAGCTAAAAACACAGTGGTATGCACTGTGGAAAGCAAACATAGTGTTTCCTTCCAAAGCAGTTACTGCGGCATTAAGTATTACAGGGAGAAAACCAACACTTTTCCAACAGGTGTATTTTGAATACACCCATAAGGATCACTGGGGTGGAAATGCATGTACTGGATTGGAAAAGCAAGGGATTCAGCCTGGTGTTGTTGGTCGTGGGGGGGTTATTGCTCAGTGACCCACAAGCTGCATTTAGTGAGAGTTGTGAAGATGCTGACAGCTGACAGTCACTTCACAAGCACTGTGGCTCCACAAGTCAGTAAGCATTTCCGACATGATTCTGATGACTTTTATTCCAGTTTTTCCCACTAAATGAAGCATGTCTACAACTTCTCATTGTAAAATAGTTTAGTTTTAATTAAGGGTACTCAGTGTATTTGATTTCTGCAGAAAGTGTAATGGATGCAAGCGCCGTGGAACATGTGCAATCAAGGACGTACTGTGAGAGATGTATCATTTTATGCTGAGATTTTTTTCCCAGTTAGTATTATTGCACAGTTGATACTGTAACTTGCACATCAACACATTTTTAAATGCGATGGGGTTTAATTTGCACACTATTTTCCTTTCTTTCTGAGCTATGTTTTCTATTGGACACCTGCCTTTACTTTAGGAATGTATTGTAAGCACTAAATGTTTGTAGTGAGGACATCCATCTTTCTAGTCAGCTTTTAGTTTTGAAAATCATTTGTCCAGAAAATACTTCATTAAATGAAGCTGTTAAGAGAATACCAATGGAACATATAATGCCACATTTCAGATGAATGTCAGGCTTTATGTGGCCAGCTAGTAAATAGTGGAAAAAACTGGTAATTAAATTATTACCAGAGTATATTGTATAAACTATGCAGAGTCAATATTGTTTGCTTGTAATATAACTAGCTACTGTTGTCAGATGTATTTTTCTGTTGTAAACAAAAAACATGTTCTTCAAGGACGGGAATGGATGTCTGTGTATTTAAATGTTAACAAACTGTCTTATTCCTCCAATGAAAATTTTGATGTCTGTGCTGTATTGTAAGATATACTAGAATAAAAAGCACCTTTCTGCAAAGGTGATTTTAAATTGCAGCCTGTGAAGTAGGAGAAGTATGAAAAGAAAGAAGGGTAAATGTCACTGTTTAGTTTTCCCTTTGTAAGTTAAATAAATTACTTTTATTTCATGGAACAGCCAATTCTAGAACTCTTCCTTATATTTAAACAGATTTATCTAAATCTCCAGTACACTGACTGGATACTTCCTGAGTTAGCTTTAACTTGACCTCGGACTGTACTGAAGTAAAAAAGATTAGCTGTTTACATTTTATTTTCAGCTGTTCTAGAAAAGCACAAGGTTAACAGAATGAAGTTCCACAGCTGCGAGAAGAAGAGAAGAGAGGTAGAATTTCCTTCTCCAAGAGGTTGATCCAAGTGCTCCAACAATGCTAGCAGCAGTTTACCATGCTTTGAGATAGGTACATTATCTAGAGAATTTCACATCTGCCTTGAACGCTGTTTGCCCGAGTATATTGCTGACTTTGGGGGTATTTTAGCTGAAAATGTTTACTTTATTAGTACCACAATTCAGTTTTTGAAACAACACGACGATCAAACAAACATGAAGAAAACTGCCAACCAAAACCCCCCACCCCCCGCAGAAGTCAAAAGCAGCCCACAGAACTGTAGCTCTGGAGTGTGAAGTGTCACACCCTTTACACGGGTACAGAGAGAATTGTTAGCCTGTGAGTTTTGATGTATATACGAGCTCAAAATATTAATTATGACTTTTGTTCCCTTCTGCATGCAAGGCCTTAGTGATAACAGAGAGTATCCAGCTGCAGCAGAGGAATTCTTCCAGAACATTTGCTAGACAAGGGTTTGCAGGCACAGACATTCCCAAATCCATTAATCTCTTTGCCAGTGCCTGGATCACACAGGTATTAAACAGCTCAGTGCAGTTTAGGATTTAAATAACACTTTGCTTCTAAATGTTTGGGTGTCCTCCATGAACTTTAGCAATATGCACAGGCAGCTTAGAAATTCAGGTAGGGGTTTTCCAAGAGCATGATTTTGAATCTAGATACATAAAACAACAGTAGAGAGTTTTGTTCCAATGTTAAATTTAGAAATCTGAAATACCAGAACAAAATTAAAATCAAAAAGTTCCTATGATTTCTCACCTCTAGCTCTCAAATATTTGAATGGGAATTAGCAGTCTCTGACTTATGGTTAATAACAGATTAAGTCACTAAGCAGTATGACAACTCTAAAAATAGAAGCAAAAAAGTATACCCTTCATTTTATGCTTTCACTTGTATGGATGAATATGGGGACATGTTATTTTAGAAATATGCCTTACTGTAATTAAATAGTTATAAGCAAGTTATACTGGTATGATTTGCATGGCAGTGAGGGGCAAAGAAGAGTCTGCAGCAACACAAGAAACTCAAATACTGTTAAAAATGAAATTTGATTCAGAAAGGTTATGTCTTTCATTTTAAACCTTGCTACTTTTCATCCAATGCTCAATTTAAGAACACGATTCATGTATATTCAGTATTTAATGTCATTATTCCCATCTTCCTTGTACTTTAGCTGGATTTTACTTTTGATTATTAACACTTGATTTGACTTTCCAAATTTGAAGCTTTCTGCTTTTTTTCCTATTTAAGCAAGTATTTCCATTCCCATTACTTTTAACAGCTTTGTCCAGAAAAAATGTTCACAGAGACTCCATGGAAATTAAATGAAGGTGACAAAGATATTTGCACACAAAAGTTCATTATTTAAATGATTGTGTTAGCCCATCATCACTGACTAGGAAGTTATTGTGGAGAAGATGATTGTAAGTAAAAGTTACAAACCGTCTCTACTGAGCACATGACCATGGAATAATCAGTGTGCATTAGACAATTATCAGCTGAATAACAGGGGAAAAACAAAAGTATGTCTGTGCTGTGTGCCAACTGCAATAGCGAACAACAATTTTTTAAAAAATGAGGATGGCCTATGTGATTGAAGCGTGTTTATGCAAAGGCACTTGATCTCCCTTTTACGCACACTCACAAACCACCACCAGCACACAGAAGGTGATACCAAGTGAAGAGACCCCCGTGTGTGCATCATAGAGCTTTAAACAGATCCTTTAGTCAACGGTGGCCTGTCAAAATATATATCTGTGAAAACGGACAGGGTACACCATTAAGCTCCCGTTCTCCCACGTGTACAAATTCTTGTCCCGCAGATTGTACGAAAGCATAGCAAGAACAGACTGTGAGGACCGTAACTCAAACCTTGCATCAATCTGCTTCCCTTTCAGTAAATCAAAAGCAAAACTTACTGTCGTGTCCTTAGTGTCAGTAACGTACAGAACGCCACAGGCTATGAACGCGTTCCCAGCCTTGGACTTGGGGTAGGTGGTGTTGATGCGCTGAAGGACTGAAAACTCCTCCTCATCAATGCGTGCTACCATTATAGTCTCATCGGTGCTCGAGGCATATATAATCCAGAGCCCCTTCTCATCCACTGCTACGTTGAAATACGTCTTGGAGTTGGAGAAGAGGTAGTTGCGGCCGCGGTGTAAGGCGTTTTTGATGCGCAGGGTGCACAGCGAGGCTTTCTCAAGGCCGAACCTGGCTTGAGATACAGCAAGGATTCATTCAGCACGGGTGATCAGAGCTCGTCTCCACACACACCGGGTGGGGAATCACTGAGAGAGGTTATTGTTGAAAATACTAGCTCAAGGACCATTCTGATGTCTTTCAAGATTTAAAATCTCAAAGAACCTTCCAAAACACCCGGAGAAAATTCCAAAGGGAGAACCAATCTGAAAGGTGCCCAAGAGCATGGATTTGCTTTGGTAGGTTTCACTTTATTTAGTCTGTGAGCTTTATTATCACTAGCATGAAAGAAGCAACTAAAAGGCATGGGTATGAAAAAGAATTGGATACCAGGTGAAGGCTCAAAATTGGGAAATGGAATCTCTTCAAAGTTTGGTTTTGACTAGGTGGGAACTAAAGGGAGAAAATGTGATTGGCCAAAGCAGCATGAATTCTGGGCAGCTTCACCTAGTCTTAGAGTTCCTCTGATGAAAACAGTTCAGATAATGCAGAGATTCATTCGAGCAGACATCAAAGGAATAAAAATTTACTTTTGAAGAGCCAAAATTGTGACCTTATGCTGGCCTCAATGGGACAGCCTGCATACTTCCATCTCTGATGTATAAAATTGTTTTTATTCCTTGAAATTCCATAATAGGTTGATAATCTGAGGGCAGCAGCAGTGAGCAGCTAAATCATGTTCCTCTACTGGTTTAGGAGGGTGATGAGCTCCTCCTGAGACACATCTGCTGTCAGCACTTGATCACCCAATAACACTGTGCTGCAGCAGAGGCAGGGAGAGCGTGGCTTTGTCTTTTTAAATGACGCCCTCTGCAAAGCAGCACGTTTCAGTGTCTGGCTTCTCCCTCACTGCACAGCTCCATCCTTCAAACAGAGGGAGGAAAAAAACTACTCCATACAGGAACCTGCTGCACTTACAAGTATTTTTTCTGAAAAGACAGGCTTAATCACAGGAACAGTTCAGATCCAGGAACAGTACAATACTGGAAGGACAATTTTTCTGTTTAAGCTGCATTGATGGCGTATATTGGAAAAACCATCCTAAGAAAGTCAGGAATAACCAAATTAGATCTTTCCCCTCAGCTTTTGTAAAACTCACATCTGCAGCAACTCCATAGTCCAGCAGCATGTATGTGCAGTAAAAAAAAAAACAAAAGCTGGAGAAGATTTGACAAATGTGTGTCAACCGTGTTACTCTTGTTAATTGCTTTACATCTGCAAATAACCTCATGCAAAGGGTAGAAGGACAGCCCTTAACAGGACTAGTCACTCAGAAATGCAGATTTTCTTCACGATTCTTTCCTATAGTGAGCCAACAGGATAGAAAGCATCTCCAGATTCATTAGAAATACACAAATTCTGCAGCACACATCACCCTGTCTTCTGTTTTATGTGAAAATCCTGATGGGAGAAAAAAGTGAGGTTTCATTCCCAGGTTCTCCTGGGATCCCCCAGTCAAGGATAGTCCAGCCTGGAACTCCAGATGCTTCCAAAATTCTTAAATCTCCCGACATCTTGGGGTAAATGACAAGATACAGTGTAATAGTTTCATCAACCACCAGAACTCAAGCTAAAAACACTTTCCTGATCACTAATACCAATGAAGTCAATCAAAAATAACAGAGATAGTAAAGAAACAAAGTAAAAAGGATGAAACTCACAATGCTGGGGGTCTGACCATCCTAAGAAAACCTGCCAAAGGTCACACAAACCTAGTTTTATCAGCTTTTAAATGTGACAGGAAACTCCTTTTGAATGTTTTTTTTGATATTTGCAAAATGCACTAAGCAGATCCTCACCTATAATTTCCATTAAAACAATACAAAAACTCCCAGAAGGTTTTATGGAGCCCAAAATCAAGAACTTTGCTGTCACAGAATCCATAGTGCCTCATTCTGTCTGTGCTGAAGGTAATCTCAGAGTGAGGAACAGAAAGGCCATTTCATAGCAGCTCCTTGAGAGGATTTGAAAATTCCACAGATAGTTTGCGTTCATCTGTAGGTGAAGGCATTTCCCAATTCACAGTATCCAAGCAAAGGTGAGGAACCTCTGCCCTATCATTGTGTACTGCTTAGACAGTGATGGTCCTTTACAGACCACCAGGGAAAAAGCCGAAAAATATTAAAAGCAGGCTGCCAAAAAGTGAGCTTGTGCTTGGCAGAATAAATATTATAGAATCCTTGCAGCTTGCTCACATTCCTTGGCATCCACATGAATATAGGAAGGCAGCACTCACACCTGCTGGGGAACAGACATCAAAGTATAGTAAATGTTCTTGGCTCAGACATCAGAGTTGTGTAAGAACTTGAAAGCACAAGCAATCTTTCACTCGCCCTTGGACTGTCCTTGGCTCTTCCCACAAGGTGAGATTTTGGGGTTGATTTGTATTGTTTGTCTCTGTCCTCAGTAGAAACTGAAGCAAGAGATGTAATTCCCACTTCCAGTTCAGGGAGATACATCAGGAAAGCAGTAGAAACTTCTTCTTACGAGGAAATCGAACGCGGGAGCCGCTCCTCCCCAGGGGAAGGTGCAATCCCCCCGGTGGCCCTGGCCTCAGCAGGTGCCTCAGTGCATCCCTCTGTGCCAGCAGCATCCCCTGCTGCCACCAGCCAGAGCAGAGCACAGCACGGGCTCTGCAGGGCTGAGTTTCATGAGTGGGCCACAGTCACAAAACCACCCCCCTGTGCCTCCCACCCTGCAGCTGAACCACTTCTGACTCACGTGCAGGTAGATGCACAGCTTATTTTTCTAAATCTAATCCTTTCTTCTGGTACCCAGATTCCTTAGTCAGGTCTCGTTTCTTTGTTGTGATTACGAACACAGCAAAGAATCCAGGTTGAAGAGCACCCACAGCAGTATGATGTACAACAGAACCTGTTGGATGCCAGGATGGCCGAGAGGAGACTCCTCTGCTGCCCTCTGTGCACATGGCTCATTGTTCATTCCTGCTCTGTGACATGGAAACTGCAGAGGCGAAGCCCTGAGACACAGAGCTGAACGATGCCTGAAGAACTGTCCCAGCAGAGCAGTGCTCTGGGCTACTGCCCCAGCTTCCCTCCTCCCACAGCATCTGCACACACAAGTGGAAGCCTTGTGGCCTGCATTCCAGTTACAGACTGGGAGGAGTGAGCTCTGCTCTGGAAAGAGCTCTGAACCATTCCTCCATTCTGCCCATTTAGGGAGGACCAAAAAGAAACACAAAATGCTACAAGGAGAATTGTCTGCTTGTCTGAGGCCCACCTCTGGCACCCGAACCCATCGCTCCTCCCCCCACAGCACCACTTGCCTTAGGCCAACTATCTTTGACTTACTTCTGGATGACATTGTTTCCTCCCTTGTGGTAGTAGAGGTGATTGTTTTGTATTGCATGACCACATCCATGGAAGAATCCTGGGATGTTAATGATCCTGTAGCTGTCATTCAGCAAGGCATTGTAATTTTCATATTCTTTTACGTAGTTTCCTAAGCAAAGGGGAAAACACGTTTAAGAAAAGGATTATCATTTGGTTCATCTGATTTTGAAATCTCTATCCTAAAGTTCAGTCTCTACTGAAAGTCCATCTCAATCAACTATCTGACAAACAATTGTGTTTGTGTTTTCAGTGGTGATTCAGCTTGCTGGAATGTGAGAAAAGAATCCAGAGACACACAAAAATATCTATAGAGGAGATGATCAAGAGCCTGCTTTCCACAGACCTAATGGGCCCTCATTCTGAAAGCAGTTGATGGGTATGCAGAAATATTTCCTTTTCCCACTTAGGCCCTGGACATTTTCCTGCTCTAAATGTAGCTTATGCAGCATCTGACTCATTTTCATGCCTTAGCTAAATGAAAAGGCAAAACTCAGAGCTATAATTTAGGGAAGTAAAGCCATAGGAAACAGAAAGTCTTGAATGAAAAGGATAAAAAAGGATAAAAAAGGATAAAAGCCATGAACAATAATTTAAACTTGGATTGGTTAAAAAAAAAAAAAACAAAACAAAAACAAAATATCAAGCTATTTTCAAAATCTGATGTTGACTCTGAAAGTGTCTAAAGATACTACAAATGCCTAGTCAAGTATTATATAGGTAATATGGAAAATATTCTGGAAAAGATGTGGGTAAAAACTCATCATACTTGGGAGTTTAAGGCTGAAGGGATTAAGGAAGCAATGTCAGGGTAACGATGGATTTTTGGTCAGGGACTACTACTAAAAATACCTGAAAAATGCATGGTGAGCCAAATCCTTTCATCACTTTTGTTTGTAGGTTCCTGCATCCAAGTTCCAAACGTTTGCTGCACACTGAAAAAGTGATCAGGACTTCCTACAGACGTTATGACACATTCTAGTGGGGAAAAAAGCACATGTGTGACCTGTGACACTGGGACAGAAAGCAGCACTTAAGTCACACTTTGTGGCAGGTTACCAGCTTTCTTTGAAGGATGGGGGCTTCTGTCTTCAACTTTTCCAGCCAGGGTATCATCATTTGGTACAGCACATGTCTCATCTAGGGTCGAGGGAGAAGGAGAAAAATGACATGTTTTACCCTATTTGACATGACAGATGAGCACGACAGTGACGCCACAAAAATAAAGGAATGACAACTGGGATTTTGCTTCATCCGGGAAAAAAAAATGCTTAGGTTGGTCTGGTCAAAAAATGAGATAAGAAAAGACTTGCTCTCACTTCTGCCAAGGAAATGAGGTGTTCAGGCTGACAGTCAACTTTGAGGAATAACTAATGAAATCAACAGATTTAGTTCCTCAGCTGTGAATTTCTGAGTAGCCACACGGGATGACAGAGTTGCCCCTTTTATGAGATAACTCGGACAGCTGAGGTAGCTGGCAAACAGCTGATTTAGCAGTAACACCAAAAGCATTTTCTTGGGCAGGGGTGGTGGTTACACTCAAAAACTTCATGCCCAAATCCCCCCACACCAGCAGAGAGGGTGATGCTTGTGCTGTTAATGCCTGAGACTGCAGTAAAGCACTGACACCTGCACTGAGGGCTGACATCCACACCACAAAAGGAACAGGATGCAACACTGAGGGAAATGACACTTTGTATTATTTACACACATAGAAATGGTTCACATCAGAATCAAACACCTGGAAATATTTTCCCCCACCCCGCAACAATGTAAGGATTAACTGGTTGGATTTTCTCATAGCATTTACTGTTACAACAATGCCTGAATTTAATTAATTACGGACCCTTTTCTATAAAGGTATCTCTTCTGCCCTTAAAACAGTGTGACACATTTCAGTTTGCTTAGAATGAATAACCACAGAGAGGAGTTCTCAGCTTTTTGCTGAAGGTTTTCCTGATTTCATTGCAGCCTTGTTTTCTAGTTCCACTCAACTTTGATCTCCAGCATTTTGCACTGCCTGACACACAGGCTGCAAATTTCTTTAGACTTGCATTTTCACTGTTGCCTTCTAATATATTTCTAGGATTTACAGGTCTGTGAGGAAGTTTCAGCGACAAAGATAGTTAAAAATAGGAAAAAAACTATAAAGTAATGCTGAAAGGGCACCATGACATTCAGGAAAGAAAGGACAGATAATACTGCATTGTTGTTTTCTCCTCTAGGTCATATCCTCCTTTTGTTCATGCAGAAGAAAACTACTCCAAGACAGAGCAAGAACAACATGTATTTCTGCCATCCATTATCTAGGGCGTTTGGTGGGATGACACTGAAAGTTTGCAAGTGATCACAGTGTATCTCCAAGTGAGGCACAAACATTGCACCCAACCATGGTGAGCTGAGTGCCTACATCTAAAATTTACCAATCCCTCAAGATCCCCTTCCAGCTTCTGATCGCGAAATATTGCCAGAATATTAAAAAAAAACAAAATCACTCAGCAGAAATCATAAACTGCCACACACAAGTTGATTTTCTTGGGCTGAGTCTGATGGATGCAGCTGACTGGAGGAGCAGCTCCCTGTACAGCAGTTTATTTAAAACTACAGCACAGCCAAGGGCCAGGTCAGTGTTTGTAGCAAAGCTGAGTGCACTACTTGCTGTTGAGAATATTTGCAATACTTTCAGCTGCATGCATTAGAAAGCAACTAAAATTAAAGAGACAGTTTTCAATCAGAGATTCTTATGGGAAATTTTCACTGCTTTCTTTCCATCAAAAGCCGAGATAAATATCCTGCTGATTCCTATCATAAAATATTCTGGTTGAGAGGTAAGGGAGTCTACAAGACATTAAAACTATTCATTTGGTCTGCTGGGGGTAGGTGGGGAGGATGGAGCAGAGATGTTTTGTTTCTTTCAGAATTCACTAACATTACCATAGAGAGAAAATATACCTGTGCTTCCAACTAATTACTCTCTTCTCTTGAAGAAATTAAGTGTTACCAGATTCAAAATTTAATTTGAAAAAGTCAGGCTTGTATTCTTAAGCAATAAGTTAATTACAGTTGTAAATCAGCATATGTATTCTCTTTCCTTGAAAGAGAGATGAATATTTAATTACAAAATCTGGATTATTCATTGAATTTTGGTAATAAGATCTCATGGTTTGCTGAGTCACAAAACATAAAAGCTCATTGAGGAAGATCTCATCTTTGCACAGTTATTTGAGTGTAACTCCCATTTTCACGCTGCAATCTAAAATCCATCAGAAATCCATCAGGTAGCTTATCCCCCAAAGCATTTCAGTTTGCTTCAACACTTGCAGAGAGGCATCCTGAGCAAATGGCCCAGTTATCTTGTACAACAGTTCATGCACTTCTGAATTTCAAATAGGATGAGATTTCTGCTCCAGCTCTCTCCTGTCCATTGCAAGGAGCCTCTCTGGGCTCTGTTCTGACACTTCAATATCCAGAATCAGGGCTTTAAATTTATATCTAAAATTAAAAATTCATTATTTAAAAGCCAAAAATTTCACCTGCATTTCTCTTACTTTCCAAATTTATCCCAACTAATAGAAAACACCATATGTAAATACTTTGCCTGAGCATCAGCAAAACAATTAAAAGACCAATATTGTACTAAAGGAAACCTGCTGCCTTATTCAAACTCTTATTCCAGCAAAGCACCTGAGCACACGTTCAGCTTGAAGCTCGTGCAGTTTTACTGCTGCCAGCAAAACTAAACACACGCTTGCTGATTTGTGAGCCTGGAAGCAATGCTTTAATCCTGAACCTGTTCATAACAGGGGCAGGAGCACTGGGAAGCACCAACCTGTGCACTTGCTGCTGGAGATGCTCTCCTGAGGCTCTGCTTTGGCTCTGCCTCTCCGCTTGCCGGGAGGGCCGGGGGGTCCAGGGGGGCCGGGGGGCCCGGGCTCACCCTTCTCACCTGTGCACAAAACATTTTGTGAGGACACAGAGCCTCCCCTGAGGCTCCTGCACAGCCCTGTGTGCCCACAGGGCAGCACAGAACAGCCTCTCTCTTCCTGAAGGGCTTTCTGAGTACAGGAGATGGCACAATAAACTCTCTGAAATGCTGTTTGTTAGAGGGTGCACCAGACAGAACTTCACAAGGTGTAGGACATCATGCATTTTATCTGCCTGGATTACAGGCCTGCTAGGAGCTATAAACTATTGCTGCCTTTTACTTCCTGTATCCTCAGACCTCAAATTCAGATGCTACACTGCTGTAATTTTACACAGCTTATATTTGGCTGCTTCACATATTTCTGAGTGGGAATCTGCCCCTCATTTTCTAATAGAAAAATAAAACTAATGTTACATTTCCCTGGGGAATGGTATGATCCTCCCAAGAGACCCCCACAAGCTGTAACTGTGTTAGCCTGACCCTTCCTTCCTTTCTGTATCCCATTGGCCCAGGGCCAAGAACCCACACCTACCGAACCCCAGACAAAACCCTGCTCCGCCATGGTTCTTCCTCTTTTTCCTCCTTCATCCCTGAGAATAAACATAAGGAAACTGAGCCTCTGTGGATCTCTCGCCTGGTTCCTGAAACATCTCCCCTCTGCAGCCCCCCAAGACTGGGCTGGCCTGACGAGTTTGGGGGCGGCCAGAGGGGAGAGAGTTTCAAACTAATAAAGAAATAAAGAACAGGAGGAGATCAACTGTATGAAAGCATTCTGGAAAGGGTGAAATTCACATCCACCTCAAGCCAAAGGCCAGGCAGAAAGGTTTTTGTGAAGACTTGCCTTGCAAAGAGAACAACCTGGGCACAGCAATACTCAGGCTGTGTATATAGACCATATTTATACAGCTTGCTCCTGCCCTTGCAGAGCACAGTCATGCTTCAGGAGTGGAGCAAATCTCTTTCTGCCGAGTACCCTGCTGCGAGAGACCTCCCAGGAGCACTCCTCCCTACCTTCTAATATCACATAATTGTTTGCATCCCCCTTTTCTCCCTTGGCTCCTCTTGCACCTCTTGCTCCTGGCGTACCATCCTTGCCAGGTAAACCCATTTCTCCCATCTCTCCTTTCTGTCCTTGATCACCTTTTGGTCCTGGCAAACCTAGAAATAAAAAGCATTTCAGTATCAAGAGCACTACTCCAGTATTAAGTATCAATTAATACATATTTTTACTACAAACCAAATTCACTCCATTCTTTTTTTTCACCCGTATTTATCTGGGTAGCTTTAATTTGTTTGGATTTTAAAGCAGCATTGTAACCTCATATGAAGGGAAACTGTACCTATTTTTCCTCTTTTTCCACTTGCTCCTGGTTCTCCCTTTTGTCCTGGTGTGCCTGGGACTCCATCTGATCCATTGTAGCCAGGCAGCCCATCCCGTCCAGGAGGCCCTGATCAAACCCAAGCAGAACTGAATTTTCACTGTTGAATGCAGTTTATCCCTAAATCTGCTATATTTATGTTTATATCTATAGTTGAACCCATAACATAACTCATATTTTTCTGATACGGAGAATTACTCCAAGCAGACCCACAGGTTAAGCAGCACAGAAAGAAAAAAAGCAATGATTCATAACCATGCAACCACCTGAGTGAGAACTGAGACAGAATTAAATAAGGGAGGAAAAGTTAGTGGGAGGTGGGAGGGCGTAATCAGTAACCAATATTTTTTTAAAAGGTGGTTTTAGTGTTAAATTATAATATCCACTTCCTTGGGGGGTAAATATATGGACTCATCTCTTCATCTAGATGTTACTTAAACATCTTAATTTGATTTTGATCAAATGTTCTACTCCCTCTACGAGAAAATTAAAATGTCTAGAACCTCCCCTCTCTCAGAATGGGCATGAGCTGACTTAAATACAGGCATTAGAAAGGCAGGCAGTCATTCAACCCTGCCTTAACCTAATTATCAAAGGAAGACAATTTTGGGGAAAGATACATTTCTATATTTCAATATTTTGTACCAGCAACTGTTTTGATTACCCCCAGATGTCACTGCAGTTCTCCTGGTATCTTACCTGGGGGGCCTGGGGGGCCTACAACAAGAGAAAAAAAAAAATAAAGAAGAAATGGTGAGTTTAACCCAGCAAGAGAACAAAGCAATTCCAAACTGAACTGATTAGCACTAGATCAGAACAGTAAAAGGGGAAGAAAACCCCTTAAATTTCAAAATGAGCACCTATCTCTTTAACTGCTTTACATTGTAAATAACTCCCTGAGCATTAGCAGTAGCTCAGACTTACCCAAAGAGTAATGCACTTATATTTACACGTTTTGCTTTTTTCAAATTTCAGTTGGTGTGGGTTTGACAGCAACCTCAGCAATGCACCCTCACTGTCAGGGGTCCCCACGCAGCCGTGGATGCAGGACACCCCACAGTCAGAATATTTCCTTTATAGAAGTGTTCTCCAAAAACCTGTTCCAGTAGGAGAACATTGGCTTCACAATGATGTATGTAATTAATCGTGATGAATGCCACAATTTAAAATCCTGCTGAAAATACACATTAAACATACGTGCCTCACTTCTCTGTGTTTTACAGACGTTTCTTTGCAGTTCAGGATTCAGACTACTTAAATAGGAAAAAAAAAAAAGAAGTCTTGTCATTCCTATCAACAGGGAGGCTTTTCTGTGCTCGTTCTCCAGCCCGGATCGAGCTTCCCACAGAAACTGGTTGGGACATTAGAGATTGGACTTGCTTCAGTCATTCAGCAGCTTGTACTACAGAAAAACCTGTCTCACTCCCTTACACAGCTCAGATGCAGGGCCCTAATGAGAGGCAAGCACAGCAAGCAAGAGTAAAGCAAGATAACCAGAACGTGTTTGTGATTTATCATCTGTGATCCCCAACATACATTAAAATAAAAAAAGGAGGGGAAACCACCAGGAGAGCACAAAGGTGACAGGTGCAATTAAAGAACCCAATTAGCTCTGTGAACATTTCTATCCAGCCAAAGTAGTGTCTTGCTTCAACCAAACTCTTTACAACACAAAATAACAGTAATTACCAGATTTCCCTAAAGATGAAAATTTTCAGCATTAATTACAAAGCATTGTGAGTAAAGTGAAAACCATTTTACAACACCATTACAGGAATCATCCCTTTTTATCAGTGCAGGCAGTAACATCAGTTAACATCTTTCTGCCAGTTTTCCAGTAAAAGGCCATTTCTTCCACACTGTTACATCCATTAGTGCACTGGATTACTTCCTCATCCCAAAAACTGAGGCTCCTTGTGCAAGCACAACATACATAAGAAAGGTGCTTGAAAAGCAACAGATGTCACTGAGGCCTCCAGCAGAGAAAGCCACTCATTTCATGGTGTTAGGAGAGAAGAAGGTGCCAAAGGCACCAAGCAACATGAATTCACAAGTCCGAAGCCCAAAGGAACAAACCACTCCAGCCACTGCTGCAATCAGAACTCATCTACTGCAGAAATATTATTTAACGTCTGTGTGTACAATGGTAGTTCTCATTTACATTTAATCAGTTGAGTCAAATGGACCTTGCTGCCACTTGAAAATTCAAACCAGACAGCAAGTGAAGCATTCTCTGTACCTCATTAAAATAGCTTCTTTCTAATCTTCTCACTTCCAAAAGGAGCACAACCCATACTGTGAGAGACCTCAAAGCTGGACCGCAGCTCTTAAATCAGCTGCTGCCAGACACTCTTCACCAAACCCCAAAAACCTTTTCACACCTTCCCTTGTCTCAGCCCTCAGCAGCTCCAGGTCCTCACTGGTGACTGCAGACACCCTGCAGCTGAGGAAAATGAGTTTTTCACTAAGTCCCACTGCTCCACTGCAGCTGTAACAATGGGAGCAAGTTTCTACCCCCTACACGTTCCTCCCATGTTGGGCCTGGCGGGTGACAGACACAAAAATATCATGACTAAACCTCGACCAGTATTTTAAACACCCAAGTCTAAAAGCTTTGCTTATTAAAATTATATGAAAGAGAAATGGCTCCAAGTAGCATCAACTGAGTTCCTTAAATTCCAGCATTTATATTAAGAGGTACAGGTAAGTCCCAAAGTGGTACCTATTAATCTTTTTTTTTTTTTTAATTCTGATAAATACCAGGTTTTTGACACAGTTATGGCCCTCAGATTCTTTGGAAGCACTGTTTCTGTGTTCCTGGAGCTGAGGTAGGTGTAATGCTTGAGGCAGCAGACATACCTGTTAAGCATATCCCTTTTGTGCTGTTACACAAATCCACCATCGCTCGCACCTAATATGGCAAAGAAAGTAAAGTTGAAAACAGTGTATTTCATAAAAGTACCTGGTTTGCTTTAGCTACAGAAATAATTCCCAGCAGGGGTCATCTCACCAGCTCTAAGCAACTTTGTCTCACACTGCAAAAGTAGCCAAGTCTTCAAATTACATGAGTGGGAGTTAGAGTCAAACTACAGAAATGCAGGAGTGGGAGGGGAGGAGAGGGTGCTTGAATATTTTTTGAGGACTTTTTTCCCCTTGAGCAAGTGATTCTGTACACAGTTGCACACTCTTCTGAGCAGCAGCCAGAATGAAAAACGTTTGATGGGAGTTTTGTAAGAACAAGAAGGCATCAAAGCCTCTCAAGCAAATCGCTGCAGGACACGTGGATTGAAATGAAGCCCATCACACACAGCAGTGAGCACAGGGCACGTTCAGGGCACAGTCTGGCCCCACGCTGCTAAAATACACCCCACGTGCTCAGTGCCAGCAGGAGAGGGCAATAAAATTCATGTAATCCATACCTGATATCTACTGACAGCACAGGAACACAGGCCCTGACAGGATCAGAATCCTTTCCCCGATAATTTTATTTGTGGATCTTTTGAACTCAAAGAAGCAATTCATATTGCAAATATGAATAGAGCAAAACAAACTAGATAGAGCAAAACAAACTGCAGCTGCCAAACTCGGGGATGACTTCTTAAAAGAAGCTGTTTAAAAGAGTTTTGTGTACAAAACCGTGTGATTTTACAGATTTTTACTTTCTGCAGAAGTCTTGTACTGCAAATTCTAAACTCAAAGCACAAGGACTTAAAGGGCCTAGCTAAAAAAAATATTACTCTAAACCCCAAACAATACCATTATCAAACTCTATGCTTTGAACACCTGTGCTTGACACTCTCATGAGCCCTAATATTAATGGAGATGTTACCACTGCAAAATGAGGTTTGCAATAGTTTCTTAACAAAAATGCCATCAGAACATTACCAAAGAGGTATTTTCTGTAAATAACTTCTAGAGGTATTTTCTGTAAATAATTTTTTAAACCAGCAATATTAATACATGAATAAGAGCCTGAGTTACATTTCCTGCTTTTTTGTGGGCCTAGACCTGCAATCCTTACTGGTACAGAGACTCCCTAAGGCTCCCCCAACAGCAATATTTTTCTTGCATTTCCTCAGGCTCAAAATTTAAAAGCTTTTCAATCCATTCAGAATTTTTCAACTACATGACATAGCTCCTTACTGAGGAAGATCATCTTCCCACTGATGTGCAAAAAACTCTGCTCTTTAGCCAGAGAAAAAACATCCAGCTCTCCTGACCCATCAAATACCACCTTAAATTTAACACTTACTGAAAGGGCATTATCAGTTTCAAAGAGATGTCGGGTGAGGTGATGTCCAGTGCCTCGTGCTGAGATGCGGAGCAGCAGAAGACACACGGGGGCTCTGTTAGTGGTGTTAGTTTTAAAAACCGAAAGCCTTGGGAACTGCAAGTCTTGTTACTGCAACGAAATTTTGGAGTTTCGCTAAACCCGCAACTTCCCTCCCTCTGTCCGTGCGACTCTCGTTTGCAAAGTCTGACGGTGCCCAGCAGCTCCGGCACGGCCCTGGGAGCGGGCGAGGGGCAGAGCCCGGGGCGCTCCGTGCGCCCGCTCC
>WEIT01023465.1:618945-679766 GCA_013389985.1 Dryoscopus gambensis | reverse complement strand
AGGGCAGGGCAGGGGGGCCACCGCCGACCCCTCCCGCACCCGCGCTGGGCGCCGTCCCCGAGAAGCCGGGCAGGACACGGGAGCTGCCCTCTGTCACTGCCAGAGCGGGACGCCCCGGCACAGCCTGGGACCAGCGGCGCGTTCTAACTACTGACCTTGGACATGGCTCTGTCCAGGGGTCAGGCAGTGAGACTGCATAATAAAAACCCCTCCTGTCATCACACAGATTCTGCAGCTCATCCCATCACTTCGCTCTCTGAAGAATATCCTGTTTCATTCGCTGATAACAACTGACCTGTTGCTTTAGACGTTCAAGCAAGACCTTTCCAAATTACTCCTGCTAAACCTTCTGTGACACGGGGTATCTTTAATACAAGAAATTTTGTTACCAGTTAATTCATAGCCAAGATAAGAGAATGAATTACAGCATATAGCAGAATCTGACCGAATACCAAGTCTTCATGAAGAATGTGGAAGCTATTGAACTCAAAACACTTTTCAAAAAAGTTATTTTTAAAGCTGACATTTCAAGTCAAAGCCATGCACTTTCTTACATTGATACCACTTCAAATCGACCTCAAGAAATTCCCAGCTTTTGAAGGCCAAGTTTCCTCCAAGACAGAGCTCTGATCCTTCGTCAAAGTGACAGTTCTCTGCTGTAACTGATCCCATGCATTTTGTCCCCATTCTAACTATGCCATCGACCTGTAATTCATGCTAATGCCACAATACATTGATGGATGAACTATTAGGTCAAACCAAATCTGAACTTAATACACTCAGTTCAGCTGCAGGTGCCTAAGTACAGTAGAGAAGCAGACACAGGAAAACAAGTCCATCATATTAAATTTCTCATCTCTCTGAAATAAAAAATTACTGCAAAAAGTGCTGGTGTCCTCAGGCATTGCATCGGAGACTCCTTTCTTATGAAACTGCCATGATAGGTATAGGTAGAACAAGATAAAAGAAGAGGGAATCATTCCATCTCATCCCATGATGGCAGATGAGGCAGAAGAAAATCACCATACACCCAAAGGCTCACCAGCATGGAAACAAACAATAGTTTGGGCTGAAATGCCCTTCAAAAGTCACCTAATCCAACCCCTCCGCAGTGACCACGATGCTGAGAGTCCCCTCCAACCTGGCCTTGAATGTTTCCAGGAGGCACCCATCAGCTCTCTGGACAACCTGTGTCAGTGTTTCACCACACTTCCTGTAGAGTATTTCTTCCTTATATCTAGTTTAAACGTGCTCTAACATACTCCAAGGAATAATTACAAAACCAAATATACAAAACCTTGCTAAAAAATCATTTGAGGCTTTGGGCCTTGCCAAACCATTCTGAAGGTATCACAAAGTTCTCCCTATAGGTGAACAGCCTTCCTGACGCCAGTGAAGGTTACAAGAATAATTGTTTCCCACAATATACCCACACAGAGCAGGACGTCCCCGGGTGTGGAAAATCCCCGGGGCCAGCTGGGGTCAGCTGTCCCGGCCGTGCTCCCTCCCAGCTCCTCGTGCCCTGCTCGCTGCCAGAGCGGGCGGGTCGGGCGCGTCCCGGCCCCAGGTGGGCACTGCCCAGGTGGGCTCAGCCCGGTCCTCAGAGCTCCAAACGCAGCCCTGCACCAGCTGCTAGGAAAACAAATAACTTTATCCCAGCCAACACCAGGAGACTCTGCAGTCGATGTCCTAGCTCAGCACAAAAGTGCATATTTGAGTTTTGCTTACGGTATTGCTCTTGTAAAGGAGAAGGAAGAGAATGAAATAAGACCTTGCATAGAATTTCCCAGAAGGCAGTATATCTCAAGCAGGCTTAGTTTATAATTCATAGACATAACAAAATGAGTAAGAATCTATCACAGCAGCAAACTAAAACTTTCTGTCCAAGAACAAATAGAACTGCACCCCAGAGGCCATGCAGCACAACAAACAGCAATTCTTCATCTTTATTGTCCATTTCAGAGCAGAATGATTGAGTAAAAAAATGGGTATAATAATTATGAGCTACAGATTGGAGAATAACAAAAGCAGTACAGCACTCTTAGCACTCTTGCTTCCCCATCTGCCTAATCTTGCAAGATTTTCTCTGCATTACAATCGAAAAGCAATTGAACATTGTTCATTAAAAAATGGGCCACTGGATCACTACAGACATCCTCTCCAAGGCTGCAGTCTATCTAGGACCTGCTTGGGTGGCAGAGTAGCAGGATTCCTTCCCAGCCCCCCCCCATACCCCAGGTTCATGGCAGTGTGTGCAGTGCTGCACTTGGCTTGCTCGGACACACGGTTACACCTCTGCAATAAATCGCCCAATTTCTCAAAGTCAGGAATCAGCTGACAGCACAATTTTGTGGTAAAGAGGTTCCCAAGCCTGCACTGAAAGTCCTGTCAGCTACTGCAGTGGCAGGAGCAGCTGACTGACTGGGCTGTGGACATTCCTGTCCCTGCTTTCTGTCCCCCATCCCTTATGAGCAGCAGTTCATTCAAATGTCTCCATGTTATCTCATCCTCTGCCACCACCCAATAATCCTGTGTCTCCTCCTGGGTCCCTTGTCCCTGTGTAACACAGCTCAGATTTTGGTTCATCCATACAGCACTTTCATCAGCTGCAATGCACTTCATGCTCAGTGCCTCTGTTCCTCCTGCATGATAAAAATCAGTGGTCTCAGTGGTGATCAGCAAAGCAGAATGGAGGCTTGGGAATGTTGTTGGTAAATTCTAGGAACCTTACCGCTGTTTTCTTACCAAAAAACCAGAAAAATTTGCTCAGTAGCAATTTAAACCCAAGTGAGAAAAGTGTTATCCCCTGGATCCATCATTTTCTTGGTTAGGTAGAATGCCAGCAAGCAGCACTTCAATTATCTCCTGGCATTCCACAGCCTGTGTCTCCAAAGCATGACCAAACACGGCTGTGCATCAGAACTGACAGGGCACACGAGGCTCACGTGAACCCGTCCAAGCAATGCTGACACCAGAAGGAAACCATCAATATGCAAACTGCAGATGCAACACCCTGTTTGTGCTTTTTAGAACTCCAGCTTTGCAGAGCCGAAATAAATTTTTAGGAAATAAAACATAGCTTTCCCCCAAGAGGTATTTTTGCATCCAAATCACTCACTATGTGTATAATGAAAAATAATCCTTGATTAGTCTCAAGCTGACAGGGTATTCAGATGGTGTCACACTTAACTAATGCTCCCACCGATGTTTTACTTTGTAGAAGTTGTTATTACTGAAATCTCATCTCTTTTGGCAGCTGTCCCAGTGATGAAGCACTCTGGGGATTGGCACGTTATTTTCACTTGGGCAGCTGATGCTGGAAGATGGACCAGGCTGCTGAGGATGCTGCTCTTATGAGACAGCTAACCAAGCTGCCTCTGATCGTGCCATGGAAAGATTACACAGATTACAGCCTCCAAGAATGCTCTTAGAAAGAAGATAATCTCTTTTCCTGAACTAGTCAGAGTGAAAAAAAGTCCTTCAAAGCTTTCATAACCTGCCATGATAAATGACAGATTTTACTGGATCTCCTTTCTTCCCGAGAAATATACCAGAGGTTTAATATATTCATTTTACAATTCCAAAGCTTCTCTACTCTCCAAACCTGCCAAGTAGAAGGGGAAGATCATTCTTTGGACTGTCAGACTGATGAACAGTTAAGGCTTTTGAGTAAATTTCTCGTAAATATCCTTTGCAACAGCTGACACTGGTAATTTGTGCAGATGTATGTTCAGCGTGGATGTGCTCGGGAAGGAAGTCCAGGTCAGAGCCGTGCCTGCCCTTCCTCCTCATCCCTGCTCCCACTGCTCAAACCAGCAGCTGAGCAGCTGCAGAGCTGCTCCATCCAAATCACAGTTGCACTTTAACATTGGCACTGAAACCAACATTGGTTCTATAGCAAAGACTTAGCTTTAAAATCATTAAAAGCCTTCTGACTGCATGCAAAAAGAGAGGCTTGATTTCGGAATTCATATTAGGTCCTGGCATATTCATGTTCGGAGAAACTGGAACACGTAGGTTTGAAATGTCTTTGCAGCAGCTGCAGGTCAGCCACAACAGCAGATTCAGTGATTCAGAGCACACTAAGCTGTGTGATCAACCTCACCCCACGGAATTAATTCAGCCTTCTATCAGTGACACACACCAGAATGCCTCCTACTCCATGTCTGCACATACATTCCACTCTGATTATGGCATAATGGATACAGGCTTGCTTTTCAAGGAAAAAAAATCATTGGAAGAAGAGAAAAATAAACAGAAAATACTGTAATTCTCATGATTTTATATCAGAGGAGGTGTGGAAAAGCTGGAGTTACACCCCAAATCCGTAAAGCTTGTATTGTGCTTTTCAGTGGCTCAAGGATATAAAACTCCTCAGGGAATCAGTAACAAATACCTTAAAAATTACTTCTGATTTCAGGAAATTCCTGCTTACTACAGAGCTGCAAGAATAAGCAAATTTATGCAGAGGAAAGGATATGCCAGCTGTTACTTTGGGATATCCAGTCTTAAGATAAATCATAAATTAGGACCCAGTGAAAGTGTTTCCTACTAGGTAGGCCAAGCTGGTGTTTGAAGTCCAGAATAAACCCCATAAATATCTGCAAGTGCTGCAGCACAAAGGGCACTATTCAGTGGCATCAGCAGAACGCCTCATTGTCTTTGAACGAGCATTCAATAAACTGGAGGAAGATGCCTTAGAGATGCATCATCAGGGCACTGGCAGCTAAAGACTTTTCCCAGAAAACTGCTCAGAATTCCTCCAACACAACTTAGAATAAAATAATCAAAGCTGCACCATAGACAAAGATGACTTAAGGAGCAAAGAAAGAGAACAGTTCAGACATCAGGGCTGCAACTATGCATTCATAACCTAAACTATGGGAATAAAAGCAACTGATCAAAACACGTGACAAATAGTAAGAGGCTTAAAAGATCTATCACATCCTTGCACCACCACTGAAGTCTGAAAACAATGAGAAGAACTGGAGAAATCCAGACAGCTACCTTTGAAAAATAGTGCCTGCTTTTTGCAGAGGAGCCTGTGTGTCGGGTCAGCAGATGTGGCTCTAGAGGCCACAATAATGACACATGGACAGGAGAGATGTCAGAAGGGTAAGAGTCGAAGAAGTAGAAGCAGAAGAAGCAGAAGAAGAAGTATCTTTATTGCTACTTTACAATATTTATAGATTTCTTATAACTGCAGATGATTGGAAGCTGAGGTTGACACCTTCTCCGTCACATTGGATGGACCAAGAGTCCACCAACTTTATCTATCATGGAAATGGAACGTACAACACAAGACAGCAACTAGATAAATAACAGGTGTTATTTACATAAAAGTGTGAGAATCTCTGATTCTCTGACTCCAAGATATGCAAACAATTAGAAGGCTGAGGGAACAGTGCGACAAGCCTGCAGTTCAGTAAGGAAGGAAAGGAAGAGGACACTCCTCAACTACCCTGAAACACATCCAGGAATTAAATACCGAATACTCACTATCAAACAAATCATCAAACTTAAATTGTTTCCACATCGAGATACAAAACAACAAAGAACAGGTTTTGGTGAAGGTATTCCAACAACACAGAAAAAATTTGGAGCCTGTATACCATGGAAACACTTTTATGCCATCCACTTTTAAGAAGTCTGTGCAAGGAGCACGAGTGGGTGTCTCTGTGGCCCAGGTGTGACAGACTGGGAGAAATAAAACAGCTGGATATAAATTAGAGCAGAACCAAGACTGCCTCTGTACCTCAAAAACTTCTCTCCACCTCAAATCACTGCACAGGGCATCCATGCCCTTACAGCTACTAATTCTACTGCAGCTCATAATTCTGAGCATTTCAGGTATTAAAATTGACTAAATTCCAGCAAACACTGAAGAGGATTTTGCACCATTTCCATTTCACTGCTGTCTTAGACATAAACACAGAGCTTTACTCAGCTCTTTGTTGGAATCCACTCTCTGTAGCTCTTGGTAATTTTCAATCAGGAAGCATTGAACACAAGCAGTATTCCAGCTTTTTTCCCCCTCGACTTTTTGTCATTCATATTTACCGCTGTGATTCACAGAGGATTAAACAGAGTTTTGCCTGTTTGAGCACTTTTAGCATATTAATTTGATATGTAACCATGCACTCCATAAATACACCTTGAAAGACTATTTATAAAGCCAAGAGAAAGAAACAGCACTATATAATAGCTCTGTTTAATGTGTCACACAGAAGAAATGCCAAACAGTGAGTTCACTACTGGTGTCTTTGACTTTCAGAAAACTGCACGCAGTCATAGCTGCAAACACAGCTGAAAAACAAATGCACCAACTGCACTGGGATGATTGATAAATGGAGAAGCAGCAGTGGGATCTCAGAACACTCACAAGACAACTGCTGGCTGTATTGGGTAGATTATTACAGGCACTATATGTCAACTCGTATCTAAAACCACAGGACATATTCTTTGAGGTCCTGACAGGAAAACCCATTGCAATTTTAAAGACACAGAGAGGTAACAAAGACAATTAAACATTAAAGCCATGTGTTAGAATGACATTAAAAACAGCTCTATTAAGGCAATTAAAACCAATCTGCCACTTTCATCTTTAAAATCTACGAATAATCTAGAATTGGATCTTTCTTCAGTTAGGAGAGTTAAAGTTTCCACCAGTAACCAAATAATTGCCGACTATCTATTCACCCAAAATCAGGAGAAGAATCACATACCCTGGATTACCTAAAGAAGAAGCTTTGCTGAGCTTATCCGTGACCCCTCAGTACAGACAGATTTGGGAACTTGGTGAGCACACACAGACCTGACAACAAGGGCAGGCACACCTAGAAATGATTGCTTTTCCTCCACCCCTAACAAAGCAAGACCAGGAGACAGGTTTAGATGTACATGTCTAGAGTTAAGGAAAATTAATCATATTCACAGAAGTATTACCACTCAGGGGAAGTCTGATACTAAAACAAACCTTATTCAGACACATTTCCTAAAAGGCTCTCTCTATTCCAGTGATTTTATCATCTCAAGTCATAACATAAGGCAAGAAACAGCAGATAATATATATTACATTTTTATTATTAGGTTAGACTTTAAACATGGTTTTCTAAATATAAAACATCTAGAAGCACAGTTTTCAGAAAAGCTGCACATCCAGTAACAGAATGTACAGACATAAAACTGTACTTTGAGTACTCTGCCCTATTTAGGGAGGAGGTGTGGAAGGCACTCGGGTTTTCCAGGTGAAGGAAGGGGTGCATTCCCTTCCCCCAAGCACCCTTGTTTCAGAGCTGTGCGTGCCTTGATTTGCAGAGCAGGAAATGTGCAAGCCTGTGCAGATCTCGAGGTGGCACGTGGCCGTGGCACAGCGCTCGGATTGTTCTGGGGATGCAGGATGGAGGGGGCACTCTGGCAGAATACTCAGTTCCTTTGCAGGCACTGGGGCTGCAGCCCACGCCGAGCAGCAGTTTGGCACACTCCGTGTCTGGGAAGGAGCCTCTCAGATTGCTCGGAAGGAGCCTCTCAGATTGCTCTAATTTGTGTTTCTTGTCTCCACAGTGAAAGATCTGGAGATCCAACAAAAGGACAGGAAAAGCGCCACAACTCGTAGCCCAAAAAGGAGCCATTTTCTAAACACGTAGATCAAGCCAGGAAGACTTTTGAGAGAAGAGTCATTTTATCAGATTCCTGAACGAGAACACACGGGCTGCTGTGGCACTGCACTCCCAGAGGTGCTGAGGTGCTCCTCTGAGGAACAGCTTGGATGCAGTGATGATGTAGATAAGCACAACTTTCAGTGTGTGCAAAGTATTTACCATCTGTACGTAGAGTTTGTAACTAACGCGGGTTTTAATGTCAAGGTAATTAAGGATGATTATACAGCTCCTTCAGGTGGGAAAGCTGCAAGTCAGTGCTTCAGCTGCCAGGGAACACACGTGCAGCAGTGAGGAAGAGCTGCAGCATTTCCCCAGCCAGAGCAGCTACTAAGGAAAAAAACCACACAGAAAAGCTGGCCATTCTAGAGTGCTTCACCACAATACATTAGTCTTCAGCAGAGATGAGATGCAGCCTGGTTGTGGGCTAATCATAGAATTTTTTTTTTAATATTCTACTTTTGATGCAATTTGGATGCTGGTGTCCTTGTGTAGCTAAGTGACTACACAAAGCCACCTGATTTGTCTATTTAGACACTAACTTTGAAATTCAGGCATGAGGGATTGTCCTTTTTTGCGTTACAGAATTAGATCAGGGTTTATTACACGTATGTACAGAGCCTGGCAAGTAAAGATGAGGATTATTGAATATATAAATATTTA
The DNA here is from genome assembly GCA_013389985.1 of Dryoscopus gambensis. NCBI lineage: Eukaryota > Metazoa > Chordata > Aves > Passeriformes > Malaconotidae > Dryoscopus > Dryoscopus gambensis. The sequence goes on along the minus strand of WEIT01023465.1, from coordinate 671,445 downwards.
TGTGAAGCAAAGCCACAATGATGGGTTCGGTTATTCATTTCAAACAAGAATATTCATAATCTAGAACCCTCTAACCTGATTTTTACTGCTTATCACTCAAGCCTTGGATCCATTACTTATTTAGTTTTTATGGAAGATCTACTGGACCTGGCCTCTCCTGAGCCTAGAAATACAAACTAAGTCATTAAGAAAAATACAGACCAGGAGATTTCCTCTCCATTACATTCACCAGCCACTGGTCTCAGTCACCCCACCACAGCTGAGAAACTTCCACCTGAGAACATGCAGAGGGAATTATTGCAGGCAGGGACCAAACTAACACAACCATTCTGCTGCCAAGGTGTTTCCTTCAGAGTTAGCTCAGCTACTGCTGTGTGCAGTGCTGCTTTGAGACTATTTACAGAAGCTTAATTCAGAATTGCTAATAATTCTGAGCGTTTCAGGTATTAAAACTGACTGGATTCCACCAAACAGCGAGGAGGATTTCCATTATGCTGTCTTTGACATAATCCTCAGCAAATATGTGTATCCAGGTGAATAAATTCCAGTATTGCTTCTTCAATTTGAGTTTACCTTGTTACAAGTGGGTTTGTAGGAAATACATGGTGCTTAACTTGTGTACACACACCAGTAGCTGTGAGCAATTCTGCAATGGACAAGCAAACATCTCATTGTTTGACTGGCTGATAAACATAATTACAGATAATTCTTACTTGTGCAGGTTATGACACATTCAGCTTTGTTTGCATTTCAGAGCTTATCAGAAATGACCTGCACTAAGCATACTTACATACAGATTTAAAGTAAAACATAATTTTTTTACACATCATGGCATTTGTGATACGTTCTGGGTCATGAATTCTGAGCTCACAACCAAGGAGCAATTTTGGTTGTTTTACTACAAAGCCACAGGTAACTACTTTGGTTTTGCCAACAGCTTCTTCTGCAGATGATTACAATTATCACACCGTGTTGTGCAGCATGAAAATACCATATTCTGTCAAACACGAGAGAGCCTAAACCTACAACGTGTGCTTCTACAAACCTGACTTGCAGCTTTTGCAAGGCGGAGCCATAACAATACAGGAGGTTAAAGGAATATTTTTCAACACAGAGGGAATTATTTTAAAGGAGCACTTTCAATGTGAATTCTGTACACCTTTGAGTTGGACTCAATGGTTATGGTATTTTTTTCCCTGTAGACCATTTCAAAACATTTGTTACTTGTATTTGCCAAAACAGCATAAATTAAAAACACCAGCCTTTTATGAGAGCCTGATGAGCCCCAAAATACTTCACAGCTTGGTCTGATATACAGGCAAAATTATACAGTCCTAGAAAAGCACTGAAAAAGCCTTTTGTATGAACCAGCAGCCCAGTGCACAGAGAATGCTTTTGCAGACCTGCTGTGCCTACAAGCAGGGCGCTCTGGATGGTCCAAAGCAGGTGCAGAGAGGCTTCTCTGAAGCCTCTTCTCTTCAGAGATGGTGCAGCCAAGGCTGTCTCGACAGAGAAACTGAAACCACCAGCAGCACTTGAAGAAGCAGCTTGGAGGACTCAGAACCACCAGCAGTGGTGAGCAGCATTTCCACCTGAGGGCCACGCACCTTCTTCCCAAGCTAAAGAATTGCATTCAGTGCTTTAATTCTACTGAGGAAATGCCTGCAGCACCTTCAGCACTGCAACTGCTCTTGCCCTGCCAGCACTCCTAGCAGGGCTGCTCTGACTGGCTGGGAGCTTTGGCTATTTCATCTCAGCAAAAGTTTTGCATGTTTGTTTTGAACTTTCCACTTGTTAAAAAAAGTGTTGCCTGAATCATCCCACAGTATATCCAAGTGACCATTAAAAAGAATTCTATGTGATACAATGAGAGAGCAGTGGACTCATGTTCCCCCTGCCAAATAACAGAAATTTGCCCAGAAAAAACTAAGTGGATACTGGAGAATTCTTCTAATTCTCCAGACAGCAAGTGGGGGAAAAATAGGGGAAGTTTGAAAGTTTACAATTTTGGTATCACCTTTATTGCAGACATCACATAAAAACACTGCATGAGACTTGCAGAGACATCGCTGTGGCAGCAGAGCTTACTCACAAAAAAAGGAGGAAAAAGACAGAGTATTTAACTGACAAAGAATCCTGTAACAATCTGAAGACTCATCCTAAGCTACTCTGAACAGCTTGCACATTTTTCCATGACAAGGGAACAGATTGTCTCTCAAAGCACCTTTCTCCACTCCCCAAAGTGTTGCTCTCAAATTAGTCTTATGCCCACGGACAAAGACAGAAAATCTAAGACAGTCCTCACTACTTCTTGCCCATCAAGGACAAAAATCTTCACACACCTCATTCTTTTTCTCACCAGCTGAAATGCCAGTTCAGGAGAAGGAGTGAAATGAAAACGAAGAAGCTGAAAGTGTAGATGCTCAGGCACTTAATAAATTGAGAGTTAGTTTTAGACAGTGCATCCATGACCTGTTCCCATAACACCCCATTACAGCTGCCCCTGCCTGCGACAGGAACAGGCTGTCCCCTTCTTCAAAATAGGTACTGCTTCTTGAATTAACAAGTGTGGTCTGCAAGAGTCTGAAGATTTGAACTTATGTAGGCAGACTAATAGGAGAAAAATATCTGTACTGTTAACTCTTTTCACTCTGGCTTTCATCAGGAGTTTTTAATGCTGTTCTGTCAATCTAATATGGGCAAAATGCCAAGACTGATTTTTGGGGGGGAAATGTGAGACATGCGCTTGACTGCTCAAGAAAACGAGTTCTTTGGTTATTGGCTCCAAAGGAGGTAAAGGCCTGACCCACAGCTGGGCCAGAAACTCCTCCAGGAAACCCAGAGAGGAGGAGGGTGAGGCAGTGAGCAGCAGTGCACAGGAGGCCCCTGCATCCCTTCCGACTGTATGTGATTTGACTGTGAGCCAAACATTTCCTTCCATAAATACGGGAGCCGGAGTGAGCTGCCTTTGAGCCCTCCCTGCTGGGCTGCAGGGCAGTGATCTCCCCCTGAGCTTCCCGAGGTGGCTCCTCAAGACAGAGACACCTTCTACTAATGACAGACCTTTGGATGGGTGCAACTCGAGCTTTCTCTGAACTGCCACAGGACTGCATTCCCGGCGACTCTGCCCTTGAGCAGGGACAGCTCTCAAGGTTTGAGGTTCCTTACCTAGGACCAGGAGATTCTTCCTTAGAGATCTGGTGTGACAATGACCCTCAAAAACCAGCTGAACCAACCCACTGGCTCCTGTGCACCTCCTCACCCACGGATTATTCCGGGGAGGAACAGCTGTAATGAAGCCCAGGGCACACAAACATCACGTGAGACCTGTTTTTAAGAAAATTAAAACACACGTACACAAATTAAGGAGCTCCATTTGGCCCTCCCACTGACAGTTTTGCCTGCATTTGTTCCAGATAAAAGAAACCACTGCAGAGATCTTTTTGAGTGGTCAAACCCACATGGAACATCTTTTATAAAGCTCCTTCTGTCAACAACACTTCCAACCAAAAAGAAACCCACCAGAAACATAAACACCAAACCCAAGTACCCAAAGGTGATGTCTGAAGACTGGTACCTGTCTGCAGGCAGTTTAGGCAGAAAGATTTCAAGAGGCACTTATGGACTGTTTTGTGCCTGACAACACAATGAGCTTCTCCTAAAGATTTTCTTTCCTCCCAGAGTAAGAGCTAATGTTCTTTACTGAAACTTTGATGACCATGACACCCTAGATTTGAGCGCCCACACTTCCCAACACCCTCTAAAGTTTGGGGGTTTGGACAACAAGCTAGAAAGAGAATTGTGAAGAATTGTGAAATAGAATTGCCAAATCTGCCTGGTGTTAGGACTGCAAGCAGTACAGACCTTCTGAAGCTGGGCATGGAAGAAAAAACATGGGCAGGATAAATGGGTTCAATCAACTACATTGATACAGGAGTACTTAGGTGATCTTTTTAAAATGGCATTAGCTAGGGAAACCAAACTCTAGTTTGCATGAAAAAAATTCTGCTGAGGGGCCAGAAAAGTTCATCTCTGCACTGAATGTTATGTTAGAAAGGCCAAACAAGACAGCTCCTTATGAGACACTCCAAGAAGAATCCACATACAGAATGTGAAATGAGTGATTTGCAATACTGTGTGCTGCTAACTCCCTCGAAATACACCTGCCAATGGACACGCTGTTCTTTGAAAGGGTGCATTTATGGCAATGAATAGATATATCCCTGTAAATGGATGGAAGAATAACTCAGAGAAACACTCACAGAGGGGATGAGAACAGGTTTCAGAGAGCTCTGGATGCTGCCAAATGAAGGAGCTGTTTGGAAGCAGCACCCGGGCACTGCCCAAGGAAGCACTGCAAGTGTGGCTGGAATTGAAGACAATGGCTAAAAGCTGATTTATTATTAGTTCTCATTACTTTAACAGTGGACTGAAACAGACTCAAAACCTGCAAGCGGTTCACCAACACAATTTTAAGGAATTGATAAGTTTTTACACACACAGCAGATGTTTTGTTGGACAATTTTGCTCACCAGCAAGAGAACCTGACAGGCTGAACATCACCCGTTCCCCTGGCTAATACACAGCTAAATTATAAAGTAGCACTGGGAGTATTTGAAGACAGATAATTGCAGTAGTGTCAGCTCTCTCAGTACTTGATAACTAACTTGTTAAAGGTAAGAGGAAAAGGGCATATATGGGAAGTTAAAAGAAAAAGTAGGAATAAAATGGCCAGTTAAATTACTCCCATGTCTCTCCTGAAGTCCCTAGGACAGACAGGGAGCCATTATTGCAAACACAGGGATGTCCAACAGTGCCACTTCAGATTCCTTTGTTTTTACAGAGGGAAGGAGAGGCACGGGGAGGAGAGCACACACATTTGTCCCATGTTTACACTCCCCACCCGGCGTCTGGTTTTGGCCAATATCCGAGAGGGAGCAGCAGTGTCCGTGGCTCTCCAGCATGAGCTGCTGCTGACTGTCTGTGCTCACTGATGCCTCTGCCTCCTCTCCCCTTTGTTTGCCCCCACAACAGGGGCAGACATCACCTTTGGGTACTTGGGTTTGGTGTTTATGTTTCTGGTGGGTTTCTTTTTGGTTGCAAGTGTTGTTGACAGAAGGAGCTTTATAAAAGATGTTCCATGTGGGTTTGACCACTCAAAAAGATCTCTGCAGTGGTTTCTTTTATCTGGAACAAATGCAGGCAAAACTGTCAGTGGGAGGGCCAAATGGAGCTCCTTAATTTGTGTACGTGTGTTTTAATTTTCTTAAAAACAGGTCTCACGTGATGTTTGTGTGCCCTGGGCTTCATTACAGCTGTTCAGGGACAGACCCCCGTGGCTGCCCATCCTCGGGGCACAGCAAGCATTTCCCTCATGCCCTCGAGACTGCATCGAAACCATAAAAGGAATTAAGATCTGAGCCTGACCCCATCCTACCAGTTTCATAACACTGATTCTCACACAGGTGATTTCACTGCCCCTGGTTCAATGTAAGCTCTTTTCTCCCTGCCTAGTTACTGGGGCAGATTCAAGCCCTTATGACTGGAGCAGAACTTTAATCAGTGTTATCATAGGAGCCACAGGGTCCCTAGAAGGTTATACACCCTTCTGCTCAACTATGAAGAGCATTTTGGATCCTTTTCCCTCAACAGCCTATTGTGAAATATTTTTAAAAAAAATCCTGCTGTATTTTTGTTTAATGGTATAAACCCCAACTTTGTTAATTCAGTGAATGCCTACTCAGGCTCTGAAGAATTTGCAGTATTCAACCATAGACCTTTGCAGTGAACAACAAGTCCAATCATTCTGGTTGCATTTTGCAAAGTTCCAGGAATTCTTTGGCATGAGAGAAAGATACATTTTCTCTGGTATATGGAAATATTATTTGATTTAAAGTTGTATCCCACAGAAGTCAATCTCAACAAAACACAGTTTAAATATAAACAACCATTTTCATGCTACTGAACCCACTTTGAGACTACTTCATGATCAACTTAATCAGGTTCCTACTCCTGAATTCATGCACAAATTTCTTGTCTTGGTAAGCAGATACATAGCACAGTCAGAAGGAGCTCCGACAAAAACTTTAAAAGGCTTTTCCTTTTTAGACATGCACTTTTGGTTAAATAAATTATCATAGAGCAAGGAATAAAAATGTGTTTGTGTGAGAAACCAGCCATTCTTGGTCTCCCCTAAACCTCTAGCAACACTTGCTGACAAAGAAAAAAGCTGAATTTGTTTCACATTCCTTACATTAACTTCTTATTTTACTAAATTCATCATTCTGATGAGCTTTTAAAAATGAGCACATAAGTAGTTTATTTTAAAAAAAATACTAATGCATGAGTTCCCCCTAAACTTTTAGGTAGGCTCAAGGGTTACAACCAGCTATCATCTCTTCTTGAAATAAAACAGAGGAATTTTGAACCTTTCAGAAGATAAGATCCTATGCCACAGGTTGTAACCATTATTGTGTCCAGCTCTGAACACAGAACACAACAGAATTGAAATTCTGCCCATTTTTGCTTGTACTGTAAACAAGTCTCTGCATAACAAATAGATATGGAAGAGTGTGTCCACATGGCAAAAGAACAAGAGTTCAGTTCTCAGACTGAAGTTATGTTGGTTTCTGGTTGTGTAAGCTCAGTCTCCTCCATGGGGTTGCAGTAATGCCACAAGAATTTGTGCATGAATTCAGTCCTTATTCTCCCCAAACTGTCTGCATTATTTATTTACTTAAAGAAAGGCTTCTCAAAAGAGATTTTACATTCAACAGAATTCTAGGTCTCCTTCATCCTTCCCCGAGTTAAAAATATTCTGTCACTGGAGCTATTGTACATAACACTTAAATACCTTCTGTTCCCAGTGAGATCACAGTCCTTTAAATGTAAGACCCTTTTCCCCATTAGAGGAGTTTTCTTATTAAAGAAATGCTGATGCTGAAGCTTTGAGTGAATTCAGAAAAAGAATGAAAACATTTTATGAGACTCTTTTACACTTGTGGCGTGGCAGTGGCAGACCAGGATGTGCAGTGCTGTACTGCCACGGGATATAACACAGCCTTGCTGGAAACAGAACTGAGGCACTGAATTCTCTAAACTTGACAGTACTAAGCAAAAAAAAGATAATTTTGACCTATTTCCCATAACAGTCTGTTTGGACTCCTCGGGGTAAACATAAAGAAGAGGCAGCTGAGCCAGCTGAGGATTTCCCATAGCAGACACTGAGACAATTTGGATTTCTCTTGCTTTAAACCAGTAACAGGCACAAGTACCTCATTCATGCTTCTGTGTGAGTCTCCTCTGTCAACAGCATCAACCCCTTTTCCCGTAGAGCTTTGGATGTTACTTTGATGTTTCCTGTAACCACATAATGCAATTCCTCAAAATAATTGTAACTTGAGTTTGAGTTGCCCAAAACTACAGCAACAAAGGAGAAGCATCGCAAAGCAGAGAAACCAGCCCTTTGTTTGTGCAGTCACTCTGAAGGGTTATTAAAACCACCAGGGGCCATAAAGCAAGCAGCACCTACAGGAGTGTATGGGATGGTCAGTCAGTGAAGGATTGTAATGTTACGAATGTTACTGACAGCTTTAGACATTCTTACTGTAGAATAAAACCTTTGGACTTCCTTGTTGCTGGAAATTGAAACACCTTTAGATACCCTTGGCAAAGAGTTAATACAGGTCCTGCTAGTTGCATCTCTGGTGAAATGACAAATCTGTTTCCTTGTTCAGAGCCACCAAACACAAATTATAAACTTTGTTTACTTTTCTCTTTTACTCTCGGGTCACAGTTCTAACCAGCTCTAGGCATGTGGATCTCTGCCATTGGCTGTTTTGCAGCAGATACACCGAGCTGGAGAGGTAAAATTACAAAATTTTCTTTTCAAAGCAACAGCCCCTGATCTATTACAATAAACAAACTTCCATCTCCAAGCAACTGATCTCTTAGCAACAAGAAGCACCTGCATAAAAGATGCTACAGAGAGTGATCACCAGAAAACCTATGCAGACCTTCAAGAGGAGCACATCAGGAGCCAGGAGAGCACTCTCCACCGGCGGAAACCCAGAAGTAACCAGAACACACAGGTAAATTTTCAATTCATATTCTAGCAATTTTCTTCCAACAGTTTGGGTAGGACATTACATAAATGGGATTTATTTTTGTTTTGAGTGGGAAGTATGCCTTGTGGAGCTGCTTTGATCTGCTACTGTAATTTATCTTTGTGTAAATTATATGCTGTCACTATCTAAACACAGATGTATTTTTTGTTTTTAGTAGAAAATATGCAGGTCTTTGGCCAAATTCTTGTTATTAAAACAGCAGTAATATGATATATATTTTACAAGTATTCTACAAAGTTTCTTTTTTAAAAAAAGGCACAGTGTTCTTGAAGAACAGCTATCCTAACAAGGTGTATTCATTTGTGCAACCTTTCAAGCAGTTTACATTACATCAAAAAATATTAAATCATTTCAGTTTTTATAGATACAGGCTCCCCAGATTAGAAAACTAAACCTGATCAGTGTTTCTGTGGTATCTAATATAATTCTTTAGACCCTCAAGTGGATTTTTGACAAAGTTAAGGTAGAATGCACAGCATGGGACAGACACTGCCAGCTGCTGCTGCATAGCAATGTAGAATTAGTTGGGAAGCGTGTGAATTTCGGACAAACTGGCATTTCCAAGCATCATTGTCACAGCATGCAAAAACTGACTGTAAGTGAGGCTAAAAAAGTGAGGTTAAAAAAAGTGAGGCTAAAAATCAGGCATAACAAGTCCGGAACTGACCCAGAGAATGTTTTTATTCTGCCATAGCTGGATCTCTCTCAGTTGGTGCTTGCTGTGGAAAAGTGCTGTCTTTCTTCTAGCCGCTCCCTCTCAGTTAATTATTACATCTGATTAATGAAGTCATTTGCAAAAAGAATGGTTGAGAATTGTCATGCATTCTTAGTCCTGTGTTTTCAAATACCCAGATACACTTTTCTTCTGGATTAATTTACATACTTTGATAAAATACTTGAAGTGCATAGCCAGAGGGGAAAAAAAGTCCAAAATTTAATTCGTATTTCTTAGAGAGTTGTCCTTTCTGTGTCAACAACTTCTTGCTTAAACTGACCAAGGTATTTGCTAGCAGTAAAAGTACAACAGCAGAAACATGACTTTGGTAGAGAGAGCTGCTTTTTATCTCACAAATTAGAAACAAAACACCTAACCAGCAGTGACAGAAGCCAACAGCCGCTGCCTCCAGGAAACCCTCCCCATGCACGGCTGCTTTGCCACAGTCACAACAAGGAGTCTGAATCAAAGCACTTCAGGGAGATTTCACTGCCCTACCCACAGCTCGTTCTCTGGTTAGTTTTGAGTTAATTAGAGCTTTTTGGGTTCCAGTGAAGCTTTGAGGTAGACAGGCAGTGAATTCCAGTCCTGCCCATACTGCAGAAGTTTGCATGACCCCACGGCTCTTCCTGATGCCTTACAAGCACTGACACCCATTCTGCTGCAGGAGATGGTTTGTTCCACGTGAAACCCTTGTTTGTAACGTGGATGATGCATCTCATGGACATCGTGGTGGCTCTTAGGCAACAACGAGACCTTTTGTGAAAAGTGCTAAAACTGGCAAGTTATTGTTCCAAATCACACACCAACCACCAAATAAAGGCACAAAAAAGGAGCACTGCTCCTACTACAGTAATCCAAATGAATAGTGATATTCAAATGGAGTCCTACATTTATAGAAGATATTTTTAACGTATTTGTTTCCCTGGCAGTGGGTTTAGCCTGCCTCGACCAGGTAATTTCCAGCCACGTGGCTGTACTGGAGGGAGCTAAGAAAAACTGATTGACCAAACTGACTCCAGACAGCAGCAACGCCAGCATTTACAACAGCAGCTGTAAGTTTGCAGTTCCAAACTTCTCTGCACCTTGGAACTCACTGTACACTTTGAGCAGAAGGGGTGACAAGAAATCGAGTTCAGTGGACACTGGAGCAGAGAGTTGTGGCCCCCACCAGCACTGCAACAATGCAGCAGCATTTCAGAAGTGCTGTCAAAGGCAGCTGACAGAACTTAAAATCTCAGAGAAGCAGGCTCTAGGGATAGATCCTCTTCAGCTGTGAAACAAGGTAAGCCTGTCGTAAGAACATTCACCAAAATTAAAAACCAGAATTCCAAATAATAGCAGATGCATCAAACGTAACGATCGTTCTTATCTCGCGGTACAGACGTTTTTTCAACACACAAAATCCTGGCTCTGTTCTGCATTTCTGTCTCACTTGCCCTCTGACACAACGCTGGGCTCCCACCTCCTCATTTACTTGTCAAGAGCCCCTTTAGATTGCCAGGATGATCACTGCTGAATTCCCACTTCCAAGCTTCTGTTGAAAGCTGTCATCTCCTCTCTTCCTCCTCCTCCTCCTCTAACCTAAACAACAGATGAAGTTGTAAGTGCTATTTAGATGAGATTTCATAGTAATCAAGTGGTAAAGGGTTATTCTACAAGGCTGTAATAATCATTCAACACTGCTAGAATACATTTCCATAGTAATTAGGTGTGATAGACCTCTACAGCTACACAAATTCCAGCCCACTGACTCAAACACTAGAAATGACTGAAAAAGGGGTTTATTCCCTCATTTTCACATTTTACCATATTTTGAGATGCAGAGGATCGAGTTAGAAGTATAAAATAGCCCTAAACAAGGCCGAGTGCTTGAGAAGCAGAGTAATGAAAACACCTAATTTTAAAGTGTCTGCTCTGCACATCGGGATTGCAAACCCGTCTGTAGTGAAGAGAGATGTCTGACAGATGCAAAGGATCAGATCCCCAAAACACATTGAAAAATAATTAAGGGATAAAAATAATTAAGTAATAAAACAAGCAAAAAGTAATTAAGAAAAAAAGTACTGTGAACCAAAGACAGAAAACATCACAAGAGGAGTGCAATGTGAGCTAACCACTGAATTGTGATGGAAAACTCTGTGACATCCCCACTGCATCCTGAGAGAATTACAGCATTCCAAGAGACCACAGGAACCAGGGTGACACTAAATAAATGTGCAATCTGATGCTTACAGTAATTTACCTCTCACCTTACAAGGAATCATAAACACTCTCGAGTTTTAAAACACCTTCTGATGTGTTCTCAACTTTAGACCCCACAGCCTTCCAAGGAAACAAGACAATCCCTCTATCAAGGATGTAGGATATGCTGGACACCTGGGGATAATTATCCACTTCAAACCAATTAAAACCTACTGTTTTATTTTTCAGAGGTACTGTGTTCCTTCAGTCTACATCAACATTGGCAAACATTGTGGTACACGGGGAGCAGATCTGTAGAACAAAATGGGGTTTGTGTGAAATAAATCTATTTCTTTTCCCAAACTACTTTACTTTCCAATCTGTTTAAACCTAGATAAGCTGCTTCAGATGCTGCTAATACTCGTCACTAATACTTGGGAATTCATAACAAGTAGCAGATTTTTTTTCTCTCCTGGCAGATGAACCACTCCAAAGGAAACAACTCCAGGACACAAGAACGGCTCTTCAAGAGTGTTCAGGCAGTTTTATGAGCTCCTTCTTTTCAAAATTAAGAGAGACTTTCAGCTCCAATTCTATAACACGATTTTATGAATTTCCTCTTTTACTGACAGAGTCATTGAGCACAAAGCTTTAACTGGAATAAGAGATATCAGTGCAGCTGTCCTTTAGATACCTGGGCTTTTCTCGTTACTGTGGACTTTGTCATCATTCCTTATATTACCTTTAGCAAGAAACTGTTAAACAGAACCTAGAATTTTCTCCCAGCGCTTTGTAGCCGAGACTCAAAACCCAATAATGTAAAGGGCCCTCTGCTGGCAGCTGCTTCCCCGGGTGCTGGGATCCATCATTGCTGTCAGGTCGGCAGCCTGGGCACACCCATCTATTCCGGCCCAAAAGCACTTCCCTTTAATAAAGTCTCTGTTCCCCCTCTGGACAATGGGATTTTAAAAGCTTTTCTTGCTTCATCCTTCCCCCACCACGTAAGTAAGAGTCCGAACCCACAGACCCCTCTGATGTGAGCACACCTCAGCCAGCTGCAAGGAAGGGAGAATTAATTACAGCAGACATGACAAAACAAGCAAGACCAGTGGCACTTTCTCCCATGCACAGTGGGCACGCTCACTTGGTCCCATTTCTACTTTCTCAGTCTGTTCAGTGACTGAGAACTCTCCAAATGGGTTTGGCTCAGTTTCTATGAGGAGCTACTTAAAATGGCTAAAAGCAGGATAAGCAGTTCAGCTGAAATATTTTTGAGGTGAATTTTTCATGGCCCAGCTGGCTTTTGCAATGAAAAAAAAAGTGGTTCAAAATGCAAGCCCTGAAAGCCTGCTTTGATCATCCTCACTGAAATAAAGCAAAGAACTTCTCAATACAGGAAATGTCAACTGTTTAAGATCTTGAGAAGCCACTTTGACTAAAATTAAGACTGTTTTAAATCAGTTCAAGAGTATAAAAAGGATTCAAACTTAATACTTTGCCTTTAGTACTTTTACCTACCTGACAGCATGATCCGGGGTATCAAAATTATAAATGTAACAGGAAGGTGCACACTGATGTGCTGGACATATCACAAAAAAAGAAATTTTCTTGTACTAAAAATCATAAAATTATGAAGCTGGGGCAATCAAGAATCCAGAACCCAGCCCATTGCTATCTGTATATTATGAAAAAACAGAAACCTGCCTCCATTCCTTCTCAAAACAAAGATAAGCTTTAGCTGTGAGTATTTAAGAGCTGAACAAGATCAAAACTCAGGGTTGATTTTTAGAAAATAAAAGGGGAAGACTCATACTTGCAAAGTACAGTGTGCAAACATATCAGGACCTTGAACTCTGCCAGGGCTCGCCCTACAGATACAATATTCATACATACACGTTGGGAGGTATGAAATGGGTTTATTTCACAGCACCCAGGTGCACAACCAGCTCCATACTTCACCTCGTGGGGAATATGAGGCAGTGAAACTAGTGTACCCACACCAGAATGTCTTAGAGAGGAAAAAAAACCATAAAAAACAATGCACATCAGAGCCTGTCTGTGGCAATGGGGTACAAAGATGAAGTTTATGCAGATCCAGAGAGAAAGCAACAAAAAAGTGGAACTATACCCCCAAGCATGGCTCTTTCCCTCTATAGTGCTCTAAACTCATATTAGTCAAAGGGAATGAAGCTGATGAAATATTGACATATACACAGGCACGCTTTGGTTGTGGCAGTGAACAGCACTCGAGGAAACCAAACTAATAAATATCACTGAATGTTAACAATCCTTGTGGTCACCAAACTTACAATTCAGCAGCAGGATGTGTCCAGGATGTGACCCGTCCCTGGACACCCTCACAAGGTGGGGGCTGCTCTCTACTGCAATAGCAGGCACGTTTCCAAAAGCTCACCCAGCACATTGGTCATTTTGGATCACAAAAACCCCAGAAGCCTGGCCCAGAAAACATCCAAAAGAGAGCACTGCAAGGTTTTAAACCCCTGCTCACTCCCTTTCCCCATATTCCCTTCCTACACTCCGTCCATTTCCTCCTTCGACCATGAACACCAGGATTCTCACTACCTAGAAAGCATCTACCCCACTCTTGGCTTAGTTTGACATAATCACAGCACTGATGGTCACTCCAAAGCAAGCCCTCACTCTTTCTGCACTGAGACTGAAGCACAGGACAAACAAGGAAGCACTTGCTCAAAGCAAACTGTATGGAAAAGCTTCCTGCTAAGTAAATACATCCTTCAGCTTTGAAATATTGCTGCAGGAAGAAACAAAGCAAACCTATTCTTAGCTATTACCAGAGAAGAATTAAGGTGTTTTATTAAGAAAATGCTGTGCGGGTTCAAGCAGCATCTTTCTGTGGTTAAATGAGTTCTCACTCATATTCCTTCTCAGGTACGACAACTTCTTGTATTGTACGACTTAACTCAAAAACATGCAAAAAAACTTTGAATGAATCCTTCTACTCCCTTTAAGAAACCTGTTTACTGTCTTTGGGTTTTCCTCCCTGTGCTGAGTGCTGGTTACAGCCTGGGTAAAAATATGGCAACAGGCAATCTATGATCCTGTTTTTTATGGCATATGTTATATTTTTCAAAGTATTTAGCAGAAGAACCATAAAGAAATGCAATACATTATATTACATTATGTTATATTCAAAGCTTGGCAATAAAAAAAAAGCTATACTACATGTTTCAAACAAAAAAACTGGGCTACTGGGGTACTTTATCTGTATCACTGAAACTACTACAGTTATTCTGGAAATTCAGGAACTCTGGAACTACAGGCATGCAGGAAGGGAACAGCTAAGTAAGAGAGAAAAAAGCTGGCAAGCGAACTCATTCAATGCTTGCACATGTGTTGAAAGTTTAATTTCTTGTGTTTTGATTAGAGATTTGCAAAGAGTAAACCTCAGTGCTGGGCCGCCAAGTCAATATCAGAGATAAAAGGTCCGTCAGCCAAAATATCCAAAACTATGCCTCAAATCAAGGTCAGAGAACCTCTGTTACTCCCAAGCAAAAAGAGTGTCTGCTTCATGTCTCTTCTGACTTGTGATGAAGCCTGTCCTGGCAGGGGCTCCGGGAGCCGCTCCCGTTATAAACCCGCGAACGGAGCTGATCCGCTCACTCCAGGAACTGCCCAGGGCGTGAGAGGTCCCCAGCACAGCTAAACACGTCCGAGCTTTGACAGCCCCTCCTCTCCCCCTTTCTCTCTCTCTCTCTGAAGCAAAGCAGAATCTCTTGGAAAAGATGGTCCTGGAAACCCTGAATCCGATGCACTTCAACATCACCAGCCTGGTACCGGACACGATGCCGGTGGCCACGGTGCCCATACTCATCCTCGTGTGCTTTCTCTTTCTCATATGGAATCATGAAGAAACCTCATCAATACCAGGTAAATTAACTTTAGCTATACTGCCACGTAAAAGTTTTCAGAGTAATTTTTGTTTGTTTCTCAAATTTAAGTGAGAAAGTAATGCTGAAGGATTACTGTATGACAACAAAATTCACTATGAATCAGTTTAAATAATACAGATTTTTTTTAATTCCTGATAAAGGAAATCAGGCTTATTCTAACTTCAGAACTTCCATAATAATCGTGGCTTGGCCATATGACATTTAGTTTTCAGCTTTATTATGTGTACACTAGAAAAATATAATACTACTTTACAAGCTCTAGATGTTCACATTTTCATGTGCATTATAAACTACTTTTTACGTGTTTTAAAGTTTAAGTCTTTCTAAATTGCCTTTACTCTAAACAATTATCTAAGAAGCTGTTCAGATTTTAGTAGGTTATCAAGCTTTTTCTCCATCTTCAGCCCTGAAGACTCTCCAGAGCAGAAAGACACCGAATTCCCCTTCCTTCCTGTAATGTTTCGGGGGCTTGTTCAGGCATTGCTGACGCAGCTTATTTTTCACCAGGTGCAACACCCTGCTGCACGAAGGAGAGCAGCGCTCACATCTCTCACAGGTGTTTGAGAGGAATAACCCTAAACCAGCACAGTGACTCCTGAAATTCTGAGGAAAAAAACCCTTGCCCAAAAGCTCATTTCTTCCTTCTAGGATGTAGCCACTGTCCCTCCAAGCGCGAGCAGCAGCTGGAGTTGCACAAAGCAGAGATGAGTGCCCTTTGTTGTAGGTACCACCGAGGGCACCCCAGGCTTCCCCAGGTATTGACCCTTCAGCTGGGAGAGAGTTTCAGAGCAGGATTGCTTGTGAGAGCTGCCCGGCTCAGCCTGGGACTGGCACGGTGAAAAGCTCCTTCCAAAGGGAGATGCTCAGAGGGGTTTTCTTGTCCGCGAGCACTGCTGAGACCAAACCTCTCTTACCCTGTTTCTTAGGGCCAGGATACTGTATGGGACTCGGTCCCCTCATTTCCCATGGGAGATTCCTCTGGATGGGAGTAGGGAAGGCCTGCAACTACTACAATAAGACATATGGAGAATTTGTGAGAGTTTGGATCAGCGGTGAAGAAACATTTATAATTAGCAAGTAAATCCTTATTTTCTATGCTTAATAACTTGAAAAGCCTTATCATATCTTTACAGCCTCTTTGCTACTTTTTTTCTAAGGTAGAATTGAAGTTACTGTTTTCAAAAATTTTCCTAGCAAAAACTTTTACTTTCTGCCATTCCCAGACCTTTTTCTAATCTTGTGTTTGTTTAAAGACTCTGCTATTGAAGTTTTGGTGAATTCTCTTAGTATTTTTTTGTGGAAGGGAAAGTACTGTGGCTCAATCCTAAAAATAATTTACCATCTATTTTACTACTCCATTTAATATTAGCATTACATTCAGTTCAGGGATCTAGACTGACTGCAATGTGGGATTAACTCAAATGTTCATGTCCTATGTTCTTAAATTTCTCCTTAAAGTGGAAGTAAATGCTTGACGGTTATGGCTCCAATTCAGCAATTTAATTAAGTAAATACAGCATTATAGTATTATGAGTAATTCCACTCCAATTAATGGGATTATTCATAGGCTTCAATTATACACAGTATTAAACATAATGCTAAACTTCAGTCTATCATTTCATTAGCTCCAGTGGATGATTGCTTTCTTCTTACAGTGGATTATTATAAGTCATGCCATGAAAAAGAAAAGAAAAAAAGAGCAGTAAAATGTTTACCACGTGTAATTGATAAAGAACAGAACCCTTTTAGTAACAATGTCAATCAATTCATATTTTCATTAAGTGAAAGCTTTCGAAAGGCAGTACAGCATAGAGAATTACCACAGAATTTGCCACGTGGTGCAAGTCAGCTTCATCTCTATTTTAACCTCTGTAGAAAGAGGTAATCATGACAGGGAAACTGTTTACATTCCTACCCTACATAGGTGTTGCAAATATCAACTAATGCAGTAAAATGTTCTGATAATGCTGTGAATGCCTTGAAAATACTACAAACTCTTATTGCTGTCTGTCCCTGTCTGTGCTACCAATTCATCAGAAACAAACCAGGAGTGCTGCTAAATGATGCCAGATTTGCAGTCAATACATTGCTTTTCTTCAGGCATTTTTTGCTTTAAATCATTGACTGTGCACACAATACAAGTATTTAGGGTTCTTTTAAAGCAAGAACATAGAATAAAATTTTCAGTGGATCCTAAATTCACGGCAAAACTCAACTCGATCTGGCTTCTGTAAAAGAAAACCAATGCCATCCTTTTTTCACCAGTGCCATCTGAACTTTTAGCATCAAACCTAACAGTGAGGTGCTAACGCACAGAGAGGGACTCGCAGTCTTGGCTACAACAGCTCATGTCTTTTGGAGGACTTCATTAAATAGTTTCATAGGGAAACCTGTTTATACAAGGTCACTTGACAAAACCCTTCCTTAAAGCATTGTGCTGTCTCCTGCCTAGAGACACACGGGATGGGAGGAAGGAAAACAAGCCTGCTGCCCCTTCTCCTTTCTGGGGACAGCTGTCAGAATTCAACACCATCTTTTCATGTTCAGGGAAATACAGATGGTGTGCCCTGACATGGGAAAAAACTTTAATGTCAACCATACCTCTGGGTCATGCCAAACTATAAACCCCAGAATATTTGCAGTCAATAGCAAAAGTCACATTTACATTGCCTGGCTGAAAAAATAAACTAAACCCATGTAAGAAGTCTGGGTTTTGGCCCACAGACTATAGTGCATGGTAAAGAAAGAAGCACAGGTTTCATTTCCATCTTTGTTCTGTTTTTCTTTCTTTTGGTTGGATTCTGTTTGATCAGGTTCTTATCACACTCACATTTCTGAAATGCTGGCTCCCTCTAAAGGAGATGGTATCTCAAAGCAAGAATGCTGCCTGCCAGCACCTGCAAATTAACCTCATCGAGTGTAAAAAGAATTATGCATAGCATGGGTTTCCCTCACTTGCCTATTGAAGAATATTTATTATTTATCCCATGCATACCATCGCATTACGATGATGCACATTGAAGGGAGGCACATATATTTATGCTTTCAGTGTGTGTCAGGGAATGACCAGAGAGCTACAAAAGTACAAATACTATTGACCATACAAAAATAAAACTAGTGAAATACACATCAAATATTTCACCTTATCCCCTGAAAAATGTGACATGGGTCACTGAGAGAGTGTATCATATATATCTACACATTTTATGTATACACACTAATCAATTTAAAATCCTTCGTTAACCATGTGTATTTTAATTGAAAAATAGTTTAAATCTGAACAGAAGAAGTTATTGCTCTAATACAAATTCTGAAGGCACTTATCACCAAGATTTTTAATTATGTAAAAGGAACAACATTTCGTGCTAAGCATTGCACTTCCTGCTAAATTAAGAATGCCAGTCAGCACTTGGGAGCGACTGTAAAACGTCAGAATACAAATGCTGCATTCAGTCAATGAAACAGCTTTTTTTTATTTGGGGCTTGTTCCTCCTTCCTTTCCCAGATCCTCAAGCGTGTGCCACGTAATGAAGCACTGGCATTACGTGTCTCGATTTGGGAGCAAGCTCGGACTGCAGTGCATTGGCATGTACGAGAATGGGATCATATTCAATAACAACCCAGCACACTGGAGGGAAATCCGGCCCTTTTTCACCAAAGGTAACTGGGTGGCACTGACGCCCTGCATCGCTGTGACACACACACCCCGTCCTCGCTGTGACACACACACCCTGTCCTCGCTGAAACGCTGCTGTGCTTGTCTGAAACCCCGAAACTTTCCTTTCAAAGGATGATAAGCCAGCTAAGTTCCAGGCTGGCTTTATCCCAGCCACTGACACAATAATGTTTGCCACTTTACTGACACCACTATCGCCAATTGCGACGTTATGAAGAAGGTACAAAAATTAACGAGCCTTTGCCCGTTTTGCACAAACATTTCAGCTCTGTCCGGCCCCGGGCTGGTGAGGATGATTGCAATTTGTGTGGAGTCAACCATCGAGCACCTGGACAAACTCCAGGAAGTAAGGACGGAACTGGGGAACATCAACGTGCTGAACCTCATGAGGCGGATCATGCTCGACACATCCAACAAGCTTTTCCTCGGGGTCCCTCTGGATGGTACTGACACCCTCAGTTTTAATGCCTTAAGATGGGTCTGAAGTGCATATCCAAGGAAAATTCACTGACATCACTCAGCAGTTTTGTCTCAAAAACCAGGGCGAGAACAGAGTCTTGTATCACTTTATAATTAATTGAAATCGATTTATTATTGTGTTAGTTATAAGAGAGTTTTATATGACTGAACGTATACATTAGCTTGTGACCGACCTTAATGAATTGTGCCATTTAAAGAGCTTTTTACGTACCAATTTTGTACAATTCCAATATTATCTTGCATTCATTCAAGAATCTGATATCTTTCTCCCAAACTAAATGATTGCTCTGAAAAATTCACCTAAAAATTTATGTCTTCTGCGATTTCTTCAGCCTCAAACCCTATGACAGAAATAATATTATCAGGATGTCTAAATTGCCCCATTTCAGTGTTCTGCTGCTTCTCTCCTGCGGGAGCCCCTTTGGCTCTGGCTGACACAGCTCTGTGTCCTTGTAGCGAGGTACCAAGAGTTTCTACAAAGATCTGGACCTTTCTTACCTTGTGCTACAAATGTTACCCACCATTTGCCCATCAAATTCCCACCAACTCGGCAGAGTAGGGAACTCCACCTTATTATTAATTTTTTCTAAAGGACCCTTGTTACTTGAATATTGACTTTTTTTTTTTCTTTTCAGAAAACGCCATTGTACTTAAGATTCAAAACTACTTTGATGCCTGGCAAGCACTTTTATTAAAGCCTGACATATTTTTTAAGATTTCTTGGCTGTGCAAGAAATACGAAGACGCAGTGTGAGTATCATGAGTTCTACCAAGCGTTTGAGTGAGATTCTTTCTTTCTGTCTACGAAGGAGCA
The DNA here is from genome assembly GCA_013389985.1 of Dryoscopus gambensis. Lineage (NCBI taxonomy): Eukaryota > Metazoa > Chordata > Aves > Passeriformes > Malaconotidae > Dryoscopus > Dryoscopus gambensis. The sequence goes on along the minus strand of WEIT01023465.1, from coordinate 651,518 downwards.
TTTCCCTTGAAGGAACAACTTTCCTTTCCAACTTTCCCCTTTCCTCTGCCCTTTAGAAGCTGAGCTGTGACCCGTGCAGAGGTGGCTGCTGAGGGCCCCTGTCCGCAGAGCCAAGGCAGACCCAGATTTGTCACTGGTGGTACAAGCAGCTGAATTCCTGGGCCAGTTTAAAGCCTTTGTCTATCCAGGCCCAATTTATTCACCAAAATATTGGTTCATGCACGCTCAAATGTGAAACTAAACTGAGATCACTGGTTCAGTTCAGACGAGGAGAAGCCATCGTTTGGATGGAATTCTATTTCCATGTGAGGACAGTCAGAGCAGGTTACAGCTCATCTAAGCAAGGAAACCCAGCTATACTCAGGGCACAGCCCCAGAAGAGTTAACCCTCGAGCAGGTACCTGTTTATTGGTTCCCTCAACACACATTTTTCAGTCAACAACTCATTTTTGAGTTAAAATTTGGTGCTCTGTGTGATCATCCATTTCAAGGTTGAGGCGTTTTTCCCTAAATAGGGAACAAATTTCTTTTGCCATCTTCCTTTTTGGAAAAATACAAAATGCCTCTTCCAGTTTTACGATCTCGTTTTCTGCTTTCTGCCAAAAGAGGACTGGCTTTAAAAAGAACTGGCAGTCACTTTTTTTCATTTTGTATTTGTTTTCCATCTAGTGACAGAAATTGCTCCTTAGGAAGGATGTGTAATAAATTGCTTTGATAGTGCTAAATAACACAAAGGCTTTAAGGGGAAGATCAAGTTCATCCAAACTAACTGGCAGCTCTTGAGGACCAGACACAAGATTCACCTTCTCTAACATTTGCTTGCTAGCTTTACCATGGCACTGATTACTGTTTTATCCTGGGATGCTGATAATAAACTGTTATGGCCCAGTTATTACCAGAAAGTGCCTGCAAGCAAATACTGATATTTCAAAAGCAGCCCCATAAAAGAGGGCTTAATAATAAATTTTTACTGCAAAGAGAAAAAGAAAGATTTCTGGACTTGAAGCAATGCAAAGAACCACCACGGGATATGAAGACATCTAATATTCTTCTGATAAACTTTGCAAAAAAAGACCACTTGCTATTTCTAATATATAAAATATTTATAAATACTGACATCTTTATGGGGATTGAAGTTTTAAATGCATTTACCCTACAAACACAGTCAAATTATCTATCTCAACAGTAAAAAATCCACATTTGAAAAGCCTGAAGATTTCATTCAAAAGCTTTTCAAAATACGTTTTTGAAAGAATTACCTTCAAATCTGTAATTAACTGAAAATCCCCCCAAAATTTACAATGACTTTTGAAAATTGCTATTTCCACCACTGAAATACAAAATACTGGCACAGTGTTATTATTTAAATATGAAAAATTCAGATCAACTCTGCCTCCAAGAAACGATTTTTCTAACACTTGTCTACGTTTTTCTGAAAATCATCCTGTATTTTCTCTAAATTCATTTTACTCATTGATAAAATACAAGGAAAAAAATAAATTCTTTGGAAATGGTAACAAATCTTTAAAAACTCTATTCTTTAGTAGTGTATACAGACACCCTTTCTTTCCGTTTCAGTTTATTCTATAAAAAGAGAGTAAGATTTCATTCCAGACTGACAAGCAATTAGTCAAGAATAATAATAAAACACACCTTGCCTGAGTAGCACTACTTTTGCAGAGAACCACTCCTCCATTCTTAGGGAATGCTTAATTTCTGCCATTCTTAGAGGCTTTTCTTGGTATATCTCTGTATTTCTAGTCATACCCAAGTGCAGATATTTACCAATATGTTGGATTCCATTTGTTTTCAGCAAGGATCTTAAAGGAGCAATGGAAATCTTAATAGAACAGAAACGACAGAAGCTTTCCACTGTCGAGAAGTTGGATGAACACATGGATTTTGCATCCCAGTTGATTTTTGCGCAGGTATTGGGAATTTAATCAAAATATGGGTAATTTTGATTTCTCTGACATTCTCCTGAACACAATTTTGTGTTCAAAAAGGCTTTGCAATTTAAACTTCACATGCCTCTCTGAAAGTCACGTCATCATGAAGGGATGCTGATGAGTCGCTGCTGTGGAGTCCCTGGCAGTGGCTGAAATTGGAACACTTGTGTTTCAGGGTCAGGTGCTGTTCATATTTATTTCAGGGCTTAAACAACATCCTTAAAACTCTTGCATCTATCCCTGAGTGTTCTTCGGTCTTTCCCTAATCTCTGTATTTTATTTAATGTATTGCCTTCTGTTTGCAAAGGTTTCAAACGCTGTGTAAATCCTGTCTTGTAGAATCTCTGGCAGCTCTCAAACTCTGTGAGGAAATGCAATAAGCTGACAAGAATCTGAGCTAAGAACACACATTCCTGCTTTTCTGTAAGACTATACACACCCATCAGAACGTGAGCTTTCTGTTTTTCTCTGAGAGACAAAAAATAAATGCTATTGAGCATAAGATAGACTGTCAAGAAATAGTGCAGTCTATAGGACCTTAGCTGGCATCGGAGGTCAGCAATCAATATTTCCTCCAAAACTTCCTATGTTTTATTTTTCAGAACAGAGGGGATCTGACTGCTGAGAACGTGAACCAGTGTGTGCTGGAGATGATGATTGCTGCTCCTGACACTCTGTCTGTGACGCTCTTCTTTATGCTAATCCTGATTGCAGAGCACCCCACAGTGGAAGAGGAGATGATGAGAGAAATTGAAACAGTTGTGGGTAAGCAGGAGCTGCAAAGTCAGGGATGTGGGAATATAATTTTGCCTCAGCAGGGGTCTAATTTCATTTATCTAAACTTGAAATTTCAAGCGTTTTCTCCTAATAGAAGTGTTTGCTGTAAAACATATGAACTATTATTACGTATAAAAATTATATTCGAGAGCAAATGAAAAAAAAAAAACATGAGCAATTTGTAAAATAAAATAGGAATCATCAGAATTGATAACCTATTAGAAAGAATGTGGTATATTCTCTCCTCAGCAACCACAGTGCAAATCAGCATTCACCTCAAGTTTCACTGAAATTATTTTCCATTTACCTTGAAACAGCAAAAGGGGGCACTTGTTTCAAACACTTCTAATCACCAGTACTTCTCTGTGATAAAATACAGAACTGCTCTAAGTTTCACCATGACTGTAGGGGGGAAAGACTAGACAAAATTAAAATTATATTCTGCTGTCATCCATTTCGATCTCAAATTGGCCTCCTCTAAGTACTAATTACTAACTATTCAAAGCACAATCAAGATATGCCAAATTTGTATTCTTCCCCTTCTCTAGACTTCATTCAAAGCCTGACACTGAACCAATATAGAAACCAATTTCATCCACTCTTATTTAAGATTTGCTTCTGGTCTGCTAAACACTGGAAAATATATCACAAGTCTTCCACTCCTTTTCTGAGGTGCTTTTAACAATCCTTATCTTACCGTCCTCGTGAGAGTTCTCACTTGTCCATTTGCCCTATTCCTTGCTGCAGCCTCACCCTCTAAGGCAGCAGAAGGTTGGCTTCTCCTGGAGGAGATGCCCAGGCAGGGTGGCAGAGTGCCTTCCACCTGGCAAACCTGCAGCCCCGAGCTCCCTGGGGCATGGAAGCTGCAGAGAGGCTCCCGCTGGCCGCGCGGCACAGCCCTGACACGGCGGCTGGGAGCTCCAGAGAGTTGTGGCCAGGGCCAGGCCCCAGGGGGACCCAGAGGGACACGCGGCCAAACCCGGGCACACGGGGAATACGTGAGGTCCCTGCAGGGTTATCGCCCACCTGGCCCCAGATTCCGTGTGCCGTCAGCTCCTGGAAGAGTTATTTGCTGTGTCTTGTTGCTGTCTCATGCCACAGCCAGGGAAGGACTCGCAGGGCTCTGTTGCTGACAGGAACAGAGACGCGGTGTGGTAAGAAGAAGGTGAGAAGGTTGTTAATTAATAAACTAGCGTTTATGCTGAAGGACAGTGTACCAGATTTCCTCAATAAGTTAGGCTACATGAAACTCCTTAGAAGCTCTTGGATCATTCCTACAACCCCAGAACCTGAGGCTCTTCCCAAAATGTTCTGATATTTGTACAATGAAGCTATTAATTCCTAACCAACGCCTTCACCATCTGCTTCATTCCACAAGGGGACAGGGACATACAAAGTGATGACATGCCAAACTTAAAGATCGTGGAGAACTTTATTTATGAGAGCATGAGGTACCAGCCAGTGGTGGACCTGATCATGCGGAAAGCGCTGCAGGACGATGTCATTGATGGCTACCCCGTGAAGAAGGGCACAAATATCATCCTCAATATCGGCCGCATGCACAAGGTCGAGTTCTTCCCAAAGCCAAACGAGTTTTCTCTCGAAAATTTTGAGAAAAATGTAAGTTTTCCATCTCATTTCTTATGGAAATTTGGATTTTATTTATTGCTAATGTCTTTTCCTCTTACTTTGCTCAAGAACTTTGTGACCATAGGACTGTTTTCCCTTTGTCTAAGAGCCTAGTGAGCAGTACACCCTGCTTATTGCTGTTGTTATTTTTATTAGAGCTGGGCAGATATTTTCCTGTCAAGCTGCCTTTTAAATAAAAAATATTTATAATCTAGAAAACAGTTTTCCCAGACATAATAATTTTGATTAAAAATCTCTGATTAAATTTGAGACACACATGGGTGCCATTATATCCCCTGACATTGGACAAAATAAAGAGGCTTTAGGGGGCTAGAGCCAGCAGCCAACACAGAGCTGAGGCTGCCTAAGGATTCTCTGGAGAGGTGAAGCAGTGCAGTAACTTCCAAGAGAATGAGGATCCAGTACCCATGTTATTTTATTTTTTTTTTTAGTTATTATTCCTAAATAAAAATATTTTATAGAGCACAATGAAAATTTCAAGTTTTTAACTAACTTAATACTGCAGCTGTTGAGTAATTAAGTCCCTGTTCAGCACTGAATTTCAACTGAAGTTACATTCTAACTACCAGAAGAACTATAATCAAAATCAATATGTGAATATTTTTCCTACTTGTGATCCCCTACTATTCAAATCATTCTTCAGATTATTTATTTAGACCTCTGCTCCTCTGATTACTGATGAAAAAATTGGTTTTGTAAAACTGTATTTGTTCAGCAATAATAATCTGTAGAGATTGAAACTCAACTGATACGTTAGCAGCTGCACACAAACATCCACAGCAGCAGCTTCAGCTGTAAAGAATTAAACAGCCTAGTTTGATGCACCAAAAATGGACTCATCAGTAAAAACACCTGAAGAAATAGCTAAGAAAAAAAAAAACCAAGAGATACGAGTGTTCAAGCCAGAAAAGCACCTTTAAGGCTTACCTATTTCTTATGAAAAAAGCTAAGGGTAGCATATATGCCACAGGCAAAATTGAGCATTAATCCACCTGGTTAATATTTCTACACTGCTCTTTGGTTACCCAGAGCAAACTCTGCACACAGCGTTGCAAACAACAGCTCAAAAAAAGCCTTAATAGAAAATTCAAGAAGGGAGGAAGTGATGGAGTTTGTCGGAATCACAATTCCCTCTGAACAGATTCCATTTTGCCACCCATTATTTACATTCCAAGTATTCCTTTCAAAAATGGATATCTCAATTTACGAGTACATTTTGCTACTAAAAATATTTCCCCTTGACCAAATATTTAACCACACATTTTCTATCTGACTTGATGCATTCTGTCTGCCACATAATTATTCTGGCAGGCCCAATTTTTCCTCCAGTTCTCCAAGAGAACAGCAATCCACAGCATTATTTATGATAAGATGCCATTGTTAGAATCTAAACATTTTTCCGTTTTCCTAGGCTGTGCATTTGCCATTGTGCTGTCCTGCCAGCTGCTGTACTTGCTCTGTGTTATAAGCACTTGTATTTACAGCTCACTTTTCAAAAACAGCTTCGTTTATTTTAGTGTAAAAAAAAATTAAACAGAAAACACTTCTCTCAGTCTGAAAATAAGAAAAAGGGACACTTTTCCAGAAGATTTGATATAAAGCAACCTTTTCTACTCTATTCTTTTTAAACGGAAAATCAGAATATAGTTAATATCTCACTTTTTTTAAAGGAAGTTACACAGATAAAGAAAAATAATTTATTTATAATGAGACTTTGTTTTTAACTGATCTATTCAATGGTAATAATAGTAGCAGAAACTGGCTGTTCATTCTTCAGTACTCCTGGGAATCCTGCACTTGGTATTTCAGCTGACAGGACAGAAGACAATAATTTTATAAGTGTTATCTCTCTATTAGATATCAAAATTTTTTAAGTTAATTTCATGACAAATTAGTTCTCAGAAACATTAGCTTCATCTTTACAAATGGAGTGGGTGTATGGCTTAGTGATTATCTTTAGACAAGGCATCAGCCTGCATTTCAAATATTTATGAGCTTTATAACGAACTTTTCCTAAAAAAATTTTAAATGAACTTTAATGCATTCGAAGAGCAGAAGCTTCACTCCATGTCACAGCTTGCGGTAAAATCCCTGTAGTTCCCAGGACAAACAAACAAACAAACACATGAACAGAATTCAGCTGCTCAGCTGAGCAGTCCCTGCTGCCTCAGCACTTCCAGAGGCCGGTCCCTGCTTCTCTCAGGGTCTGTAGCTGGGCCTGGCTCGGGGGCATTTCCAATGTGAAATGAGTAATTGTTCCTAAAAGATTACTTCCACAAGCTTTCAGAAGATATCTGCTACCCATTTCCATCATAATTTTGCCTACTTTTATAGAGAAAAATCTGTCTCTGAGTTCATCCCTCACATCATTCCCTGCAGGTTCCCTCACGCTATTTCCAGCCCTTCGGGTTCGGCCCCCGGAGCTGCGTGGGGAAATTCATTGCCATGGTCATGATGAAGGCAATCCTAGTGACTCTCCTGAGGCGCTGCAGAGTACAGACAATGAAAGGAAGGGGTCTGAACAACATCCAGAAGAACAATGACTTATCCATGCACCCCATAGAAAGGCAGCCTCTGCTGGAGATGGTTTTTACACCCCGAGGGAACGCGAACGAGGATCGGGGTGACGGACTGGACCAGCACTAAACTTACAGAGTTCTCTCAGCCACTAAGAAATACCCATCATTCCTAGTCAAACATGCAGAGTAAAACGTTTTGCTGTCCCTACATGACTGCAGCTTCAGGTGACAGCCTGCTCTGCCTGTACAGCAGAACCACAGCTGGAAGGACTGGAAGTACAGGGTAGTCCTGCTGTAGATGAGGCCATGCTATACAATTCCTGAGTACTTCTTAAAACCACACATTTCAGACACAGTGATGCCTTGCCTTTCAAACACTGCCAGTACAGGGGTCTGAGGGTCAACAAAAGAACATACCTGATGTATATTTAATTCCAGGACTACACGAATCCCCTTTCCCCCCACCTCCCTGAACCTGAACCAAGCAGTATTTGACTACTGCAAAAGCTCTATTTGTTTTCAAAACAGCTGAATGAATAACATTAGTTCATTTCAAGACTAAGAAACAATTTAAAATATTTAAGACATCTATAAGTTGTAAAGAAACGTTTGAACAAGAAGTCATTCAAACATCTTTCTTTACCATGTTTTGCTGTCCTATTGAACAGATACCAAAGATTTACAGTGTCACATAGATTTTACCAACAGCAGTAATTTTCAGAGTATTAGGTAATAATGGCAGTTGAGACAACTGTTCTGAGTTTAACCCAGTGTCCTGCTGCAGGGGATCTGTAAATTGCTTAGTAAAGGCCAGGTGAGAACGAGGAAAGGAACATGAAACATTGCCACCGTGTTACACGGGTGGGGTAACTCTCAGCCTGCCCCACCTCCTCACCTGACTGACTGTAGAAATTTCCCACCTCACCTCAGACTGGTGAAGAAGGTCAGACTCCCTCTAAGCTGCCTAAGATGTGCCAAACCCTTTTTTTGACCTGCTTTTAGTCGCTCAGTCCTACTTCAGAGAGTAAGATCCGGAGCTGTTGCCCACGTTCCCACCCCGCAGCAGGAGAGAGAATGTCCCTCCCTAATTACCCAAGCAACTCTTGTTGCTTCTCCTGCAAGATGGGTTCTCTGGGCTGTGTCTGCTCTCGAGCATCTTGCCCCATGCCCACTGATGGAGAGAGGTTCTGTTCCTTGAGAAACATCACAAGAGGCAAATCCCACTGGGTAAATGCTCAGAGCTCTGTGGTGACAAAGGAGAAAAGTTCTGCAGTAACAAGACAATGTTTCTAAAGGTGTTTTGCATACACAGGTTTTTATTTTAACTGTAAACCAGGCTGAGGTTTATACTTGATGCTCAACAGGAAAAAGTGACAGCTACCCAACCTTTCTGTTCAGAATCATCTTGAAATCTGTACAGTCTGGACACTGATATCTCTACCAGCCTAATGAGGAGTTGCTAGCTTGGCCAAGAAGAAAAAGATCTTCCTGGCCTAATGACAACATTCCTTGACAGAGACTTTCCATTTTCATTAAGCTTGAGTTTTCGTGCTGTGTAACACAAAGAAAGGGATTTTCTGGATAAAGTGCCTTGATAAAGACAACCAACCAATGTACAATAGGCTTTCTATGAACCTTTTCCTTCCAAGCCATTTAAACTACAGTAGAAGGCAAGAAAAAAAGCGGGAAAAATGAGAAAAATTATGTCTTTACTTTGAAAATATAATTTAAATTAATTAATATCTATTCCTTCAGACCACTGATCTCAGGCACAAGTCCAGCAGCAAAAGATCTATCCAGTAGCACAGAAAAACTGCAGAAACCCAACAAATAATTATGTGCCCCGCCCAAAGGCAGTGAATTAGACTGGGAATGGTGACAAAGAAGAGGAGCTGCATATTTAGGATCATTCTCAAAACAACATATACATTTTCTGCAGTAATTAAAAAAAAATCAAACTTGAAAGCAGAAGAATTTATTGCAGGTAGGTTACTTTTAAAACTTTCTCCATAACATTTGCATTATACTAAAAACCACAAGTCTGAAGAGCAATCCTGTACCAACCTGTACATACAGACAGAACTGGGCAGCTGAAGACACAGAGAAATAGGATTTAATGGCAAGAGTCGATGGTCTTTTCCAAATTAAAGGACTCTATGTTTCTAGAACTTCTATTTTTTAAGTCACAAAGTGACGCAGCGGTATGAATCCATGGAATATCTAATGTAACTTCTGTTCCTATGTTCTTTGTACCCATTAAACTAGGAAATTGTTAGAGCAGTTGGGAGAAGCAAAAACAAACCAACCCAACCATATTTAAAACCTTTTCACTCATTCTGTATCATAAAACACTTCAGGGTACTTCAGTGGGCAAGCATTTCTTATTTGCATAAGAACTCTGAAAAGAAATCCACTGAGGGGTTTTTTTCTTGGGAATAAGCTACTATTTTATACACAGCACACATATCTTTGTTTATTTCTCACACAAAACCAATTTTGTAGTGATAATTTACTCTCTGATTTTCCCACCTCACAATTATAGGCCTCCTTCAAGTAAAATTTTTCACAAGCTTGAAATTAATAATTTATTATCCAAATTTTTAAGTGATTTTATGAAATCAAATAGACGCAAAATGCATGCTGCTTTGATTTCTTGAACGTATTCTATATCGTTGAATTTGTAGGCTGAAACTTCAGAAACGTGATTACCATTATTATTCTATGGACAAAATAAAGCAGTATCATTTTTTACTCCTTGTCAGCAAGGCAACAGAGTTATTTCCCCCCGTGTTTGAAGTACATTCCTTCTGACATGTTTTGAACCTAGCGTTTCTGGTCCGCTGGTTTCCACAGTATTTAGTTTCGTCCACATTTGGACAGCAGAGCTGTAATTAACCCATCAGCTCATCCGAGTCCCGTTCTCCCTGACTTTATGATGGCTGTTCCTCAGTGGTCTATTTGCATGAATATTTGCACTGCCAGGTCCATTTCCCCACCCCGAGATCTCACACGCGCTCGGGAGCTGCAGCGGGGGAAGCAGCGCGTCAAACCTTGCCACGTGGGCACGGACAGCTCCAACCCTCCCGCTGCACACAACAGAGCTCTGATCTCAAACAGGGTTTTACTACCAGGTACTGTAAAAATTCCAGTGGCTTTTTGCACCACAGCAAGCCCACGGCCACCAGGTGACTGTTCCATCAATGCTCAGTGCACCGGCACACGACAAACTTGACCATGTTTTATCCCTCACTGTGATCGTGGGCTGCTCGCAGCACATGGGTGTGGATGTTGTTAGAAAATGAAATAAACGTCAAATAAAAGTTGTGTGCAAAAGCGTTTAAAGTCGTGTTTCATCATGTTTTCAACAGCTGAGAATCCCAAGAGAGCACAAAAGGTGTATGAGTGTGTCTGCATGCTTGAACTGATTGTTAATGAAATCTGGGATGTTCTAAAATCAAAATTCCCACTGATTTTAGAGGATATATTATTGCCAAGCTATTTTTATAGTACTAAGAAGGCATAATTAAGTTCATACTTTAAGTTCATACAGGACTACTTGCCTAGGAATGCCCTTTATCAAAGCTTTAAAAGACGGGAGAAGAGGTAGGTTTTGGTGGTTCTTAAGACAACAGATTATTTGTGATTATAACCAAAAAGGTTGGCTTAATGATACAAATAAAGGACTCAGCTATCAGTGAGAAAAGTATCTAAAGTAATAAAAAAATGAAACAAAGAAAATAATTAAACTGACCATACAGTTCAAAGTAAATTTCATCTCAATTTCTACTCATAGCAAGATGGCATGGCAAATTCAGTTTGTATCCAATGCCCAATTTATTTCCCTGTCAAATAAAAGCTTTCAGAATGATAAACCTTGCATCTGGCTAAGTGACAGAGACCTGGAAGGTAGTAAATGGCACACTAAAAAAAAATTTTTTAAAATCCTAAGAACTCTTTAACATAGCTGCAAATAGATTTTTCAGACAGCAACCTGATCCTGAGATGCTCCCAGTGAAAATATTTATCCTACAATTTTACAAGCTTTATTAGTAATCTTTAAACATTATTAAACAATATTAATTTTATAGATTGTTCACTTTCTATATTCTCCAATACAATCCAGTGTTATAGCCTCAGTTAACATTGCATTAAATTCAATTGTAACCTCAAAAGAAACTTCCAGTTGACCGTTTCCAGCAGAGAGGAATATATTACAGTTTGATAGAGGAAAATAGTTCAGAATTTGGGCCAAATCTGCTTGAAATAAATTCTTCCTCAATTTAAAACTGGAATTTGCTCCTGACATACAATTTTAAACCCAGGACTTAGAAGGTTAAGACTGTTAGGGCTCAACACAACATTACCTACCACTGTTACTGTAAGCCTTAAACTTTATGATACTGATTTATAAAAGTGCTGGGTTTGCATGCTGTTATAGTTGCACCTTTCTCAAACACAGATCTTTAATTTTACGTACAGGCAAGCAGTGGATTCCACTGATCTGTTCTCCTCAGATGCACCAATGAACTAAGAAGGAGCCACAGCCGCTCCCAGAACCGCCCCAAACCCAGATGATGTCACGCTCTGCGCGCTTTTGCCGCCACCTCTGTAGCTGCAGAAAACTTTATTTAGGCACAACGAGTGTCGGGGATCTCTGAATGAGATCCGACAGGGCCCAGCAGATGGCGAATTGCTCCTGCCATAAGCACGGCTCAGGTTTGGCCAAGTCCCTGCTGATGGACGAGAGCTGAAAGCCAAGAGCCTCCTGGTCTCCCTCAGTTATTAAACACTGCTTTAGGTGGCTGTGGAGTCATTCTGGAGTCATTCAAAGTGTAGAGATGGAGAGAAAACCAGCCCGTGGACAGAATTTATTGGCAATAAATTATTCCATTTATTTATTATTCCAATTAGCTCTGGCATAGAACATTTTCCAATATGACCTTTTGCTAAAAGTATTCTCCCAGTGCAGTCGAGTGGAATCTTTATGTATCATTTGGCATCAAGATCAGCAGAGCCTTACTTGGTAAGGCTCAACATGATTTCTGAGAAACTGTAGGGCTTTGCTGGTATTTTAAGTATAATTCAACCTAACAATTAATTTGATGTATTGATACTAACGCACTCTCTCGTAACATGATATCTTAATACAGTATTTTCCCTGTTGCTGGCTTAATTTCATTTAGTGCCTCTGTGGCTTTATTCCATAGTAGAACAGCAATCACTACAGAAACATTCCGGTCTTTGAAGTCAGATTTTTATGAGTCATGCAGGTCCCAACACCTCATGCAGCCTCACCACACTTCTACAGAAGGTACCAACTTATCAGCCCAAGGACTGAGCAGATCTTCATAACAACTCTTTATTCTTTAAATAATCACTGGTCAAAATCAAGTCAGAAGCAAAATAGGATGTATTTGACACAATGTGCACAACTCAATTAAACTACCTGATCAGAGCTGAAATACTTCCCATTGGATTTCAATCATTTAATTCCTCTTTAATTTTAGAAGGGCTGATTAGCATTTCACTCAATGCCTTACCTTGCAATGATATGTAGGCGGAGTTGAATTTCACTCTCCATTTAGCAGCCACAGAAAGAGTCCTGGCAAGTAATTATAGATCAAAATAACTATATTCAGAAACTGCACCTTCTAACACCTATATGCATATTTGTGTTTATATTCATCCCTTTTTCGTTCCAACAAATGTTGGAAGATACTTTTCAGTGTTAAACAATAGTTCAAGAGAGACATGAGAAGAGTATAAATCAGTATTATTATAATATTAAGTATGGTGCTAACCACATTAAGAAAATTGCCACTTACTGCCATTTCAGAAAGCACATAATTAAATTTTGCAAAAGAATTCAGTCCAGCTACTGAATGAATACTAAAGCAGCTGCAAACGGATCCTTGTCTGTTTGATGTGAAATGTTTTCAAATGGAATATCACCAGCTCAGATGTATAAATACAAATGAAACTGTATCCATTCTCTTCCTTCTAATGTGAAGGACAACGCAAAGAAGATAAATTCACTCTACAGAAATGTTACCAATCCATTATATTACTTCATCTGAATCCAAGTACAGGTATGTGTAAAAAAATGAAAGAAAAACCCAAACTCACTATTTTACCAACCCACAGCCCACTGCATTTCCTGAAAGAGGGGCAGTGATGCTCTCAGTGTGCAGTACTGACATGCAGGAATGGTGTCCAAACCTATAAACTGCTGAAAACCCAATTTTGCCATGTCCTTTAAAGTTGTCAAGTTACGGATCATAAATTTTTGAGCACATTCAAGCATAATATTGGACCTACTTAAAATTCAAAATACTTACGAAATTTTCTGTTTAAGCCTGCTGACATGTATCTGTTTCCACACTGATTTTTTATAATTAAATTATTAAATTCACAAATCTCCTCTGAGAATTCAAGGAATTCTCTGCAGAACAGAGAGCAGGAACAGAACATGAATAGAGCAATGGGGGATTAAAGCAGCCCAAAACATCACTTCAGTATTTGGCTTCTGGAGGGCTGATTCATTAGCATGGTGTTCCTGTGACACCACAGTCTCTCAAACAAAATGCCATAGACTGGACTTGGATCAGAGCAAAAATCCTCAATGAATATCCCTGCAGTGGAGCCTTTACAAATCCAATCACTATTTGTATATTGGTCCACAGTTTGAGAAGTTAAAAAATAAACTGAAGTGTGACATTTATTCACCGAGCCTTTAGAGAACTTACAGTGTGTGGTGTACAGGGGCTCATTTCAGTATTCCGAGCAAGTCGAATGAAATGTCATGTAAAGTCGGTGGGATTTAGAAGTGTAAGTGTTACAATTGCTCCTGAAAGCAAGGAAAATTGAATCCTAAACATATTTAAAATTAATAGCAAAGACCCCATGTTCTTCTAATTGATTAGCAATGAACAGCAGCACCCATGTACAACATAAATCCTAGACTGACTTCCTTCAGCCTGTCCTCTGAGATACTCTATAGTTTACCCCGTCTGCAGAGCTTTGCCACTATTATTTTTCATAGTATTTTAAATCTGAAATATTGAGGTTGCACTTTGCGCCACGATCTGGTTTTGTGCATGCAAAATGTGTTCAGATTCTCAATTGCCTTGGAGAAAAAAAGCACTCATATCTGATATTGCCTTCAAATCCATTTCCAGTGGATAGAAAAAAAAAAAGAATAATATTTAAACCTTTTCAACTCTTGGAGATTTAACTGCAGGCTACATTCAGTGACAAATTTTCACAGGTTCTTATAGTCACCGGACATCCGTATTAATTTCTGTATAGAAGGTAGAACATGTATCTCGGAAAACATTATTTAACACCTCTTGAGAGCCATTTCTAAAATTACCATATGACCACAAGTGTTTTCTAACCCTTCAGTACGATTTTGGGTGTTGGTGCTGCAGAACACGCAGGAATGGATGTGCATTAACCATGCCAGACTACAGAGCATATGGTCTCCTGATTACTTTAAAGTAGGCACTGAGAAGTTTAATGAAGAGCAATAATTGCCCTCCCCTTGCTAATGATGATTCTGCTGGGTTATTAAAAGACATTTTATGCATCACATCTTTTGTATGAAACCTAGTATGGAAATGGAGGAACAAGGATTGTTCCACCTACTGCCAGCATAGATACACGCAGAAATCAAGGAATAACCTGTACGTTGCTAATCCCATCTACTCAAAAATCAGGATTATACAATGGTGCATTCTTTTTGTGCGCTCTCATCCCAAAAGCTTTTGCACTTAATGTATTTAAAAGAGGAAGGGAAGAAAACTTTAAAAAATATTTTCAATCCCACCAGCGTTCTAAAACATGCAGCGATATTAAAAACACTGTATCTGAGGGAAAAACCCCACAGTCCTGATTTACTGGATGTGATGGAGCCTTCTTACAAAGACACAATTGCTGTGCTCACAGTTCATTAAACAAAAGTAAGCTCAATAAGCAAATTGGACTTTCCTAATCCTGGTTGCACAGAACTTTCTATTCGTACTCACCAAAGAGAGCTTTTCTGCCTTCCTCCCAGCGCTGGGGAATCGTGCACCAGGGAGAGAAATGCCCTTGTAAACCACAAAAACTGAAAGAGGATCACTGGACCTAAACCACTGAACTTCTCGAGCAAAAGAAATTGCTCCTATTGAGAACAAACAGGACAAACACTTGAACTCAGCTATTATGCCTTAGAAGACAACAGAGCACCATATGGATGAAATATAGACATCAAGAGTCGTGCTTAGACAATACACTTGCCAAACAATTTTCAGTTTAATTATCCCTCAGGAGTAAAAATATCAGTTAATAAATCTGGACTGTAAAGTCAAGTCTATTGTGCTTTCGAAATTAAATGTACAAAAGAAGCTACATCAAGACTTTTTAAAATTAATTAGGGAATAAGTTGCCTCCAATATCTCTTTAGAATTAAATATCTTTTGAAGACAAACAACAAGAATTAAACATTCATTGCAAACTGGCTTAAATTATTTTTCAGGTGTTAAACATTAACAGCAATATGTTTTTCCCAAGCGGGCATATCAGCTTTGGGCCTAAAGAAATAATTATCTTTTATTAGACTGATGCTGGTGCACAAGATAAACAACTGACAAGCAACAGAGTTGTCCATCACAATTACACTGTCAGGCTGTTATTAAAGAATGTTAAAGGACTGACTGTTATGGGGGTGATTATATCAAGTACATGCACGTATACAAAACGTTGGACACTTTTAATTTATCCATTTGCAAAACCCAGTCATTGGTCAGGACATGCAACAAAAACTCTTTTTGAAAAAAAATTCCCATTAAATTTTGCACAAAAACACTGGTAAAGAAATCAAAAGGCCTCAGGACACGTATTAAAAGATGTAATATTTTTGCCTCACATAAGGCAGATTATCTAAGACATCTTGGCTGTATTTAATTCTAAAAAACGTAAAAGGCAGTAGGAAGCCTAACCAGACTTTACCCTGCTCCCATTTTAACCAAGAGATTTTGTCAGTGTCTTTATTAAGGATATGCTGCATTTACTCTTTTGCAGCAAGCAAGCCTTTTGTTCTGTCCCCTCTGCCGCAATACTTTCTCACAATATCCATGATACAGAAACACATCATCCTATGGACCTCTCCTTCACACCAGTGAAGTGCCCTTTTGATCTTTTTATACCTAGAATTTAAGTCAAATGCACCTCTCCAATTATTTCCTCTCATTCTGCAGTTTTCAGCCTTCAGAAGATGCTGCAGAAACTACAATTGTACCTGAGCCAAAGGAGGCCTTACTCACACAAACCCCAAACCTAATTCAAGCATTTAATCCTAATTGCTCATATCTTCCTTTTATTCATCACCAGTTTTCTAGCTTTAAAACTTTGACTTGATATCTAGAGTTGTGCATATAAGAAAAGTTGCCAACAGCACTTTAAAAGCGCATTCAAACAAACAAAACAAACCCAAAACCCCCACCACACTCAAAATCCAGATTTTTGTTCTTCCTTAAAAATTTAACTGAAATACAAGCCAGGTGGATACAGACAACTCAAAGCAAGTAAAAATGTTTTGTATGAAGTTTAAAATGTGTTTATGACTAACATGAGAGGGAAGAGAAAGAAAACTGAACAAGATGGATTTTGTATCGCTCAAATAGGGAAATATTGCCTGCTGTACCTCAGGTTTTTTGGTTGTTTGGAGGTCTGGTTTTTGGGTTTTTTTTTTCTCTGCAGCAGGAGTGCCACTAGCCCATGCATGAGACAAGATCTATTGCTGTAAATACAGCTACATAAACCCATAAATCGGACCATCAGGAGAATATACTTGGAGGTGTGTGTTGAGATGGATTTTGAAGGAAAAAAAGGCACATTCATCTTAAAGAGAAAAAGTAATATTAGATGACAGTATTTACCACGGATACAGTGCACAAGAAAACACATGAGATTCTTTGTCGGCCTGTAAGGATGAACATTTAGATGAACCTGCATTTCTTTTTTGGTACATAGTGTCTAGTACTGCTGGCTATGTTAAGTTCAATAATTTCATCCTAAAATCACTGTTGCTAGTTGATTATGACCAAAAAAAATCCTCAGGATTATCCAATCCTGCTCATAGAGGTCTGAGTGAAAGATGAGGATTCGAGACCAAGACTGGAAAAAAAAGGGAAATCACAGTAGGGGTATCACACAGCCCACTGAAGGCACAAGAACATTTCCCTTTTGCAAACTTCAGCTCGAGCTCTGTCTGTTTTGTAAAAATAAGAAGACTGATGAGTGACAGGGTGAAGGAACGGCGGAGAAACATCATCTCAGATTGCAGACATTTGCTACGCTGCCAAATGCTGCTGCTGAAGGCTGAGCAAGGTTCCACCAGGGCTGCCACGCTGCTGGCAGGAGCAGATAACAGCACAGCTCCTTCCAGGAGCTCTGCTTTGCTCATCTGTTAGTTCTGACACCCAGCAGTCTAACTCCCATCTCCTCTCCGGTTGCTGACTTCTCTAAGGTGGCCTTTATTAAGATTTATTACATGGTCGTGCACTGCTCCCTGGATCCCTGGGACACGCAGGCCCTCCTCGCCAGCCAGACAACGCCAAACCAGTAAAGCTTCAATAATACGCTTTGGAAAGAGTATGGGTTTATTCTAAAGTTTCAGCAGCTTCACTGCGCTTGTCAACAGTAAAAGACAAAGCAGAAATGCCATCTTAATCAAATGAGATTGATTCTTCAGCTGTCCACAGTGATGGAACCAAATAGCTGCTTACAGTTTCTGCTATGAAAAAGTCTTACAAGAGCGTCCTTGCGTTTCTCCGTGAACGTGTGAGGCTCTCTGTCTTCCCTGCCTCCAGTCTCAGGAACCTTTTAAATAGGAAAAGGCCTATTAGTATATTTAACACATACTGACACAGGGATTCAAGGGTCTCCAGCTGGGCCATAACGAGTTCCCCAGCTTTGTGCAGGTTGGGCAGACAATGCCTGGCTCTCCACAGCGCCAGGAAATCTCACGGAGTGTTCTCTCTCTCCTCCCATCCAAGTTCTCCTTCTGCTACATAAACATTTCAGTTCTTGGGCCTAGGTATTGTATAGGGCATGCGGCACAGACCTCAAAGTCATCTGGCACTCAGACACATTATATCACCACAGCAATTATGAAAGGTTATTTTATCAAATTAAAGAGAACTTTTACGAGTCCCTTTGAAATGATGTTAAAAAAAAAAAACAACAAACAAAAAAATCCCTTCTGACTGCCTTGTTCTGGTCTGTCTCTTCATGAGTGTTCACAAACTACTCCTTCCTCCTGCTTTTCAACAAAGCTGCTGTTTGACAGCTCAAAAATGTTTCGTCTCACATCAAACCTCAGACACTTGTCCCACCACAGCAGCATGTGTGATAAATTATATTTCACATAAATCTCGGGTGCGGCTTGCTCAAACTGGATGTAAAAGTCTATAAAATCTGGTTGTCAAGACCAGCAAAATACACAAAAATAATTGATTAGACTACAGAAAATATTGCTGAAACACATGTATATACAGCAAGAGTTTCTCTCTGTCACCTATCCGTGTATTTCTGTTATGATACTGAAGTATTTTGCCCTGCAGTCAAAGAGAGTTTCAATAATGGGGAATTATTTTTTCCAGGCAAATTTTCTGAAGTGCTGCAAAGGTAAAATCTGAAACTTCTCTGTGACAGTGTAAAACATGCAAAACGATGCTGACATAGCTCCACAGTCTCTGCACGACTGTAGTGAATTGTCAAACTGAAAGCACTGAAGTACTCAGGAGGATTATATGCAGGATAAAGTCTAATTAATACAACTGCCATTAAAGAGTATTGCATCTTTTGATAATTGAGTTTTACCAGAAATGGAGGAACAGGCATAGAATTAAACCGATTGATTAAATTGATCTATTGTCTTCTGGATGAAAAAGGAACAACAACTAATTCATGGCACTCACAAAAAGAATCAATTTTTGAGAGACTGAAGGGTAAAACCCTAACAAACCTTGTTAAAAGACCAAAACCTTTCTAAAATAGATTTTAAAAAAAAAGGAATAAAAGCTGTATTTTCTGAATAATCCTAATGCTTTGCTGGTCAGTAATCATGATATAAGTTTCAAAAAGGAATGATATTCAACAGTCACTCTGATAAAGAAACTAAAAATAATAATTCAACTGTCAGTCCATACTGGGCAGCAAAACGCTTGCTGAGCTGGGAATAATTCACCAATATATATTTGGTTCATTCAAGTGACTAAATAACATCTATGTGGGAAAGTTTTCTTGCATGTCAAAGACAGCCCTCACCTGTGAGTGGCCACTGGCTCACCATCTCTTCAGAATAATATCCAGTATAAAAACACAAAACAAAACAAAAACACCTCAACAAGTTATCAAAGATCTCCACATAGAAATGGACTGATTGGGGAATCTTCTCTTCAGCATTGCCCTGAGACATTGCTGACCCACGGGTTCCATATGGAATAAGGAAGACAAGATTTGGCTATTAAATATGAGTCTAGATTTCTGAACTGTGAGGAAGGCAAAAACCTGTAGATTTACAAAGCTACCACATATAAAAGTCACATAAAATTTTTGAGAAACTGGGTGCTGTGAACTTTATTCACAGTATTTCTTTATCTCCACTTGAAACATGACAAGTCAAACCTGAAATCATTTATCTAAACATCTTAAATTTCCAAGTTTGTTGAATTCAAACAGCCTCATATGGGTAAAAATTTCATGACATAATGGCTCAGGAAAAGATCAAAGTAACAATGTTCTGGAACTGGGATAAAGTTGTGTGCCTTTTACAGATGGAATATATGCAATTAAGAGTTATGCTTCAGAGATTAAAGGTGAGCTCAATCATTGGCAATTATGCAAAGAAAATGGATCAGCAAATGAAACTCTGCTACAGGACGAAAATGAATGCATTGACTGAGCCTTTTTTATCAGTTTCTATTTTTGTTGTGTTCCTATTTTCCTCTTTGTTCAATAATGAAGGGGAGGGGTTGTAGGCATCCAAGCTTGAGCCCCCATGTGCTGAACAAAGTTTCCACTGCTGCGCATTATCAAACTGGGTGTTAATTTCTTCCAATTTTATCTCAACTTTGCCATGGGACATCTGCTCTGGTGTGCTGTGTTACACAATTAACGCTTTCTGCACTCCGTCACAAGAAGTGGAACAATAATTTTGCAAGGATGATCCTGCTTTAACTTGAGAATTCTAGAACGTGCTTTTTAAAAATTAAAATGCCAGCCCAGCTCTCTCATTGGCAACAGCTGAACATCCATTTCCAAGCGAGGATGTAAGAAGGAACCAGATGTGGTGTGATATGCACTGCGTGACAAACTTCGGCACTTAATGGTCTGTGCCACACCGTGCAGAGAGGAGATACTTTCTCCTGCTAAGTCCTTGGAATTTGTGAACAATGCAGCTCCAAATCACTCCAAGTTCTTTTTAAGAGAGAAAACCCAACTGCAGTACACTTTCCGACAGCAAAATCAGCCCCATTTGTTACCAATTTTTAGTGGAAGGGAGGTTTCCCAAAGGGAGAATCAATCATCCAGATTCCTTTTCCACTCCAGTGTAAATGAATCTCGGTTTATATAATTAAGACTAAGCCCAAATTTGTCTGAATCTTCAAAACTAACAGTGCAAAGACAACCTTATGGTTTAATCCATCATACAGCATCAAGTTAGAACTGGATGTCAATTTTTAATAAAGTTACTTTTTTACAAAAAAATGTCACTTGCCTAAACTGAGCATGCTCAGGGGACTGCAGCATTATCTGAGAAAAGGGAAACAGAAATCCCAAAATACTGTTTATTTAAAGCTGTTCTCTCTGTTGCAAAAGTTTAAAGTCTTCAGCCTAATGAGCATTTTCATGTAGGCTTCACAGCTAAAAAAAGGACAGTGCAGAAAGGCTTCCAGACCACCATGGGTTGCTCTAAAACATAAATCTGGGGAAACAATCAAAAACCATTTGGACCAGATTCCTAAATGTAATCGTGAAATTATAAATTATTTTCACTGATGAGATCTGGAATAATTGCATTGGGAGCTGGAGCAGCACACACAGCTTTTCTGTGGCACACAGCCAGCAGCCATCCCTTACCTACAGGATTGCCAACTTCAACTGACAAAGTTGATAGGAGTCTAACTCAATTTAATTTACTTTATCAGGGAACACTCCTGTATTGCTTCATACTCAAACAGTTTGATTTTAGTGGTTGCCACTTAAAACCATGGGAAGTTTTGGAAGACATCTTGTATGCTAAAAAAAAACCCAAAAACCCCACTGCTACGAGACAAATACACAGTGCAAAGAGTTAACATTTCCACTCAGAGACCCTCATCCTGACAAGAAACTACTCAGATAGATATGCCTTTAATTTTGCCAGCCTGCCAATAATCCAGCTGTGTTATAACGGCAGACACAATGCTAGGGGAGTGACATCTCCACCACAATTACCAGCTAAAACAGAGACAATTTCATTACAAACCAAAACGAACATTTTGTCAGCTGTTACTATAATACACAACCGCTGAAAATAGGATATCACAAATAATGATAAATATTCATTAGGCCATCATTGCAAGGCTGTGAGCAACACGGCTCAAGCAGAGCTGCCACTGCTGCCTTCACAAGCCACTGTCCCCTCTCTCGAGATGCTGAACTCCCTGAGCTGATGGCGAGCAATGATTTTTCCTAAACATCAGCAGGAAACACGAACGTTTAGGATTTCATGGCAGACTCTCAGTGCCTCGCAGGAGTGAGCTTTTAAAGAGAAACAAAAGGGGAAGAGAGGCTACAGGCAGATGGTAGGCAGCAGCGAAAAGTCATGCTGTGTTGGCTGACCAGCTCAAAAGAAACTGAGGGAGATGGTCCAGCAAACCCATTGTGGGATAGGCGAGGGGAAAGCTTGGGGGGGATCACAAACAGCTTGCTTCTGCTGCTGGTGCCCCTATTCCCCGAAGTGCAGGGGATCAGAATGAAGTAGAACTTGGCAAAGAATAGATGACACCATACCAAGACCCCTTGGCACAACTGCCACTTTCCTTTCTGCTCTTGTGACTCCCTCGGCTGTCCCAGCTTCCATCAGGTTCTGCACTGGAACGGCTTCAGCCATGCAAGGAGTAAGCAGGTAATTAAATAAAGATATGAGAGAGAATCTCAGGCTGAATGTGCCCTAAACAGAGGGATTACTGTATCAACAATATTGCATCCCTCTGACCAGGTGCAAAAAGGTTCTTGAGAAGTTCCAGAACAACATCTGCACTCAACAGTCACAGGAGAACTGCAACCACGGTGTATATTTATGTACTTACACTGCTCCTGCAGCCTCATAACCTATCATTAACACACCATTGCAAGATACCGAGACTGGCAGGTCTACTTCTATTATGGACCTTCGAGTTTTCATGATGTTAAAAAGAAATGCATTCAACACCCCCCTGCCCCCCGAACTCCCACATATATGTATTTATACCCTGGCTTTGTAATGATCGCCTCATTTCTGCACGCCACGGCTGTCCACAAAGATTTAAAACTGAGCAAATCATAGCTGCGAAGAAAAGATAGTTCAAATAATTATAATAGGGTCCATCTTTTGAAGCACAGGTCCTTGCTTTGTGGGAAATACGAAGCCTCGAAGGCGCAGCAGCTTTGTCCCGGCCGGAGCGTGCCCGGCAGGCAGAGCCGGGTGCGGAGGCTCCGAGCGGCCGGTCCTGCCCTCCCCATCCGCCGGGGCGGGCGCGGCTGCCCGGGCTCAGCCCCGGGGCAGGACAAGTCACCTTTTCCCTGCTTTATTCAAGGAGATTTTATCACCCGATAGATTGTGCAAGTCACAGAATCAATATTTATACTTATTACAAATTCTAGATTTAAAACGGAACAAACAAACAAAAAAATCCCACAGCGCTGGAAGTTGGACAGAAAATTTCTTCTCTTTACCAACCAAGACCTAAATCACCACCAAAACTTTCTTTCCCTAACTTTTGCATAAACATTCTTCATTGTCTTCTAATTATCACTGTTAATCAGATAATCTGGCAAGATAACAAAAAAAGAATGATTACTTTGAGAATGTGAAATTCATAAAAGGCATTTTTCTCTTAAAAAATCTTTACCCCCAAAAACACTTTAGCAATAGCAAATAAAATCCAACGGAGAAGAGGGTAGGGGAAATTTCTCCATTAACTCAAGTGGATCACAAAGAAAGAGAGTGAAGAAATGAGGGCCAAAAATCCAGATTGCTGCCTGGGGCAGGAGATTGAATTTTTAACAGTCAAATATCCGAGACATAAAAATCTCAGGCTTGTTCCAGGAAATGAACATATCACATTCCTCACTGAGCCCTTGAACTTCACCCATCTAAGCGCACAGGAAAGAAGAGAATTTCTTCATAAATCAGAAATAAGAGAAAGAGTGAATAAAGGCTGAGTCATCACAACCAAAACTTCAATTCCACCTACACCTCTTACACATGCACACACGCACAGAAGATGAACAGCATTGTTTATGAACACTGACACATCTTAATATCAGATGAGTCACAACGCAAGGTATTTCAGGATTCGTTTTATCACAGCATGTTAGAGGGATACAAAAAATGGACTGCTAAAATCCAACCCACATATGCTTTGTCCAGTGCTGTGTAAGATTGCCTTTTCATAGAGTACTGTTCAATATCAACAGCATCTCACTTTAAACAATTAAAGTCCGTTTCTGAAACTGAGGCAGTTATCCCGAAGCAGGTTTGGCTGGTGGTCAGTGTGATGCTGCATGCTTTGTAGTGATAATTGTAGGTATCCTTGTACTTCTTATATTTATTTTCATTTCTACCTCTTAAATGCACACCTAACTTAAAAAATTGTACAAGTTACATAATCAATCAGCTAAGGATTTCCTCTCCTAACAGTTCCAGTAGTTCATATCAAAACTGAGCTGCAACTGTACCCCAGCTGTGGATATTTGACTCAGTCCTCACTCCTACAGCACGATGCTCTGAGATGACAGCAGCAGCACAGGCTCCTCGCCTCCTTCAGTGCTAAACTTCGCTTGTTAGACCTCTTACACTCCCAGAACTCATCAGAACAAAGAATGCTGTCCCTTCAGTAAAAACACAAGTAGCCAGGCTCAGTTTTACCCCAGATAAGGTATTTTTTCTCCAGAATGATATCAGCTACTACTTTTAGGTTCTTCTGTCTAAATTCTCAGTAGACTTATAACTTCATGGCACCTGCTTGACTCTAACGAGGCTCTGAAAGCTCTGTTAGCAAGACTGGTGTTTGCTGGGCATGATTTCTTTTCAATTATGGGGGTTCAATCAGGGTTCATAGTCCTTAAAAATGGAGGGAAACTTACTTCTTTAATCTAAGGAAGGAGCACGCTTGCTTCAGTACCCTGATGATCTCCCGCAGCATTTCAGTTCACTGACTTTGGGATGACTCTCTGTGCTTCTTCAGACTCTTTTTCTAACACCTGCTGCAGCCACGGATCTGCCCCTGGGCTTGTGCTCTCACAATGAGTCTGTGCAGTGACTCAGCTGCTGCCTGAGCTGTTGATGGGAGCTGAGTTACACAACCCACCCATGGACACGGCCACAAAGCTGCTCCTTGCCTTTGGCTCTCAGCGAGGAGCTGGGCCCCCCCAGCCATGCCCAGAGAGGGTTGGGATTCTCACACTCCACAAGACCTAGCACTGTCTCCTCCTCAGGGTTTGCACCACGTGCTGCTGATCTGATTGTTGTGCTGCAGAACCCTTCACAGCAGCGCTCAGCTTCCCTTCAGTCTCCAATCCCTCGGGGTGCTCAGGGCCTCTGGGAGATGCTGAGCCCCCACTTCCACCTGCTCGTCTGAAAATAGGAAATGCTCAGCCTCGCCCATGGCTCAATCTTTACTTGCCATTCTTCTCAAATGCACCAGGCATTGCAATTTTAATGTGACAAAAGCCTTGGTAGAAGCACTTGTCACAGTAATGGCTGGGTTATCATCTTGGCTCTAAATTGCTTTCAGATAATGGATCTGATTCTCTCCTACCTACAAATTCTGGTTTAATTCTTTGATTTTTATATGTATTTTACAGGTTCCTAACAAACCAGCAGAGAACATGCCCTGCTGGCAGGTGTTGTGCCCTCTGAGGTTTGACTGGTTCACACCCTGAGATGCCTTCCAGCCTGGACTATGATCCCAAGTACTTTTTCACAGCCTGCCTGGCAGCCACACACGCTGCACTAGTTGAATGCAGCACCACTGCATTATGCATTGCATAATCTTGTTTCTTCCAGCTCCTTTTCTCTGCACATCTTTCACAAATAAAGCACTGCAAGAGCAGAGAGAGTCCATCACGCAGCGAAAGCAACCTGAGACTTCAAGCATTTCAACGTTAAGCCTCCCCACAGCAGCTCTGTCCCAAACTCCCACTCTCCATTCCAGGTCCTTGACATGGAGCAGTGATGAAAGGCAGAAATTCAAGGTATTTTCTCCTTCCTTCAGGAAGCAGATTAGTGTTGCTTTTTCTTGAGGGAGCACAAACAGTAACCCTGATCCCTCATACAAACAGCTGTGGCAGCAGGGAAACAGCTGGACGGGGCACTTCAGTGCTGAGGTTTGGCTGTAAGGTGGTGTTTGGCCAAAAGCTGGACTCAATCTTGGACGTCTGTTCCAACCTCAATGATTCTGTGAGCCTATGCTGGAAATAGGTAGAATTCACATGAAACTGTTGAGTAGACATTATTAGGAAGACACATCCCACAGTACTGACCCCTGCAACATTAAAAGAAGATGGTCTTTTGTCTTAGCTGCAAAAAGGACCCAAGATCTACAATCCAAAAAATGTAGTTATACAGAGTGAAGGCTTGGATCTTATCTAAAGACAAATTTGCATTTGTCCGAGTCGAATTCAAGCCCTTTGTATATTGTATTTATGGGTACTCTGTGCCCCTCAGTGTGTGCAAGAGAAATAATTCACCTGAAAGTGGCCTGGACAGCAAGTTTTGAAATAATTTCATTCCTTTTAGTGGGATCGCTGTAGGACTACATGTAATCTAATTGCCTGTGTTACATGTTCCCAAGACTACCCATAAAATGCAATTTTATTCCTGGGTTGATGATATTTAGTTATTTATAGATGGGTGGGCAGCAGAGTGCTTTTTGCCGTGCTATTAGAAATGGTCATGAAGTAATGCCCACACACTGTCAGATGAAGATGATGTTTCCATGCTGTTCCAAAAATCACATCAAGCCCTACAGAAACCACAAACGAGCATATTAACATTCTGCCATTTGAGCATTCGGGTCCATTTGTGGACGTTAGTGAATTGCTCCACGAGATATTGATTCCTGCCTCTATGATTGCCTCTCCGAGGTCATGATTCCCTTTAGTCCAAAGGATGCTACACTTCTTAGCAGGAACTCGACCCCAAGAGCAATCCCAGCTGCTGCCTCAGTCCGTCAGTCACAGCTGTACCACTGCTGGGCCGAAATCCACATCACAGATTGTGTCACCTTGCCAGCGTGCAGGCACCTCTCACAGCTGTACAGAGTCACAGCCCCAAACGCAGCGCGGCGTCCCAACCCAGCCAGCTGCAAAACACTGAATGCTCTCAGACTTTTCCTGATAATATCCAGTTTATTACATTTCTACACAAGATGCGCAGCTCTGCGGCGCTCGGCATTTGTCTGCTGTGAGAAGGTGTGCCCCACCTGCTCTAATAAGTCAGGATGCACAGGCATCATTGTGATGTGAATAAATAACAGCTTTGCAAACACAACCTCACTTGAAACGTTAGGGAGGTTGGGGTTGTGTGTTGAAGAATAAAGCTCTACAGAAACAACCACAGAGAGAATGCATTTTCTAGGATACAGAAGCATGCAACAAACACCATGACTATAAAAAAAAAGTGGATGTTTGCATAAACAACAGGATTAGAGAAGTTCATTAAATAACTGATGCTACCTATAAACATTCTGGAAAGACACTACAGTATAGGTCCTCCCTGGTTTCCTAGCAACAAAATTTTCTCTGCTTTCTCAGAGTATGGTGAAGTTGTGGAATCCTCCTACACACAATTTGAAATCAGGGATGGAAACAACGATGACCTGTCTTCCAGACTAGAAGCAGAAAACTGCCTCAAAGCATCCTGAAACACAGCTCAGCAACAAGCACTGCTGGCTTAACTGTGCTTGATTTGCATATTAGGCATGGTCAAAGGCTTAAATGTAGCCATCAGGTAATCAACCCTTATATTGAAGGGCATGACTCAAAAACACGTGGAAAGTAAGGAATGTGGCATATCTTAAAATAACTTCAGTGACCATCACAAGAATTAAAAACAATTCCCAAAGACAATGGCAGAAAGGAACAGGTTTAGAGTGGCACCTGTCCCCTTGCTTTCCCTAGACAGCATCAGAATGAATCAGGAATAAAACAGAAGAAAATCCCCCCTTTTTTCCTATATTTCACAGTGATTCCCTTGAGAAAAAATTTTTAAAGTTTATTTTCCCACCCTCAGAACAGAGAAAGCAAAAATTTTATTTCAGCTAATCAGTTCTAGCCTTTAATATTATCAGTATCCCTTCTGCAATGAAATCTAAAATTGCAAGTAAAATTATTTTAAAGCCCTGATTATAAAGTTACTTATAATGCCTTAATTCCTCCTCATAAAAAAATGAGGGTCATGGTTTAAGCAATAAAATTTTCATGCAGAAATTCCTCAAAAGAAATTTCTCACCAACAGAATTAACAGGTGCTTTTTCAATTTGGGAAAGTAGCTTTCATTTCTCTAATCATTTAGAAAGCAAGGTTATGAATTCAAGAGTTTGCCAAGCTGCAGGTAATTGCATCTATAACTTCCAAGATTTAAATCTTCCTCAGCACAAGATAAATCACCATCTCACACAAAGGAATTATTAGGCATCTTTAAGAAAATAAAACCCAATATCACTAAAGTAGTAGGAAATGATGAAATGCCCAGGCAATCCAATTTAAAGTTTAATACAGAAAGCCTTATTCTACAGGCAAAATCCTACTAAAACTGGACAGAAAAGTAACAACATCCTCATGGCCAAAAATGTACAGGAACATTTTCTCTGTTCAATTCTCAGGGGAGCCTTGTTTCTACAGGCTCAGAGGAAATGGGACAAGTCACTACTTTACTTTTTCACTTTATTTCACTTGGAATGAAAGTCTCCTAAGAGCAGTGTACGAGGCATTGAGGTGACAGGACTGAAACTCAGGTTCAATCTTTAAACATGGTATTCCAGACATCCCAGCACGGGTTCCCACCAGCACCAGGCTGCAGCCTCAGCCTGGGCCTGCTTCCTCAGCTCTCCTTTAAGAAGTCAGCACCAAAAGCAGAACATAATTCAGCAAGACCAATGGCTAAAAATATGTCCACGCTATGGCAGGCATTCAGAACTGATGCTCTACATCTCTTACAGTCACTTTAAAAAAAAGGGGGAGGGAACAGAAAACACTGAACTCTTACATATTTATCTCCCAACACAGGATGTACAAGCACTGCCTGCATCATGTGTTACAAAAATCTACATCTTTGAATATCTACTGGTACATGAGGAAGAATTAAAGTAACATCTCGTGCATTATTTGAGTTCTAACCCAAACAGGACTGTCTGCAGATCACGACAGATGCATTACTGCAACTGAAATCTCCCAGCCATGCACACTAAATGCACATATGCAATGCACGCCCCTAGGTTCTTGCTGGTGTCCTGCCAAAGCTGCCAGCATGACTAAATTGTTTACAGAGAATCTACTGATACCAATTATTCATGTCCTGGCAATAACGGCGCAGGGGAGTTTTCTTCATGACATATATACACACACACCACAAAGAAATTGGGAAAAAAAATCTGAAATCTCCCACAGTAAATTTCATGAATATTCAGCCTGCTTCTCTGTTTAATACATTCAACAGCAATGGTGTTGGGTATTGTTAGGGAGGAGTGTGGCTGCCAGAGAGTCTCATAAATGGTCAGACTTGGAAGTTTCCTTAACAAGTATGAAAGATGTATCATAAATAGTGAAACAAAATATCAGGCAACAAGTTTAGAAACAGTACGTCCTAGGGCAGACTAATTTAAGTGATGTCAAGAAATAATTTGTGAGGAAAAAAACCTTACATATTTACATTTAGAACTTTACATTTTTACATTTAGAACTTTACATTTTTACATTTAGAACTGAGAGGAAGATGCAGTCCTACCCCCCTGTCTGGACAGTCTGAAGGAGACAAGTCAAACACAAAGATGGTAGGGGGATTCTGTTAGATGTAACTGTGGAAAGAAAAGAGAGACTGTTTCCTATTATAGGTCTGAAGGCTCGGTTTGAAGGAGGAAAGTTTGAGTAGCAAACCAGAGGCAGCTCCCCAGGCTTTTATCCAGCAGAAACGGGCAACTGAACAGTGCAGGAGCAGCTCACGGGGTTCAGGTGGAACTCTGTGCTCCACATTTGACTTTAACTCACAGCTTCTCGGTACCTCATTCCCCTCTCTCTGAAAAAGAAGAATACTATCTTGGTTTCACATCAGGCCTGTAAGGACAAAGAGATGGAACGGTGGCTGGGCTACTTAAGCACTTAGAATACAACGAAATTGTATTTGTGTGAACATGCAAGCGTGATTTGCCAGCAGAACTGTGCAAAACCACGAGTCCTAGAAGCTGTCACAGGCAGATCTCCAGCACTCACACAGTGAGTGGGCAGAGCAGGATTTCAGCTAGGTTCCATATGGAATGGGGACCAGGACCAGATGCAGCCGAGATGTGAATGGAGGAGCCCCACGGTGCTGTGGCATCCTGTAACTGGGAATACCTGGGGCAGTTCCAGCTGCCCTGCTGCATCATACTGGTAGAGATTTACAGACAAACATACTAACTGAGCCTTGAGAAAAAACATTCCAGATTCTAAGCATCCCAGTCTTTAGGAGGGAATAAAGGAAATGGTTGCAGAGCTACAGGCACAGAGATTCAGCTTAAAACAGTGAATATGTAATTGCATTATTTGTACCAAATGCAAAAAATAAATCATGAAACGCCAACTTTCTCCACGTGGAGTTTCATTTAACAGGCATCCAGATAAGCAAATATGTTGCTGTTAATAAACTTTTTGTGCTTTTCTCTGCAGCAGTGTTGTAACGAGTGGAAACTATGAAGTTCAGAGCCCTAAGCATATGGAATTTTCCAGGTCACATGTTAAACCAAGTGCGGGACTGCGCTGGGCAGAGAACATTGAGAGGAAAAAGACCCTGAATTCTAACCATATGTTTTGAAATGAAACAATATGCTCATTCTGTTACAGCTGAAAACTTTTATAACTGCTTACAGTTAGCAGCAATAAAAAGGGAAAGTAATCTTGAGGCAGCATTTACTGTCAAGTAGCAAGTAATTACAGCAGAGTAATAAGAATCCCCAATGTATATATCACAAGCATGATGCAATAAGTTATTGATTAAGTTATACCATTTCCATCATTATATTTATTAGTGTGGTTATACGAGGATAAAAGAACTGACGAGAATTAAAATAAGTGGGGCTTGGGTTCTCCTTTTAACCACTCCATGCTAAGACTTTCGTCTTTCAGAGGATCATGAAAAATAACTTTTCCTTCTACTAACTGAACTACGATCAGCAGCAGAGAAGTTGGATAGCCAAGGCTATGCACTCAGAAGGGAAAAAATCCCACACGGAAAATAGGGTAATGCCACTGCCTAGAACACACCTCGGGGAGGCATCCACAGCTGCATGGTGTCAGCTCAGTCTGTGACCCAAAATTCACTGCAGAGGCAGCCCCCTTTGGCACTGAGGGAGCTGCAAGGGTTCTGCTGGACACGTCCTTTCAAAAAACCACTGCGTCCCTTTGCTTATCTCATTACAGCCAGTGCCATTAAAAAGTCAGAATTTGTCCAGGTTCAAAATTATCATGAGTTTCAAGCAATTAAAGACAGTCCATAAAATCAATTAATTGTACTCTAATACAAACTTGCTCTCCTACTAAACGGTGCTCATATTAGGGAGGTGGTTTAGGTTGCATTTGTGCTTGCCAAAAGCAAACATCAACAACAAAGAGACTAAAATCCTTTCAGTTCTCAGGTTCTATGCTTGGTGTTGTATCTGGGATTATTTCTGTAACTTAATATTGGGACCTTTCTGTTGCTACGTTGCTTCTGTTGCTACGCTGTTTATATCACAACTGTACATTCCCCACATATTCTGCAGCCAAATTTTGCATTGGCTTTTCACAACAGAATCCTAGAACCGCTTTGGTTTAGATGTTTTCCTTAAATGATACTAATTTATGAATGAGATTATCATCAGCAGTATTTGGAATGTCATTTTAAATTTAAGGAAAACACCTACAAACAAAAGTCAGAATGCTTTCATGGAATAAAACCCATAAATATCTCAACAGGACAGGCTCAGGTCATGACAGCAATGTTCCAAATTACTTAACAACCAACTTTTCACTCCAAACGTTGAAGGTTTTTGTATCTAAATTGACCAGAGCAACGTGTGCATTCCATGGTCAGAAAGCTTGAGGTCTTTCTCTCTTCAGGCTCAGCCTGGTTGAAGGGAGGGGAGCAGCCTTAGAACATAAGCCAAACTGGCTGCATTTTTAGTATCATAGCATTGCACAGGATAAGCCATCACTGGAAAGAATTTGACAGGGCCTTTTGAGTTTAAAAAAAGACTTTTTTGTTTAATCTCATGCTCTGTGTTAAGAAAAATTGTTCGCACTTGTCAAGAGTGTCAGGCTTAATCTGATGCAATAATTTGCTATATGCAGCCTGAAAGCAGCACCCAGACATTGCTTTTTCCAGCAACAATGGTGGATGGTTTTGGGGGAGAGAGCTCCAGAATAAAGCTGCCTGTGGTCTAGAGGCATAAACCTCTGGCTGGAGACTGCAGCATGGTGCAGGTAAGTGTTGAAGGCCCTGGCTGGCTCTGAGGATGTGACATATCCATGGATCAGGTAGATCTCCAAGGCCTATTTTAGGATGGTATTTGGTTCCCAGTTAGAAAAGCACTTTTTGCTACTACTCTCCTGAGATTTTTGCACTAGAATTCAAGTCACCTTTGGTGTATAACAGCAAGAAAAATCAGAAAGGAATAAAAGCAAAAGGGAAAGATCTGCCTAACCTCAGAGCTGAACAAGTGACCTCAACCATCTGAATTAAGGGATGGCTCACGACTGTAGTAGGGCAGAAGCAAAGCCTGCAGAACCCAACTTATAAATTTTTCAGTTCAAAACAATCTAATGACATGGCCATTTACCACATAGTGCACTGTCTCCCCCAGAACAACATACAAACAGGAAGCAACAATATTCAGACCCACATTATTCTTGTGGGCACTAATACCCAACAGGAACTGGCACTTCCCCACTGGCCTTCTCTGCTCTAATTTTTGAGGACACTTCTCATTAAGGAGACAGAGCCGGTGAAAAGAGACAAGGCGACTGAAGCTCAGGGGAGATGCCCACAAGAAGAGCGATGGCAATGCCAGCCGGGAGATGCGATGGCAGCGCACAGGACCGTCACTCCGCTATGTGCGCGCCCCGCAGCCCTTCCTGAGGAGCGGCCCCGAGCCGAGCGGGGCCGGGCAGCCCAACTCGTGCGGGAGCGCGGGGCAGGAGCGGCTCCCCCGCC